>JADANM010006970.1:2898159-2926206 GCA_026213755.1 Eurema hecabe | reverse complement strand
CCAGAACCGTTTGCCAAAGCGCCGGAACCGTACGTCAAAATGCCAGATCCACTGATGAAATCTAGCGAAAAACGAAGCGGTTTTGATTCGAATGTACTCAATAATCTTGCTATAGCATTACAGTTATTAATAGTTAGCAATATAATTAATGGTCCTCAGCCAGAAAGCGATCAATCCCCGGACTTTGAAAAGCCTCCGTTAGAGGCTAACATATGGGATTTTCAAAGAGCGCAGAAGTTTCGAGAAAATGTCGAAGATATAAGGCACCAACCTTCGAACCCAAAACCACAGAGACCAGGGCGATTAATGTCTCCCTACGAAGCAATCAACAAGAATTCCGTATCTGATTTTGCTAAATATAACGCAAAAAAGGACTTCCAAAATCCATACTCGGCTATTCTGGCTTACGACAATAATAAAGACCTATTCTCGATGGCAGATATGTTTTAAATATTGCTCTTAAATCTTAATTGAAAATTATGCTTAATAAAGTTCTGTTTAGATTATCTTTTGTTTTATTTTTTTGCAAAAAGAACACATTCGCTTGACTGAAGAATAAAAAAACTGTTATGATGTCGTTTTATACTAGCATCGAATGTTTATAAATGTCCACACTCGTGATATACCTATAACCAAAATCGAAATACCCTATAATCAATGTTAGAATGAGAACAGCGTGAACAGTCATGCCAATATTTTATCAATGAGGCTCTCCTTTTGAATAAAACCTTATACCCTAGTCAGTTTATACTCCGTAACATTATGAAAACAAATTCTTCGTAACACTTTACGCAAAACACACTTTTGAAATCCATATCTTTAATTACCTCATAACCTATATAAATTAGGTTTATATATGTCAGCATATCACATATAGTTTAAGGCTTTACTATGTTTTCGAAAGTATTGTTACTGTTTGCTTTTGGCGTGCTTATTTGTAAGGTATGTTAGAAATTCAGTTTTCTTTTATCATCTAGAATTAACAAATTCTTTGATAACGAGTAGGTATAATTTATTAAAAAAGTTCGCTTAGTTCATTAGCCTCTATAACATTTTTTGTATTTCAACCTAACTCATAAATTGTATGTCAATTAAACCAATAAATGATTTCCAGGTTCAAGCTCAGCGATGTGCTCCAGCTTCTACTGTAATCACAAATCCACAGATACTATCATCACCACCGGTGGTCGCTACTACCATCGTCGACAACTCCGTATCAAATGCATTAGCTAATGCTTTGCAACTCTTAATAGTCAGTGATCTCCTTGACTCAAAGCTAGGCCCAGCATTAGCCTCCAATTTATTTAACGCACCTATAGTTGAAACCCTGGGACCCTATGGAACAGTTGAGGTTATAGCCCAGCCACAATACATTGCTCCATGTGCACCAGCTGTGGAAGTTATACAGCCTTGTAGCCCACCAATGGTTGAGACAATCAGCCCTAATATCTTTGGCGGTTATACGGAATCCTTTGCACCTTTGTACCCATCTGTTCCTATAGTTGAACGAATCACGCCAAATGCCTGCGGAGGATTGACAGAAACTATCTCACCAATGTACCGTCCTTTTGGGCCTGTAATTGATAAAATTCAACCTAACATATTCGGAGGTATCACAGAAACGATATCCCCTGTATATGGTCCAGGACCGATAATTGAAAAGTCAAATATATTTGGAGGTATAACTGAAGCGCTTACGTCGTTATATGGGCCTCAAATTATTGAACAGCTTTTACCGGGTTACAGTTTTACGGAGACAATTAGTCCTAACTATTGCGGGGGACTCACAGAAGTGATAACACAAAATGGACCTTATTTCAATGGTGTTACGGAAATAGTTTCGCCTCCTTGCTCTTTACCAGTTCCTAGTATAGTACCAAATTATTATGGAGGTGTTAGCGAAGTTCTTCCTCAATATGTGCCAAATTACTATGGGGGTTTAACAGAAATAGTTTCTGGACCACCTATGGCTGCTGAAGTCTTATTCCCTCCATCTATTCCAGCTCAATTAACTTGTAATTTTGGCTACAGTATACCTACCAACACTCCGTGTGTAAATTTCAACGTGGAACCATTGCCATTCGAGCCTTGCAGCAACTTTGGCAAGACTTATTACTTTTAAATTAAGTACTTATAATTAAATTAAAACGTTGAGAATTTAATTATGTATATCTTTTATTGATATTATGATCACCTACTTCCTAGCTACCTTTAATATTGTTGCAAATTTGTGTTTGGGTCTCTACTCTTAAATTTAACGAGGTATGTTCGAGGTCAATACTGGTATCTTCTTTCAATTATTAAGACCAAATTACCCAATCAGTAAAAATCAGACAGTTGATTATATAACATTGAACTTAAAGATTAGAAAACAGTTTCAATTTATAAGAGGGAAAAAAACTAGTAATCTAGAAAATAGAACTTTATTTTTACAAATAAATATAATGTTATGGCTTAGTGTAAAATTTAACTGTTGAATAAACCTAAAAGACTCAATAAAGCCGAATTAGCACACGGCGTAGACGCCGGAATATTATTAGATATTCCAGTTACAATACTTTGTTGTCCAATGATATTGGGGTATGATGTAGCTACTGGGACGGGTGTTGGAATCGGTGCTGGAATTGGTGATGGTATTGGGTTAGCAAAGGGATTGGAACATCCACACGAGAGGTTAGGTGATGAAATAACTTCGTTAAGGAATGGTGCTGCTAATTGAAGAGCTACGTCTGATCCACCTTTTTGGTTCTGCAGAAGATTACATACTATCATTAGTTGGAGAGTATTAGCTAGGTTCTTGCACACAGATGGGGAGCAGTCAGTAACAATTGTTGTTGAAGGTGCTGGTTGAGGCTTTGGGATCTTGTAATCTTTTACTGGGTATGGTGAGATGAATGTTCTAGGAGCTTCCATTTTCACTTCTGGGACGTGTCTATTTATAATTATGTTCGGTTGCTGACGGGCCATGCTCTGTGCCGTTGTTAGCTGGAAAGATATTGAAGAAAATGATTATTTGTCATAGTTCTATATTACAATGGCATTTTAAATGTAGACTTATGCTGTAAAGAGCTGATTAATAATGGGTTTCAACTAAACGAATTATTAAATAGAAAAATCAATATGAAAACTGCGCTTATCAAGTCAGTAGTAAAATAGTAGGTACGTATCTTCCTTTTGAACCACTTTATCTATTGAAAAAATCGCATGAGAATCGTTTGTGTAGTTTTAAAGATTTAAGCATATTATAGAGGGATGTAGGTACAAAGAAACTATATAGTGACTATAATAGACTTTTAAAGATAGACCTATGTTGAAAAGGGCTTAATGATTCTGAGTCTGAACTAAACGAGTTCTTGAAATAAGAAAATTATTACGAAAACCTCTCAGGCTACCAAGTCAAAGTTAGAAAGATGGTATTTTTAAAACAACATAGATTTTTTTTAAATAACATTTATATTCGTATAACTTCTAAGTAGGCAAAGCTATGAACCAGGGAATCTTCACTGAAATTCATAGTAAATCATATTTAGAGGATAAAAGGATCCGAATATTATGCAAAGGCGAAAATGTGGGATGGAAATTGCGAGAAAATATTTGTATAGTTAAGCTCCAATATCTTTAGATATCGTAGCTTATATCGAAAAACTTAAGTCACAACTGATTATACCAGTATATCATAGAAATCGAAATAGCTTTGTTATTTATTAAGTATGTCATTCAGGAGTATAAAGATTTCGAAACAATGTATAAACTAATCAGAAAAGTAAGAATGTCTGCAGATAAATCATTTTAACATATATTAATATAACTTTGTTACCCAAATTTATTCATGTAGGTATTATATAAATAAATTTTCCTCTTGAATCATTCTGGCTTCTTAAAAATCGCATGAAAGTTATTAATCTTTGAGGGCTTCCTTTGCGTGCGCTGCGAAAACGGTTCAAGATACCAAAAATATGAATTAAAGAATTGTTCCTCTTTAAATAATCTAAAAAAAAGTTCGCGACAGTAAATGTCTACGAGTATCTTCTAAGATTGACTCATTATAAAATAAATAGATCCGACGGGGACGAAGTCGCGAGCAACAGCTAGTACTAAATATAATTTGAAGTGCTCTTTCAATTAATAACGTGAATTTAAACGGGGATTTTAAAAAATAATCCTTTATTTTTAAAGCGCAATTGCTCTTGAAGTTGAGAGCGGCGAGGACCCTTGAAATTTCATTTTTTTATTTGCAAATAACACTTCAGTCTTGGTGCTAGAACAATTTTATTTTAATATCAAACTTCAGTTTTTAAGTTTTATGAGACGTATATACTAAAAATAAAAAAGGGATACATTTAGTTGTTTGTTTGCTGTTGAAACTTTTGGACTTATTTGATTCATACTAAAGTAAACCTACATATAAAGAGAACGAAAGCGAAGTCGCGCGGCGCTAGTTAAGAATTTGATTTAATATGCACGAAAAATATATTTTTTAATACTTTACTCCTAAACCTAATTCAATTTTCATTTAATAGTACATTAAAATTTTATAGAACAGAAAAGAGAGATTTTAAAGTATTTGACGTATTTTTTATTACCTATTTCTTATTTTCCATGGATTGTAATTAATAGCATCGTATCACGTATGGAACTTGAGTACGACTACATCGATTTTAATAACTTTGTAATATTTATTATTAGAACAGATAAGCTACCGAAATAAAAAAAACGAAAGAGGATTTAAGCATTCATACCTCTTTAAATAAAATGAAAACCAAAGAGGTTGGAATTTTAAATTATATAATCAAATACTCAAATTAAGTGATCTCTTATTTTTTTCTATACGGTTCGTTGGTTGCCTGGAATAAATGGTCTACAGCCATAAGGCCGCCATTTACATGTGGAGTCTATCTTTGTATATTTCTCTTTTGTATACGTTTATTTTATGTTATAAATGCGAAAGTAACTCTATCTGTCTGTCCTTCCATCACGCTAAAACTACTGAACTAATTAGAACGAAATTCGGTACACAGATGTTCTAGAGCCTGAGAAAGAACATAGGCTACTTTTTTATTGGAAAAAGGGGTTAAAATGGGGAAAGGGGGCGTTCAAAGTTTATATGAAAGTCCACGCGGACGGAGACGCGGGCAGTAGCTATTTAAATTAATAAAGAAATATTTACCTCTGAATGAATAGCAACCAAAGTCAATGAAATGATAACAGCCTTCATTATTGTATCTTCTTTTTTGAATCACCTGTTTTGATCAGATATAATAAAAGTCTTTGTATTTATTGATTTTTAATCTGTTATTCGTGATTTATCTATTCTAGCGTGAGTGAGAAAATATTATCTGTTATCTGTTGAGAAATTTAATGAGAATTATGTCTTGGTTTAGGTAATAAGTACAGTACAGTACTTACTTTTTAATGCATGGAAGTAATTAGGGGCAAAATATGTAATATAATCCATACTAATATTATAAATGCGTAAGTAACTCTGTCTGTCTGTCTGTCTGTCTGTCTGTCTGTCTGTTACGCTTTCACGCCAAAACTACTGAACCGATTGTAATGAAATTTGGTACACAGATGGTCTAGAGCCTGAGATAAAACATAGGCTACTTTTTAACTAAAAAAACGGTTATAAGGGGGAGAAAGGGGAAGTTAAAGTTTATATGAAAGTCCACGCGGACGGAGTCGCGGGCAACAGCTAGTAATATATATGAATTGATTACACTAAATTTTGTTAATAAAAATTATGTTCGTTCTGATATCTATAAGAATATGTAAACAAAATTCACGATGATCGGTCCAGTAGGTAGTTTTTGCGTGAAAACGTTACAAACTTTTACTAGATAATATTAGTAAGGAATAAGAAAGTACTATTAATAATATGAAATTACTAGCTGTTCCCCCTCCCTCTTATGACCCTCTTTTACAGTTAAAAAGACGTAGCTTATGTTTTTTCTCAACCATCTGTGTACCAAATTTCATTACAATGGGTTCAGTAGTTTTGGCATGAAAGCGTAACAGACAAACAGAGTAACTTTCGCAATTATAATATTATGGAATTCTACAAATACCATATTATACTATTTGCGTCTTAATTCTCACAAACTAATTCGAAATATTCCGTTAAGTTTTAATCCTTAGGTCTCAACGAGGTCTCATATTGTTGGAAAGACCATTTAAATTCATAAACTCTAATTTGCGTTTAAATAGCTTCAGAAATTAGTGAATGTTAGTCAAAATTTGTTGTTTGAATAGAAGCCGCCATCTTGTATTTTATAATAAGAACAATACTCGGTCATGGCGTCATTTACTTTTAAAATATTAAAGCCGTTAAGAAGGAACAATAAGAAGTTTTATGTAGATAATTTTAAGAGTTTTTAGCCTTAATATAATAATATATTTTTATATAATAAACACAGTAATTCGATAAAATATGGCAATATAAAAATATGTTTAAATACATAATATAATACGTGTCTATTGTCTTTTTAGCTTCAAGTTCTGGAATCTATGACCGATGAACACTTTCCAGACAACCTCTGATGTTCCTTTCTTTGCAAAACAAATTTAAATTGAATTAAGTTGTCTATTGTTTATTTTACATAGTATCCACGCCCCGCGGCTGTTCTCGCATGTTTTATACACATTTACCTGATTTAATCACTTTATTTGATAGTAGGGACTAGGGACAGACAGAAAGAAACCTGTCAACACTAGTTTTTGTAAGTAAGCATTTTATATCTCAAAAACTGGTATGCCAATTTTAATACTGAATAAAATAATATCGGATTATTTTAGCTACTAATAATTCACAATGTATTTGACTATAATAACATACATTTCAAGTTACAAAACATCAACTGTTAATATTGATAAACCGCGTATTTTGTATATTACTTATTGTGTTTGTAAAATTATGCACAATTCAATTATTACTAAAATGTTGTACAAATCGTTCGTCTGCATTTTCTTGGTATTTTATACTGATGTAAGAATTTATTCAACGATTTCGTTATTTCCATATTTTATTTTTAACCTGTAGTTCAACAATTTTTTTCCATTATCTATGATTTAAAGAAAAATACACGCAATGGTGTTTTGTTCATTCATATTATGCAATGAATTTATTAAAACTTTTTTTTACAGGCAGTGCTTTCAAGATCATGCTGCTATAATGAACCTGTGGTATGTTTCAACAGATTCAAAAACCCTATTCCCATTTTAGAACCTGTTATAAAACAAAGTATACCATGTTCAAACGACAAATGGTGTACAGAATTGATTTTGCCGCCAAAATCTGTTGAATTACCTTGTGGCTTAGGTTATAGTTATGCTGCGGGTCCTATTGTAGCAGACTCATTTTTTGGCGAAGAATATTGTATAAATAGCGGTATTATTGAAAATTGCTGCGACGTTATTATACCTGTTTCGCCTGAATGGGCTTGCACTAAACTTGCAACACCAATACCAGCAGAGTGGGAGTCTTTAGTCAAGCCCATTATTTTATAATAATGATATAAAATAACATTTGATGTACATTTGAAATCTGGTATGTACCATCAGGAAATCTGAAATTTAACATAATATTTTCTTTATATCATGTGTTTACTTACTATAAATCCTATTCTTTTTATTAGATTAAAGATTTAAATAAACATTTTAATTTGTTTCATTTGTCCATCCTCTATATTATCTGTCTATCAAAAGCGACAGTTGACACCTGTGGCTCTAATTTGACATATTTTGACAATTCGCTTTATAAATTGTCAAAAGTCGTGAATTAGCCACAAAAGTATCGACCAGGATATCATTTCTGTTATTGTATTTACTTGAATCTTCAAAATGGTTGAGGCACAGAAGTATAGAATCGAACAGGAAATGACCAATTTGGTCAATGAACTCGACAAAAGTTATTTACGAAAAATGCAGGTTAGTTTTTTAGGTTATATCCTTATCAAATATCTTATGTAATAGTCCTTAGGGAACGGCATCCCTTATTTTGATGACAAATTAAAAAGAAGCTTTATCTTATTCCAAAGATATTCCATCTTAAAATTTCCAGTGTAGATGGGTATAATATTAGAAAAAAGTCGCGCAATGTTTCACCATAATTTCGTAGACTAAACCGATATTTTATCTTTGCACTTAAAAAAATATGATTATCTATCTCAATTCATGTCTTGAAAGATGATCAAAGAGAACTTCCCAATCATCCTTTTCCAACACACCTTAATTTTAATAATATATACAACTCTTTTATTTAATTACTAGAAAACAAACCATCTTATAGTTTAATGAAGTATGATGTTCTTATAAGCAATTTTTAATTAGTTCATTATTCTCACTAAGTTCCCATGACAGGAAAAACAAAAGAAATAACACGTTTCAAGTTAAATTTATTGCCATGTCCTGTATTCCATTTGACTGTGATAGTAGAAAATGTTACTAAAGTATGACTATTAATTCCGGTCAGTAAAATGACAAGTGCGTCTAACAAAAATACACAAAAAAATATTTTTTATTTATTTTATAAAGCTAATTTTGTATTGAATTTAAAAATGTTAACTCTAACCAGCTTTAAAATTTTTAAACCCATTCCACGTAAACATTTACTTGGGACTTGAAATGCAACAACGAAAATGTCATTCTACTGACTGAATTTAAAAATCTTACTTTCATAAAAATAAAGCTTAAAATATTATGTTTAGTCTTTTATCTGTGTAATTAATATGCTCCTATTAAGCTTTTTATTTACTTTAAAGGGTGACATGCACAGATGTGCCGCAAAATGCTGTGACGATCCGAACACATCTTTAGAAAGAGTTCACGGTTGTATAGAAAATTGCACATCATCTTTGAACCAGGCTAATAATTATGTACAGGTATGAATTATTGTTTTTTTTATTAGGAAGAATTCTACACAATACATTGCATTAAAAAGATTTATGATATGTATCTGAGTTAATTAATTTATTTGTATTCATAAAACATTTTAGTCAGACTATGATAGTATGAACACTAAGTTCAATTTATCAGAATTGTCAATGTGGTAAAGGTTTCCCTTAAAGTAAAGAATTTATAATAATAATATTAATAAATATATGTCCCAGCCAACTGATTAAATTAGCCAGCTAATTAACTACATGCTGCTAGTTGTGTACAATAATGTATTATACAATAATTTATTAAACTAAGGTTTCTTTTTCAGCCATTACTATGTTACTTTGAAAATAAATAGCCTTTATAATACCCACGCAAGGTGGGGGTGAGCTGCTAGTTTTAATATAATTATGTTAACATTTTCAGCACGAAATAAATCTCCTACAAAATAGACTACAACGGTGTGTTATGGACTGCAACGACTCAGCCAGAGACAGACTGGGACCGGATCCCAGCCAAGATACTGTAAGAATATTAATGTTTTATTATTTATTCAGTTTTTCTTGTAATACATGTCACAGATAACTAGTAATTTAACATAATTTTTAATCGCCTACAACAGTCCGCATTATTGGAGATAGAATATTCCAAATATGTTTTTTCATATCCGATTCATACATACAGAGCTAGGCTAGTGAATATAAAATATAAAGTTGTTACAATAAAATGTCTAAGTAAAAATATGACAAATATGTGGATAGAATTTTTTTTTCGAGTCAAGTTTTTTACTATTTGGGTTCGGAAGCCTCGAGCCTTGATTAACCGACTCCGTGCGGCGTTGTATTACACGAAATGTTGTGCCTGGCGTCAAAAAACATTTGTCCTTACATTTTGTATCCTTTCGGGCACCACGCGCCATACGTAAAAGATTTATATGGTGCCTGTATCATCCACGCGGAAACGATTAATAAACTCCAATTTAATTTACAGATCGACAAATGCACAATAGAATTTGAGAAGTGCGCAGTCAAATGTGTAGACAAGCACATCGGCTTGATACCAAGCTTAATGAAAACAATGAAATCAGTTCTCGCAAGCGGCAAGCCGCCGCCAGCGAGGAGCGAATGAACCACAGATTATACAGTAGTTTAAGGGATACCAGTAACAAATATTTAAATGTTTACTTTACTGCCAGTTGCCATGTGAAAAAATAAAACATGTTAGACTTAGATTTGGATACGCGTTCATAATAGTAGTTGTTTTTTGTCAAGTTTATACAAAAAAGGGTAAAATTTATTTATCGATTGATGAATTAACAGCATTTAAAGAATGTATATTACATACAAAATGAACATTGTTTCAATAAAGCATTTAAAATTGTGTACACATATTATTATCTTTCAAAATGGTTCTTTTCATAAAAATTATAAATTCATAGGTTAAGTACAGTACTAGACGGAAATCAAACTGTAAATTATTATCTGTTTATCTGGACAATGAAAATGAATAACTATGCATAACTACATATATTTTTAATTATGTATGTAAAAACTTGTTCTGTTAACTGTACTTACATAAAAAGAAATAAACAAATATCAAAAACCGTTTATATTTTCAACAAAATATACTGCATTTAATTTTTATTTGTGTTTTAAAAAAAATCACAAATCAATAAAGGTTGTATAATTCTTGGTTATCTGTATTACTTATTGTCTCAAATTGTTTGTTATCTGTTATTTAGTATACCTAGATTATAAAAAATATTTTATCGCTATTTTTTTTATTAGTAACCCATTTTAAAATCTATACTTATAATAAATCTGTAGAGAGGTCAATTCTGTACATTAAATATATTTCCAAAATAACTATCAGGGGGTGATTAGGGATCGATACTAATGCCAAAAATGCAATTAGTAAATTTTTTGTCCGTCTGTCTGTTTGTATAACCGTTATAGAAACAAAAACTGCTGGACGGACTTTAAAGAAAATTGGTACAATTATTCTTCATACTCCTGAGCAGGTTATAGTATACTTTTCTTCACGCTAGTAGCGTCGCTACAATCAATAGGAGCGGAGCAGTGAAGGGAAATGTCGGGAAAACGGAAGAAGTTACTCCATTTTTTATGCTTCCGGCGCGTGTAAAACCTTAAAGGTTAAAGTTACACAGAAATCATGTATGACGGAAATGTTCTCCTTAAAATTGTTTAAAAAATATCCCAGGACAACATGTGTCTAACTTTTAGAATTAACTCACAATAACACGTGTAATGCCCGATAGCTTAGCAGTTCGAAGCGTTCTGATTATATTGCTCTACTCTTTTGTTTATAGGTAACTCAGTAGTCTCAGTCATCCCTTAATAAAAAAGTTAAGTTTATTAACTACTCTATAAAGATTCATAGAAATCGGTATAGAAACACCAAAGTTATACATGAAATACGCTAATAATAAGCCATCGCGAGAGTTTAATGAATCATCTTATACCTACGGACTATTTAAAAAAGACTTAAAATAAATCTTGCTCAAACAATATTTGTACGGGATGTAATTTAATAAAAAAATATTTAAATAAAATTCGTTTTTAGACTTCGTGTAATGAACAGTCTCGAAAGTTCGCTACCGGCCTTGCTAGGCGCGAAGCGCGTTAGGTGGCTGGCATGGTATTTTTGCGAAAAATTACGGAAACGCGGACGAAGTCGCAGGCAACGGCTAGTTATTAATAAAATATTTTGCCAAAAATCCACATTGACTTTTGCGTTTATTTTAAGCGATCTTATCACCAAATCACCAAAATCAACTAAGGGTACGTACCTATTTCATAAAGTTTTTAGTAAATTTCTTTATAATCATTAATTATTTAAACGTAACTATGCCTATAAAACATTTCTAGAAAGTACTATTACAAAATACATTTCTAAAATGGTATATAAAATGAATTTTGAAATTAAGTTTCGAAATAGTGCATTCTACGTGCAACAGTTACTATGTATTTAGTAATTATTCTACTGATCCATATTGTTCAATATGTAAGTAGAAAAATGTATTTTGTAACAGCGTAATACAATTTTAATCGATTCAAATAATATTTCTAGAATTACCTTATTATTTTTAACTCTAAATAACCAGTCTTCAATTTAAAATTAGTTTGATTAACTTTAGTGAATACTATTTCGTTAAAATAATTAAATTTGTTACAGGGTTCCAGCTTTGTATTAAATCCCATGAGTGTTATAAATGACTGTGGGTGCCAACCGTCGTTCAGAGAAATATACTATGATTCATTAATGGAATGTTTACCAGCCCAAAACATGGATATATGCTTCAAACCCTGTACGGATCTATCTACACTTGGAATTGTACAGAGATATGATCCATGTTTGACAGAATACAACTATTTGCCAATACCGAATAGTTGTGATTGCATGAGTATTAACTATTTGCGGATACCAAATAGTTGTGCTGTGGAGTCGTGTGCGTGTCAATATCCGGATGGTTACGGATATCCATGCGGATGCGGATGTCTGGAGGATATACTGTGTATGGATATACCACCGCCCGTGGTCGGGTGCGGAAAGTATTTGAGACAGATAACATTGCCCCCGCCGTTTTTGTAGACAATTTTAAATGCAAAATTTTATGAAAACCACTTATTAAATTTCTTTTTTTGGTGAAATGGCAGTGCTGGGTTACCACAATTTTGCCAATGTTTAGTTGTGAGTAGATAAAATAAGTTTCAGGGTCTTCAGGATTTTCATATTAATAGTATCCCATTAAAATACAAAAATGATCCTTATAAATTATTTAAAATCTGCAAAATTCTCCCTATTAGTCTAAAACATAAATACTTAATTCTTAAAAATAGCCACGGCAGTTGGGAGAGTTACTCAATGTTGAGTCACAACCATGATACTAGGGCTGCCCGTGCCGGCAAATACGAAGTCCCCAGAGTAAATAATTACTATGGGGACAGAACACTTGAAAAAAGAATTCCATACCTCATAAATAGTCTACCTCCAGATTTATCAAATATCACCAACAAAACTAAGTTCTGCAAAACATTAAAAATACATCTACTAAATTGTTAATAACTTAACCTAATAACTATCAATGTAATGTCTTTTATAAAATACTACCTAATGGTTTGCAATCACACCCACAGACAAACTGTGAAAACAGTTTTGTGGGGCCCTGTTCTTAGCTCATAAGATAATTATAAATGTTCTTAATAAATAAATTAAAAAAAAAAAAAAATCTTCCATTAATAATAGTTACATTGTATAAATAGAAAAAAAAACTCCAAAGAAAATATTATTATGATCTCTGTTAAATGTTATCCTTAAGCTTTGGCTCATAAGATAATAAGAAATGTTTTTATTATAAATAATTTTAATTCTAAATAAAACACTATACCTATACATTTGTAGAGCACATTTTATTTTTTAATAAATACTTTTTGAACGCATTCACATTAAACCTTAACTAAAATAAATTTAAATTATCTCTCTTTTTAAATAACTTATAACGTAGGTATATTATTCACTTTCCTTATAATGTTGGAGGAGGTATAGGAATTTTCCTTAAAAAGTGGTTTCTAGCTTGAGAAGGAATCATGGGAGGTAATAAATTACTAAAAGGGGGTGCTAGGGCAGAAATCGGTGACGCGGCCGGCAAGAAAGGACTGAAGGGAAACCTTGGAGATGTCTCGCAAGGTTCTTTAACAGGCACGGGATATGGAACAGGTACGTGAATAACTTCAGGTCTTGTAACCACTTTAGTTATCTCACTTTTACAAGGGATTTTAGGTTCTGGTTTCAAAATTGGTAATTCACGTTTTGAAGGCGTTGAAACCAAGCTATTTTTTTGACACATCTGCGGAACGCTTGGCAGATTTGGTATGCCAGTATTTGGCACGCTCGGCATTTCTGTCCTGCCTGGCATTGGAAAATTGCCATTTGGATCATTCTGATATTTGATATCATTGATTGGTCCTGGCATTTGGCATTGACATTTCGCTGGGCTAGGTGGCATTTTCGGCGTATATTTTGCCATTTCTTCTGCATAGTGTCTACGTTTAGCCATTAGCATCATCTGCATGGCGCGATCTGTATTTCCCGGAGAGAAAACGTTCTGTAGAGCCGACATAATTGCTTTTTGGTTGGACCTTTTTGGACATCTGGCATTTGTAGAGTAAAGTAGACAAACGAAGGTAAATGTGATATAGATCTTCATGTTATCTGAAATGAAAGAATTTATTTAATAATAACTTAGGGATATCTAATATTTTATATGTGCACAATAGAAGACATAAGTATAAAACTTCTATACCTAATAAAAACAATTAATGAAGGAGCCCAGTTTACCGTTAATAACATTTATTTGACTAACTGTACTACATGGACAAAATGCCATCAAAACTTCCATATAATGTTTTGTTTTATGAGAAGAAACATTTTATCCACACAATCTAATAAAGAAGGAAGACATGTTTTTTTCTTATAAGTGCAAATAAAAACATCAACTCTCATACTCATATATGACTAAGTTTCTTGGTAAATGTAAATATAGGTATTAGAAACAGCATTGCTAGGAAGTTTAGGAACTCTTAAGTGACTTATGATCTTTCTAAAAATAAACCCAAAACTCTCACCTTCATGAATGATAAACAGTATAATCACCTGTTTCATAAAAACTAGATCAATTTATTCAACATTGTATCGTAACACTTACTTATCGCAAACATTTAAACAATAGATCACTCGATAAGTCGTTATACAATTCTTGTGACACCATTTCTACACAGCTCAAGTTGTGATACTAACAATTCAGTTACGTTAGCATTTATGGCTTTTATTCGCTACGTTATAAGCATTACCATAGCAAACAAATGCATCAGAATTCTTCTCATCACCGATATGTCCATTAATAATTGTTTAGGTAATAGGTATTTCCATGCAATTACACATTAATTTGAGACAGTAAAAGGAATACGTTCTTTCATGTTGTATTAAAAGAATGAAGCCTATTTAAAAGCTTATTTATGAAAGCATGTAGAGTAGGATTACTTATTTTATTCTGTAGTGGATAACTGAGCAGGATGTTCGCCTTATAATCATTAGCGACCACCTTCACTCACGAGCATTCGCAAAGCCAAATGCCTCGCGACTCGGCAACGCGCTATATATTTATAACATAGTGAAAAACGGAAAAAATAAAGTGTAGGATAAAGGAATACTGGGAAGGGATAAATGACATCTCTGATAAAATGACACAACTTGACACCGGTTTTTCGAGGAAGTAGTACCACATCAGGTGAACTGAGTAAACAGTTATGACTTACTTAAATACTTTTAAACCATTTTAATAATCATCTATACTACATATCTAAATTTGTAGTAAGCCCTCAGTTACGGGCTATGAAAAAGACCACCAAAATTCTTCCAAAACGCCCTCTCATAGTAACAAAATAGGCATAGTTTCCAAGCTACGCAATATTGTGTAAAATATTTCGAGAATCATAGATAAGCGAACTGTACTTATAGGTTAAACCTATTTTTTAGTAATAGTCAATACATTATGTTGTTACTGATTTTCGTGCTTTCCGTCTTGAGTACAGTAAGTTTCCTTATATATTGTTTAACCCACGTAGTTTTCTATTTTGCAATAGTATACTAATGTCCTAGACAGTAGTATACTTTTTTTTATGTAAGATTAGGTTATAATTAAGTTAGCTCTTCCTGTCTCGCCCCACTGGAGAAGGCGGCCGCACCAAAATCGTGCGTCCTCAGCAGGTCCGCCCCCCGAAAGGGTGCGCGACGGAACACTGGTGGGTTTAGTCGGTAGTGGCTGATTTTAGGCGAGTCCGACATAACCGCCTCCTTCTCTCCCAAGGAGGACGCGGTATCCGTAAGAGGATTTCCCCCCGTCAAAAAAAAGGTTATAATTAAGTTGTTCCTCCCTGAAAGGGTGCGCAAAGTAAAACCGGTGACATAGTAGATACCATTTTGTGCGGGTCCGACATTACCGCCTTCTTATCGCACGAGGAGAACGCGGTATCAGTAATAGTATTTCCCACCGTTAATAAAAAAAAGGTTATACATAAATAGTTTTTACTTTACCAATGCTTTCACTTTCAACTGAATAGATACATCCATTTATTATATCCAAATTATTAATTAGTTTTTGCGTAAAATAATAACATTTATCCATATACATGCTCATTGATTTTTGCGTTTATAATATTAGTAGGATACACAAAAATTTTATTATAACGATTCTGCTGTTATTATGTATGTCGCAGAGGGTGACGTCGTTGTAGTTGTAGTGATGCCGAGGTTATTAATAAGTAAAACTTCAGAGTATCTTGAATACGGCGTATAATTTTCCCCAATACAAATAATCCAATATCACAATGTTCACAATGTTGACGTTTTTATAGCAACTGACAAATTCCACACAATTCTTTAAAGTTTGAATTTAAACATTCTAATAAACCAAGGAGGTTCGACTAATTAACTAATATTGAAATAGTTTTCACTGTCTTGATTATTCTTTTCGTCCATCTGCTCCTATTGTATATTATGTGCAAATTTATATTAAAACCCTTTTAGAGTTTTTAGCTTCGTTATTGTAGATAATAAGAATTGAAAATTCTGGATCGTTTTTATAATTTCAGGTATGTTCTCAATGTCTTCCACCGGCACCTAACGAATGTCTAGAAATAATACCAGCGTGCCAACCATGTACTATAAAAGTTGATTATATGAACGCAGCATTGGGATGTCGACAATCATTGATCAATCCATATGGCATTACTGAATTGTCTATTACGCCATGTGGCATCACGCAAGTACCCATTACGCCATGTGACATCACTCAAGTGCCATTTGCACCTTGTGGCATTACCCAAGTGCCATTTCCACCGTGTGGCATTACCCAAGTACCTATATCACCATGTGACATCACGCAAGGACCTATTGCGCCGTGTGGCACACCGCGATTGCCATGTGGTGAAGTGCCAATGATTTACTTCGGCTTTACAGAATTGCCAAGAAATTTGATGCTGCCTGCTGCGTCACCAATTTCAGCGTTTGCACCTTTTATGGAATGTCTTCCTCCAGTTTCGTATTGTAGTAACGCATGCAATTATTTGAAAAAAATACCCATTCCTCCACCTTTTATATAGATATTTTTATTCAATATATTCAATATACGTCTTGGTACTGAAGTTAGTTTGTATTTTCATTTTATTTACAAAATACCTGTCCTATAGTCCCTTATTAAAGAAGATTAACACATTTATTCTACAACATATATAATGACATATAATTATTCTGAAAATTACTAACGTAATAAAGGTAAAGATTATTTTAGGGCTGATGATTTATAATTTTGAATGTTTTAATTTTGTCAAATGACATCGTTGGTAATTACACAAAGTGGCATGGTTTTTCATGACACATAAAAAATATTATCTCTAAACAGCAGCAAATTGCGAGTTATATTTGCTTACCGACTTAAAATCATATTTTGTTATTTATTTATAGTAATATAGCTTGCATCCAAATTAATAATAAATAATTTCAATAAATTTTGCTTTTCTAGGAAGTAAAGGTATATGTTTCGGCAAAAATGACTGTATTTTACGTTAACCTAAAGCTTAAAAATAATTATTTACATTTTATAGTGATTCCATCGTGTTTGTTTATCCGACCGTCAAGGATACAAGTCAGTCAAAACTTGACGCGGATTTGTGATTAATAAATTCAAATCTAAATTCAAATTGTAACGTCTTAATCATAATTTATACAGACCTAACTTGTAATAATCGTTTACTTGAAAATTGTTCAAAAGTGTTTGTCGTTATTTTTAATTTTAATAATATTTTATTCAGTCCGGAACCCTATTCTATGTGAGGCGTAACACACAAAATATTTTATACTTAGTAACTATTCATCCTAGTAAAACTGGAAGTTCTATATAGACTTTGTTCCTTTGAAATAGGAAACTTTACCACCTATATCCAATATAAATATACATTATAAATAGCACTGAAACGAACAAAGCCGTTTGAGTTAGTGTAGTGCTTTAAGGTGACAAATAAATGCAGTGACAAGTGCCGCGTACAAGGAACACATGAACAAAGTGACCTCGCCTTAATTACCAAAAACTAAGTATAAGTGTTCTTAGGTTTATGTTTATGTAGGTAGTAATTTAGGTTAAATGTAATTTACCAATTAGTCAATAGGCTAGATCGTAAAATAAATAAAGTATTACATACTTTATTGAAAAAAAAAAGTAAATAAATAGCACTGTGTTTTCTCAAAACCTTATTTACCAGGAAGTCTTTCTATTACACCTGATCTATGATAAAAATGATAACTCTTACGTAATTTTCCCCTTATTCTTTCAAAATTACGTAATGTAAGATTGTAGCGATAATGACCGTTTATATAAATTTATCATTCAAAAACCATTCAGTTGAACATTGCAATTAATAATCGATTAAACTTTAGAATATCAAGATGGCTACCAAATTTTTATTTGTCTTTCTCATAGTTTTTGTTATACATGTAAGTATATTATTTAATAACTAATTACATTTTTAGTTTTTTAAATTTTGATGTATGCAAATTCATATACCTTATAATTGAACTTTCTTTTTATTCCGTTAACTTTTTTTTACAGAAAACCACAGCCCAATATCGAACAGAAATCCAACAAACGAAAATATTGCAACCCCAAAATAAACCAAGCGTCCGTCAAATTGACATTTCCCCCGCGCCAAGAGTGAAGCTTGTTTCCCAGCGTCATCGTTACGTCATAAAAAAGGCGCCAAAAAAGAAAATCACTAAAAGACAATATTTAGCCGAGCTATTCAAACAGTCAGCTATGAAAAATCTACAAGATGTCACAACATTTTGTAACAGAGAAAAGAAATCGGCAAACATCAAAACGTTTTTAGAAAATAATCAATTACCGTTGACACTTAAAAACGATGTTGCAAGTGCAAACAACGGTGTATACAAATATTTGTAGTCTGTGTTACTTCTAATTTATTAAATTATTTATTGTATTTTAACTCATTAAAGATAAAATGAAATCGACATTATTTTTTATTCCATGTTATTGTGATACACAATCGTAATACATAAGACGGTAGTTTACTTAAATTCTAAAAAAAAAGTTTGGATATCGCGCCTAAATGTGTTACCGAAATGCAATTAATAGATTAGTGATCTATTTCGGGTTGAACGTTCCACAATTAGTATCCTTATCATAAAAATAGACGTTGAAAATGATCGTTAAAATGAGTGGACATTATAGTATTACCTACAAGTCGCAGTGGCTGTAGTTTTGTATATGCATCTGATTCTGTATATTAACAATAATAATAATACCTTAATTTGATTGTATTATCTAATTACACTATATAGTATATTTTCCAATTAAATGATATCCCAAACTTTTCATGAAATGCAAAATAGATACACGCCTCTGTTGCTCAAAAGAGGTTCACTTATAAATATAGTTTACTTATAAATGTACCACGAATAAATATAGCTGAAGTATTATTTATAGTTACGTAGATAGATATGCAACTACTTCACCAACTCCTCGGGTAGTTAGGCTGTGGTACTGTAGCGACCGATACATTCTGAATCGCGCTTATGGTATTTATTCCAAACTTAGCGTATATTATGCAACTTCTCGACATCGAGCCGCAAAGCCCCAAAGCTTAGCAACAGTCAATTGTTTTGGTCGTGGATAGTTTGGTTCAGAGGAATGTTACATCCTCCGTAGTACACGTTAATCTATACTTAATATATAAAGCTGAAGAGATTGTTTATTTGTTTGTTTTTTTGAACGCGCTAATCTCAAAAAGTACTGGTTCGAATTGAAAAATTATTTTCTTATTGAATAGACAATTTATCGAGGAAGGCCTTAGGCTACATAACATCACGCTGCGACTAATAGGAGCGAAGAAATAATGGAAAAACAAATCAACGGGGACGAAGTCGCGAGCAACAGCTAGTCTTAGATAAAAGGAACCTACCGCTACAATATTTTTTAGAATGAGAACTATCCTTTTAATTTTATTATAGTATTGAATAGATAATAAAAGTATTCAATTGAATTAATCTACTTAGAGTCTTGAGATTAATTTTTTAAGAATGTTTTAGAAACTTGAAAATAGTCTACAAGCAATCAATCAGTTAATTTTTAAAATTGCATTGAAAGATTAGTTTGAAATCTAAGACTAATGTCTACGAAATAGAATTTTTATGTTCTTTAAGAGTGATATTTATTAAATTTTGAGATATTTTTTAAGCACGTCATCCTTCAAAGATTTCTAGTTCTAGTAAAGTCTCCGTGAAAATTCAAGACTCACCGTAACTATTAAAATTACCTTTTATTTTGAAACTCAATTTATCGATATAAAAGATTGTAATAAACAATAAGACTGCGATAAGACACGTAAACGATAAAAGTTACACATAAAATCCATTGATGTAATTTCAGAATTATATTAATAATGTTAAGTAATAAGTAATTACTGTTACAATGATTCTAAAACAAATACTATTTGTTGCTCAAATTTTGGTTATCCAGGTATAGTAACCGTCAATTACCTTTAGCGCTGAACGAAACCTGCGCAGAAGTCAAAAATAAGGTATCGAGTGTCGGGTGCGCGAGCGTTGATTGGTTGTCCCAGTCGTGTTGTTTTTCTCGCACTAATACGTCAATTACGAGCGCGATTCTACCGATGCGCAGCTATTCTCGTCAATCGCTAAACATTCGTGACGATTATTATAAACAATTTTATACAATTACAAGATGGCCTAATGCAACTTCGTTTACTGTACCTATCTTACCTGAAACCTTATAGCTTACACTTCTCATTATTTGCTTAAGAGCCATCCTCATATATTCAGGAATATTCTAGAAAATAATTATGCAAATCGGTTCAGCTGTTATAGAGTTAGGTGTTCACCAACAAATTTTGCGATTCATTTTAATATTATAGATACAAATGGATCGTTAATAATATATATCGTTATAATAATTAATGTGTGTTATGCAAGAATACATAATTATTAAACAGAATATTTGTATGAAATAAAATAAGGCGGTTTCAGATTTAGCGCTTGCTTGCGTTTTTGACTGTTTTGTCTTTAGGTAATAATAATATAATATTTTTCCAAGTCAAGATTAAATCACGCTTGTAAAAGTGTGTGTTCGCCCTAATTAAGATTCATAGAATGACATAATATTTTGTATCATTTTTTTCTGTCTTTAACTTTTTTTTGTATTTCAGACAGTTACAAGCCAATTGCTTCAATATAGACGGCTTGGATATACAAATATAAACCCTAATTTGCTACAAACAACTAATTCCAGGTTATGAGGCCAAATTATTCCCAGTGGCATGCCTATAAATCATTATCAATCTGAAGCTCTACTCCGAACACAATCGATGTCGATTTTTATTATTATCGATACAGTTTTTGAGCAACTTCGCATTGATATAAAAACTTTTTTGTTTCTGTTTCGATTACATTCCGATAAACTGATGTGCGATTCGATTCTTTATTAGAGTAAATTTAGTCTCATAGTTTGGTTAGCAGTATCAAAAAATTTCGATATCGACGACGATTGCATTCGGAGTAGCTGCTCAGTGCCACCGGTTTTATCGACTACAATACAAATTCGCCTGGGTACCTATAATTTCCCGACTAATTAATGTTTTGAGAAATAACCCTTACTCGTTACTGTATGCCGCCAATATGGGAAATATTAGAAATATTTGGCCTCTTATAAATAACTACGGAGTATCTAGTCAATTGGCATTTGTATTGAATTGACTTAATTTTTTTTCCGATCGATATTATACCTATTACATAATTAATTATTGCAACTACTTATTAAGCAATAAAATATGTCAAACAATTTGCTGTGTTTACATTTCTATATCACTACCTTGTAATAAAACCACGTTCTTATGATTCAGCAAGTTTGTTCGTAGTATAGATAGCACTTCATATTATAATATACTAGCTGTTGCTCGCGACTTCGTCCCCGTCGGATCTATTTCTATTATTATGTTATAGTGAGTCAATCTTAGAAGATAGACATATACTGTCGCGGATTTTTTTTAGATTATTTAAAGAGGAATAATTCTTTCATACATATTATTTTTGTATCTTGAACCGTTTTCGCAGCGCACGCAAAGAAAGCCCTCAAAGATGAATAATTTTCCCCGTTTTTTCCATATTTTCCATTATATCTTCGCTCCTATTAGTTGCAGCGTGATGTTATGTAGCCTAAAGCCTTCCTCGATAAATGGTAAATTCAATAAAAGAAGAATTTTTCAATTCGAACCAGTAGATCCTGAGATTAGCGCGTTCAAACAAACAAACAAACAAACTCTTCAGGTTTATATATTAGTATAGATAGATTTTAAAACGATTAACGAATGAACTTCTTGAGAAAATTCTTTGAAATACTTCTACCTTCTTATAACTTCTTAAAACGCAGACCAAAGTAATCATATGGTTATATAATAATAAAATAACAAAACATAACATTAATTAATTATTAATTTTATGTTTTACAATGTCTTATTTCCTTCCTAATGATATTTTAGCTAATTTATGATCGATGGCATATGTACTTCGGTTTCAGCCGTGTAAAACTATATCCCGACTTTTTATAAATTTTTTTCATTGTAAAAATAGCGAATTATAATCACGAACAGCATAATTTGTAATAGAACTTATTACATTAGCTCAGAGATTAAGCCATACTATGACCAGAAACCCTTACGATATCATTATGGATGTACCTATATGAAAAAGTTGTGTATTTTAGGTGTAAAATACGCCTTAAGGCTTTCCAAACAGATGGCATAAATAAAACGTAAATGTCTTGCAATAATTTATTTATTGTACCCTACACAAACTTATTTCAACTAAAATATTGACTGGCGCAGTTGTTCACAACATCCATTACCTGATTGCCAAACGATTCTGGTACTACCGCCGTGCCAGCGGATGGCACGCTACCATCCACTGCCACCATGCCATACACTGGAAAACATCCACTCACTCTAATCGTGCCACCGATTGGCAACTCACCAGCCATGCTTATATCCCCATATTGTAAAGAAGGTATCACTTCTGATATGTACGGTGTCACTTCTATATTACTGACGGGAACGTTTGGCATGCCAGCTAAAGCATTGGCACCTATTTCGTTAATGGCATTGTTGTTTGGGTAGCCAGTTGGCGCGAAATTGGCATTTGGTATAAACGTGGCTTCGTTGAATGTGTTCATCGTGTTTTTGAAAGACTTGTCCTGTGACATCGGAAGATTGTTCATATTGGGCATAAAACCATTTCCTGGTGGCAGACAGTGAGCAGTCTATAAAAGAAAAAAAAGTACTTATAAGACAATACAGAATTTCAGACATGTTAATAATTTTTATTAACCTATTTACTAGCAGAAAGACTACAACAACATTTTAAAGGTTTTGTCTCTTGTGTGAAGCTAGGATATCTTTAATCACACTGATAAAGTGATTACTGAACTTATTTTTATAGATGACAACTCAGTAATAATCATACAGCTTAGTAGGATTAACTTTAAAGGTGAGACAGATGTAATGTTTGAACGTAGATACTAATAAATTAGCACTACATTACCTACTATGAAGTAACAAAAAAAAAGCGTATTTTGTAATCTACGACGATCGACTTCTAAATAAAGTCTTCAGCTATCTGTGCCGCTATGTCTTACATTAAATTATAATGAAATGAAATACTTACTCCGAATATTAAACCGCAAATAAACAAAAACCCAAAACGATTCATCATTGATACTTATATCAAAATGAAACCGTTTCAAGTTCGCCGTTTTATTTTATAAATACCGATAGCTATCTATATAGAGTTACATAATTTTAAATTTTGTAATTGCATTAAACATATAATTGTGACAATTTAATTTATATTTTATCTATATTACAAACACATTGACCCCTTGACATCGAAAAGTTTTATAATCTGTGACATGCATGTGACATTTATACTCTATTATCTGTGATAAAAATAATCTAGTCTTCTTTTAGTAGGAACCAAATGCAGGAAGATGAACCGAGAAATAATATTATTACGAACCTTCAGCTATCCCTTTACCATATGTAACGCAATGACACTTCTAACAAATGAACGTTTCTTTAATGCTGTAATTTACAGAAATTAAATCCAGAACTCTCATATCTACTTATAGTTAATTAAAAGAAGCGTTAGTTACACTATTTATAACTCAAGAACTGCTGAACTGATTTGGCTGAAAATTGGCGAGGATGTAACTTTTCAGTCAACAGGAAATAAAGTAGTACATTTGTAATAATTAAAAGTAAAAATATCGGTCTATTATTATATATCAAGACTCAACTGAGATTTAATAACAAAACACAAATGACAACCAACGTAATGTTGTCTATAGTTAAGTACGGTTGTATATTATATTATAAAAATCATTAAAATACTTGATTTTTTATTATTATAAAATATATATATATAATTCAAAGGTGACTGACTGACATAGTAATCTATCAACGCACAGCCCAAACCACTGGACGGATCGGGCTGAAATTTGCCATGCAGTGGCTACACCTAGTTCTAACCGGCTAAAACTAGGTGCAGCCGCACTTCGGGTATTAGCCGTAACATATCTATTACGTAGGCATTTTCTGGTAATAATAGGTGATTATACACATAGCTTTATAGCTATTAGTATTATTATAACTATTATTAACAATACATGTTAATTATCCAAGTCAGTGTCATAGGATTTTAAAAAGTAATTATGCTATGTATTTTACACTTTATTTAATTGAATATTACATAGAATAAAACAAAGTCGCCTTCTTCTATATATTTCTATGTATGCTTATTGCTTAAGTCTTTAAGTCTATGCAACCAAGCAACCAACCAACCATTTGAATTTAAAATTTAAAAAATTAAATATATTTTTTAAAAATTATTTATAATTTTTATTATAATTTATTTTTGAATACAATCGTAAACTTAAAAAATGTGTGACGTCACATCAGGAGGGGGAGGGGTTAGTGGGGTAGCTCAATACTTGAAATCCTATATATCTCTAGCCAGAGCTTAATATACTTGTATGCTAATCTTAGGTGTAGCATGTTTATGCGTGAAAGAGTTACGAACATAAAACCTTACAAACTTTCGCATTTTTGATATTAATCGGAACAAATCTGTTATACTAGTTGTTGATATATAAAACAAAGACGGGTTTGCTACAACGCTTATAACTCGAGATCGGCTAGACCAATTTTCATGGTTTTTAGCTCGTTGGATTTGTCTCCGAATAACCGAATTTATCTTAAAAAGAATGATAATTTTGTAAGGCCGCGCGTGGGTCAAAGTTTATATGAAAGTCGACGCGGACGGAAACGCGGGCAACAGCTTGTTGTTAATTAAAATTAATCACGTAACTTAATTAAAGAAACGATGTTTTATTTTCATAAATTTTGCCACATGATAAGATTCCGAATTACAAAACAATATATATTTTTTAGAATTTTAATTGTTATAATTATTTATTGCTATAATTATGTCACGATAGCAACAATTAATTTTGCAACCATTAAGTACTTAAGTGTCAGCAAATTTTACAATCGTCACATTATTTTTTATTGTCAAATAATTAATTTGTCAATACGTTGTCGAGATGTTTAAATTTGTTGCATTTTGCGTGATTGCAACTTTTGCTAAGGTTTGTTTTTAATATTTGTTACAGAGTAAATAGCCTTTAAAATAAAATAGCTAACATAAAATTGAAGGCACTAATGACATCGCATATTTTTATATTAAAAGAGTTTCTTATTGTTTTGTAATACCATGATGATTCAAATGTGTTCCTATATGTAGCCTAGTTATATAAAGATATATTTGGCTTGGACTTTGAAAAAAATACCACATAATATATAATAATGATACTAGATAATAAAAACAGCATATATTTAAAACGTAAAAAAAAATTGAATTTTTTTTTTCAGAGCATATCATGCCAATGCGTGCGCGGTCCCATGAATGCTGGCATCGTTGGCCCTGTAGTTGAACCATGTGCCTATGGCACCGCGATGGCATACGGAGCTGAGTATGCCAACCCTTGGTATGAAGGATACGGTTTGAACCTGGCAACTCTCGCTGCATCAAACAGCTGTGGCTTCACTGTAACTAGCTCATCTCCTGTCGCGCCTAACGGAGTATCTATCCTATCTGAAAATATGGTCATAGAAGGGCCTTTAGCCATCAACGGTCAGTTACCTTTCCTTGGCACGATTGGCGTGGAAGGCAACCTACCTGCAGTTGGTGCAGGTCTCGTCTCGTACGGTAGTGGCAACGCTGGTAGTATAGGAATTACTAACGAGGTCATGCCAGGTGCTGGTTATGCCATGCCAGGCGCCGGTTATGCTATGCCAGGTGTATATGGCGTGACTCCTTCGGCAGCTAGTGTAGCACCTATGTCAGTTGGCATGGGCATTAATGGCATCAATGCCATAAATGGTATAAACGCAATGAATGGCGTGTACGGTGGTTGTGGTCTTTATTAAGTATTATGTTTTTGTTAAATGTTGAATAATTATACATTATTATAACTTTACACACTGAACTTTGAATTTTTGATACTTTGCCCTACAAACCCTTGATATAAATTAACTATTTCACAAAAAATCCGCTTTAATTCAGTCATAGACTAAAGTAGTTCATAATTAATTAAACAGTAGGTATTTTTGCTAGATTTTCAGATGTGCATGAGTAAATTAACTTATAATAATTATATACCAGGTTTCCAATTTCTTATAAAATGAAATGTATATCACTTTTCCATTTCATTTGGTTAATCCAGAGATAAGCAGACTCAATACAAATTTGCTTCATTACAAGTTTATTATCTATACTAATATATAAAGCTGAAGAGTTTGTTTGTTTGTTTGTTTGTTTGTTTGTTTGAACGCGCTAATCTCAGGAACTACTGGTTCGAATTGAAAAATTCTTTTTTTATTGAATAGACAATTTATCGAGGAAGGCTTTAGGCAACATAACATCTCGCTGCGACTAATAGGAGCGAAGATATAATGGAAAATGTGGAAAAAACGGGAGATATTATTCATACTTGACGGCTTCCGGTGCGTGCGCTGCGAAAACAGTTCAAGGTACAAAAAAAATATGTATGAAAGAATTATTCCTCTTTAAAAGATCTAAAAAAAAGTCCGCGACAGCATATGTCTATCTTTTAAGGTTAAGTCACTAGAATCGTTTTTATGGTAATCAAATTTGTTCGAAATTAACGCAATATTGTAAGTTGTAAGCATCGCGTCGCGTCGTGTCGGGAACCTTCGATAGCAGCGGCGCACGAGCGCTTCCTCGGCTATCTCCGCTGCGATCACTTCTCGCTTGCTTCGACGGCAGACGCACGTCCGCTTGCCCGCCGACTATTGTGTATCGCTATTCGTAATATATTGCTTTCCTTGAACTTGACTTTAGTTTTAAATTGGACCCAGAACATTATTATAGCTACAATGTGTTATTGATTCAGAGTACTTTACTGTAAACAAAATTGTCTTTGACATCACTCAATTTCAATAAACGTAGAAGATATTAGCATTTTAAAATAACTCCAATATAATTCATGCGCTACATGAACTACCATTAGGTAGTGGTACATACCGCGCGCCGCGCGGCTCAGACGCGTGGTCGGCTCCCCTCTGAATATTTGTATGCAGCGTTATTTGTTTTTGCTAATAATATCGTCGTAGATTAATAATTTTTAAATACTATTTTGTTTTGTTTTGAGGATAATATTTTGGTTCTTATATTTTCACGTGTAACAATACACTTACACTTTATAAATATTTTATAGGATTCAATTTCCCGTTATGCTATCGAATCGATTTACGACAAGACTGCTTTTCACACGGCCAACTATATTTCGCGTTATCAAGATCGGGTTGTGTCCTTCTACCACAAGATAATAAAACAAAAAATATAATTTACGCAAAAGTACTTTAAAATAATTACGGTCTAAGACTAGCGGCCCGTCCCGGCTTCGCACGGGTTGACATAATACTAAACTTATGA
>JADANM010006970.1:2866915-2895641 GCA_026213755.1 Eurema hecabe | reverse complement strand
ACATTGCAAAACGATACGGGTTTTCGTATGCATTTTGTAAAAAAAAAAAGTAAACGCAGTATATAAGTAAATGTTTCTTTAGTAGGCTGTTCGTTTTATTTTTTGACGTTATTATATCATAATGATTAGAAAGGAAATTGTTGTTTTCATGTCGGCGATGTTGTTGAAGGTAAATAAAGCGTGTATCTATCTTTGTAAATATTATGTTGACGCATGCGTAGTACGGAATAGGCGAACAAGTGGGGGGTTTCGTTAGCTTGAGTCTGTTAACATTTTCTTTATTACTTGGATATCATCTTACGGATAAGACAACCTCCTTGGGGAAGAAGGAGGCGATAATGTCGGACCCGTCTTAGAGGCCGAACCGATTAGAGCTCACCGGCGTTTCTCAACGCACCTTTACACGGAATAACTTGAATCCAAACCATTAACTACTTGTTAAAGGATCAATATCTAATTAATCATCATAATAATGTACTTTTAAATTTACTAATATTAATATGTGATTTAATATTTCAGATGATAGCCGGCCAAGCTATTCCCGCCGCGTACCCTGCCAACATTGGCAACGCTATTGCAGCCAATGCCCTTGCTGCCAATGCCAATATTGGCAATGCTATTGCTGCCAATGTTAATTTAGGCAATGCTATTGCAGCCAATGCGAATCTAGCTAATGGCATTGCGGCAAATGGCATTGCAGCTAACGTCAACGCAGCCAATGCAGCTGAAACTGCTGCTATCGCCAATGGCATGGCGTATGCATCACCTGGATATGCCACAGGAATGATGCCAAACCCATATGCTTATCCATACGGACCGAGTCCTTACCCATATGAAGTTGAAATTCCGGTGCTGCCAGTCCCTGGCCCAGGATTAACTTATGGCTTATCTCTGTCAGATCTTGCAGCGTCACATGGCAACGGTCTGCGTGTTATATCATCATCATCTTTATCCCCAAGTGGAGTAACAGTACAGTCTGATAATATGGCCGTGGAAGGACCACTATCCGTGTCTGGTCAAATGCCCTTCTTGGGCGTTGTGGCTGTAGAAGGCCCGTTACCCGCAATAGGCCAAGGCGCAGTGGGCTACGGTTCTGGCAATGGCAACATTGGCATGGTCAGTGAGGGTGTCAATGAAGTTGCATATCCAAATCAATTAGCAAATGTTGCGTATAAAAATGGCATTGTCGGTCCCATAGCCAATCCAGCTTTAGGGCCAAATCCTCTTAGCTACAACGCAATGCCAAGTGCTGTTTAAATATGTTAAATTTTATTGTTAAAAGTGTATTGTTGAAGTATTTAATAAATGATTCGATTTCCAAACTGGCCATTTTTATAGTTTCCTTTAACTACGTTTTGAAAGAAGAATTTTGGAAAAACTTTGAAACATATATAAATCACAGGTTGCGTTTCATATCTATACTAATATATAAAGTTGAAGAGTTTGTTTGTTTGTTTGTTTGAACGCGCTAATCTCAGGATCTACTGGTTCGAATTGAAAAATTCTTTTTTTATTGAATAGACCATTTATCGAGGAAGGCTTTAGGCTATATAACATCACGCTGCGACTAATAGGAGCGAAGATATAATGGAAAATATGGAAAAAACGGGGGAAATTATTCATCTTTGAGGGCTTCCTTTGCGTGCGCTGCGAAAACGGTTCAAGATACAAAAATAATGTGTACGAAAGAATTATTCCTCTTCAAATGATCTAAAAAAAAGTCCGCGACAGTATATGTCTATCTTCTAAGATTGACTCACTATACCATAATAATAGAAATAGATCCGACGGGGACGAAGTTCCAAGCAACAGCTAGTTGAAGAATAAACTTACGTAAAGAACGATTATAATTTTATTTTAAATTATATGTTTATAGTTTCTATAACATAAAAAATAATACCTACTTTTGTATGTAAGGTGATTCGTAATGATCAAATATTATATATTTTTAATTACGCATATTAATATATAATATTATTTAGATGACTACTTCTTATTCTTTCTTAGTTTTTTTTTAAATTAGAGGGTCCTTAGAGGGTCTTCTAGATCGAGCAGGTGTTTGCTGTTTTAATAAGAAGTTATATTTTATTGTAATATACTAGTAATGAAGCAAATTTGTTTTGAGTGTGCTTATCTCTGGATTAACCAAATGAAATGGAAACGCGTCTGTGTAATTTGTATGCAAGTTTTAATTATTTAACTGCAGCTATTGTAAAATACATTGAATTGTATAAAAAATTGAAACCTTATTGGGCAATTTTATTATTTAATGAGATTTTCAGATGAAAATCTAACAAAAATCGTTTTTAATTAATCTAACACTGTTATATTAATTACGAACTATTTTAGTCTATAACTGAATTAAAGCGGATTTTTTTATAAAATATTTTATATCAAGGGTTTGAAGGGTAAAATATTAAAAATTCAAAGTTCAGTGTGTAAAGTTATAATAATGTATAATTATTCAACATTTAACAAAAACATAATACTTAATAAAGACCACAGCCACCGTACACGCCATTCATTGCATTTATACCATTTATGGCATTGATGCCATTAATGCCCATGCCAACTGACATAGGTGCTACACTAGCTGCCGAAGGAGTCAGGCCATATGCACCTGGCATAGCATAACCGGCGCCTGGCATGGCATAACCAGCACCTGGCATGACCTCGTTAGTAATTCCTATACTACCAGCGTTGCCACTACCGTACGAGACGAGACCTGCACCAACTGCAGGTAGGTTGCCTTCCACGCCAATCGTGCCAAGGAAAGGTAACTGACCGTTGATGGCTAAAGGCCCTTCTATGACCATATTTTCAGATAGAATAGATACTCCGTTAGGCGCGACAGGAGATGAGCTAGTTACAGTGAAGCCACAGCTGTTTGATGCAGCGAGAGTTGCCAGATTTAAGCCGTATCCTTCATACCAAGGGTTGGCATACTCAGCTCCGTATGCCATCGCGGTGCCATAGGCACATGGTTCAACTACAGGGCCAACGATGCCAGCATTCATGGGACCGCGCACGCATTGGCATGATATGCTCTGAAAAAAAAAATTCAATTTTTTTTTACGTTTTAAATATATGCTGTTTTTATTATCTAGTATCATTATTATATATTATGTGGTATTTTTTTCAAAGTCCAAGCCAAATATATCTTTATATAACTAGGCTACATATAGGAACACATTTGAATCATCATGGTATTACAAAACAATAAGAAACTCTTTTAATATAAAAATATGCGATGTCATTAGTGCCTTCAATTTTATGTTAGCTATTTTATTTTAAAGGCTATTTACTCTGTAACAAATATTAAAAACAAACCTTAGCAAAAGTTGCAATCACGCAAAATGCAACAAATTTAAACATCTCGACAACGTATTGACAAATTAATTATTTGACAATAAAAAATAATGTGACGATTGTAAAATTTGCTGACACTTAAGTACTTAATGGTTGCAAAATTAATTGTTGCTATCGTGACATAATTATAGCAATAAATAATTATAACAATTAAAATTCTAAAAAATATATATTGTTTTGTAATTCGGAATCTTATCATGTGGCAAAATTTATGAAAATAAAACATCGTTTCTTTAATTAAGTTACGTGATTAATTTTAATTAACAACAAGCTGTTGCCCGCGTTTCCGTCCGCGTCGACTTTCATATAAACTTTGACCCACGCGCGGCCTTACAAAATTATCATTCTTTTTAAGATAAATTCGGTTATTCGGAGACAAATCCAACGAGCTAAAAACCATGAAAATTGGTCTAGCCGATCTCGAGTTATAAGCGTTGTAGCAAACCCGTCTTTGTTTTATATATCAACAACTAGTATAACAGATTTGTTCCGATTAATATCAAAAATGCGAAAGTTTGTAAGGTTTTATGTTCGTAACTCTTTCACGCATAAACATGCTACACCTAAGATTAGCATACAAGTATATTAAGCTCTGGCTAGAGATATATAGGATTTCAAGTATTGAGCTACCCCACTAACCCCTCCCCCTCCTGATGTGACGTCACACATTTTTTAAGTTTACGATTGTATTCAAAAATAAATTATAATAAAAATTATAAATAATTTTTAAAAAATATATTTAATTTTTTAAATTTTAAATTCAAATGGTTGGTTGGTTGCTTGGTTGCATAGACTTAAAGACTTAAGCAATAAGCATACATAGAAATATATAGAAGAAGGCGACTTTGTTTTATTCTATGTAATATTCAATTAAATAAAGTGTAAAATACATAGCATAATTACTTTTTAAAATCCTATGACACTGACTTGGATAATTAACATGTATTGTTAATAATAGTTATAATAATACTAATAGCTATAAAGCTATGTGTATAATCACCTATTATTACCAGAAAATGCCTACGTAATAGATATGTTACGGCTAATACCCGAAGTGCGGCTGCACCTAGTTTTAGCCGGTTAGAACTAGGTGTAGCCACTGCATGGCAAATTTCAGCCCGATCCGTCCAGTGGTTTGGGCTGTGCGTTGATAGATTACTATGTCAGTCAGTCACCTTTGAATTATATATATATATTTTATAATAATAAAAAATCAAGTATTTTAATGATTTTTATAATATAATATACAACCGTACTTAACTATAGACAACATTACGTTGGTTGTCATTTGTGTTTTGTTATTAAATCTCAGTTGAGTCTTGATATATAATAATAGACCGATATTTTTACTTTTAATTATTACAAATGTACTACTTTATTTCCTGTTGACTGAAAAGTTACATCCTCGCCAATTTTCAGCCAAATCAGTTCAGCAGTTCTTGAGTTATAAATAGTGTAACTAACGCTTCTTTTAATTAACTATAAGTAGATATGAGAGTTCTGGATTTAATTTCTGTAAATTACAGCATTAAAGAAACGTTCATTTGTTAGAAGTGTCATTGCGTTACATATGGTAAAGGGATAGCTGAAGGTTCGTAATAATATTATTTCTCGGTTCATCTTCCTGCATTTGGTTCCTACTAAAAGAAGACTAGATTATTTTTATCACAGATAATAGAGTATAAATGTCACATGCATGTCACAGATTATAAAACTTTTCGATGTCAAGGGGTCAATGTGTTTGTAATATAGATAAAATATAAATTAAATTGTCACAATTATATGTTTAATGCAATTACAAAATTTAAAATTATGTAACTATATATCGATAGATATCGGTATTTATAAAATAAAACGGCGAACTTGAAACGGTTTCATTTTGATATAAGTATCAATGATGAATCGTTTTGGGTTTTTGTTTATTTGCGGCTTAATATTCGGAGTAAGTATTTCATTTCATTATAATTTAATGTAAGACAGCAGCACAGATAGCTAAAGACTTTATTTAGAAGTCGTTCGTCGTAGATTACAAAATAAACGTTGATTTTTTTTTTTACTTCATAGTAGGTAATGTAGTGCTAATTTATTAGTATCTACGTTCAAACATTAAATCTGTCTCACCTAAAAAGTTAATCCTACTAAGCTGTAAGATTATTACTGAGTTGTCATGTATAAAAATAAGTTCAGTAATCACTTTTCAGTGTGATAAAAGATATCCTAGCTTCACACAAGAGACAATGCCTTAAAAATGTTGTTGTAGTCTTTCTGCTAGTAAATAGGTTAATAAAAATTATTAACATGTCTGAAATTCTGTATTGTCTTATAAGTACTTATTATTTTTTTTCTTTTATAGACTGCTCACTGTCTGCCACCAGGAAATGGTTTTATGCCCAATATGAACAATCTTCCGTTGTCACAGGACAAGTCTTTCAAAAACACGATGAACACATTCAACGAAGCCACGTTTATACCAAATGCCAATTTCGTGCCAACTGGCTATCCAAACAACAATGCCATTAACGAAATAGGTGCCAATGCTTTAGCTGGCATGCCAAACGTTCCCGTCAGTAATATAGAAGTAACGCCATACATATCAGAAGTGATACCTTCTTTACAATATGGAGATATAAGCATGGCTGGTGAGTTGCCAATCGGTGGCACGATTAGAGTGAGCGGATGTTTTCCAGTGTATGGCATGGTGGCAGTGGATGGTAGCGTGCCATCCGCTGGCACGGCGGTAGTACCCGAAACGTTTGGCAATCAGGTAATAGATGTTGTAAACAACTGCGCCAGTCAATATTTTAGTTGAAATAAGTTTGTGTAGGGTACAATAAATAAATTATTGCAAGACATTTATGTTTTATTAATACCATCTGTTTGGAAAGACTTAAGGCGTATTTTACATGTATTGTACATCTATAATGATATCGTAAGGGTTTCTGGTCATGGTATTGCTAAATCTCTGAGCTAATGTAATAAATTATATTACAAAATGCTGTTTGTGATTATAATTCGCTATTTTTACAATGAAAAAAATTTATTAAAAGTCAGGATATAGTTTTACACGGCTGAAACCGAAGTACATAATATGCCATCGATCATAAATTAGCTAAAAATATCATTACGGAGGAAATAAGACATTGTTAAACATAAAATAAATAATTAATGTTGTTTTAAAATTTTATTGTTATAATATAACCATATGATTATTTTGGTCTGCCTTCTATAAGAAGGTAGAAGTATTTCAAAGAATTTTCTCAAGAAATTCATTCGTTAATCGTTTTAAAATCTATACTAATATATAAAGCTGAAGAGTTTGTTTGTTCGTTTGTTTGAACGCGCTAATCTCAGGATCTACTGGTTCGAATTGAAAAATTCTTTTTTTATTGAATTGACCATTTATCAAGGAAGGCTTTAGGCTACATGACTAATAGGAGCGAAGATATAATGGAAAATATGGAAAAAACGGGGAAAATTATTCTTTCTATTATTTATTATATCTTTGAGGGCTTTCTTTGCGTGCGCTGCGAAAACGGTTCAAGATACAAAAATAATATGTATGAAAGAATTATTCCTCTTTAAACAATCTTAAAAAAAGTCCGGTACAGTATATGTCTATCTTCTAAGATTGACTCACTATAACATAATAATAGAAATAGATCCGACGGGGACGAAGTCGCGAGCAACAGCTAGTATATTATAATATGAAGTGCTATCTATACTACGAACAAACTTGCTGAATCATAAGAACGTGGTTTTATTAAAAGGTAGTGATATAGGAATGTAAACACAGCAAATTGTTTGACATATTTTATTGCTTAATAAGTAGTTGTCATAATTAATTATGTAATAGGTATAATATCGATCCGAAAAAATTATTTAGTCAATTCAATACAAATGACAATTGACTAGATACTCCGTAGTTATTTATAAGAGGCCAAATATTTCTAATATTTCCCATATTGGCGGCATACAGTAACGAGTGAGGGTTATTTCTCAAAACATTAATTAGTCGGGAAATTAAACCCAGACGAATTTGTATTGTAGTCGATAAAACCGGTGGTACTGAGCAGCTACTCCAAATATTGCATTTGTCGTCGATATCGAAATTTTTTGATACTGCTAACCAAACTATGAGACTAAATATACTCTAATAAAGAATCGTATCGCACATCAGTTTATCGGAATGTTATCGAAACAGAAACAAAAAAGTTTTTATATCAATGTGAAGTTGCTCAAAAACTGTATCGATAGTAATAAAAATCGACATCGATTGTGTTCGGAGTAGAGCTTCAGATTGATAATGATTTATAGGCATGCCACTGGGAATACTTTGGCCTAATAACCTGGAATTAGTTGTTTGTAGCAAATTAGGGTTTATAATTGTATATCCAAGCCGTCTATATCGAAGCCATTGGCTTGTAACTGTCAGAAATACAAAAAAGTTAAATACAGAAAAAAATGATACAAAATATTATGTCTTTCTATGAATCTTAATTAGGGCGAACACACTCTATTTTAAACGTGATTTAATCTTGACCTGGAAAAATATTATATTATTATTACCTAAAGACAAAACAGTCAAAAACACAAGCAAACTCTAAATCTGAAACCGCCTTATTTTATTTCATACAAATATTCTATTTAATAATTATCTTTCATTGCATGTCACTTATTAATTATTATAAGGATATATATTATTAACGATCCATTTGTATCTATAATATAAACATGAATCGCAAAATGTGTTAGTAAACGCCTTACTCGACAACAGCTGAACCGATTTGTATAATCAATTTTCTAGAATATTCCTGAATATATGAGGATGGTAAGCAAAAAAATGAGAAGTGTAAGCTATAAGGTTTCAGGTAAGATAGGTACAGTAAACGAAGTCGCATTAGGCTATCTTGTAATTGTATAAAATTGTTTATAATAATCGTCACGAATGTTTAGCGATTGACGAGAATAGCTGCGCATCGGTAGAATCGCGCTCGTAATTGACGTATTAGTGCGAGAAAGACAACACGACTGGGACAACCAATCAACGCTCGAGCACCCGACGATCACGCGCCCCGCGCGCCGCACCGCTACCTCGATACCTTATTTTTGACTTCTGCGCAGGTTTCGTTCAGCGCTAAAGGTAATTGACGGTTACTATACCTGGATAACCAAAATTTGAGCAACAAATAGTATTTGTTTTCGAATCATTGTAACAGTAATTACTTAATACTGAACATTATTAATAATTCTGAAATTACATAAAATGGATTTTATGTGTAACTTTTATCGAAAACGTGTCTTATCTCAGACTTATTGTTTGTTACAATCTTTTTATAGAGATAAATTCAGTTTCAAAATTAAAGGTAATTTTAATAGTTACGGTGAGTTTTGAATTTTCACGGAGACTTTACTAGAACTAGAAATCTTTGAACGATGACGTGCTAAAAAAAATATCTCAAAATTTAATAAATATCACTCTTAAAGAACTTAAAAATTCTATCTCGAAGACATTAGTCTTAGATTTCAAACTAATCTTTCAATGCAATTTTAAAAATTAACCAATTGATTGCTTGTAGACTATTATCAAGGTTCCAAAACATTCTTAAAAAAATAATCTCAAGACTCTAAGTAGATTAATTCAATTGAATACTTTTATTATGTATTCAATACTATAATAAAATTAAAAGGATAGTTCTCATTCTAAAAAATATTGTACCGGTAGTGTATTGTACCTATTATCTAAGACTAGCTGTTGCTCGCGACTTCGTCCCCGTTGATTTGTTTTTCCATTATTTCTTCGCTCCTTTTAGTCGCAGCGTGATGTTATGTAGCCTAAAGCCTTCCTCGACAAATTGTCTATTCAATAAGAAAATAAAAACAAACAAACAAATAAACTCTTCATCTTTATATATTAAGTATAGATTAACGTGTACTACGGAGGATGTAACATTCCTCTGAGCCAAAGGATCCACGACCAAAACAACTGACTGTTGCTAAGCTTTGGGGCTTTGCGGCTCGATGTCGAGAAGTTGCATATACGCTAAGTTTGGAATAAATACCATAAGCGCGATTCAGAATGTAGCGGTCGCTACAGTACCACAGCCTAACTACCCGAGGAGTAGGTGAAGTAGTTGCATATCTATCTACGTAACTATAAATAATACTTCAGCTATATTTATTCGTGATACATTTATAAGTAAACTATATTTATAAGTGAACCACTTTTGAGCAAGAGGCATGTATCTATTTTGCATTTCATGAAAAGTTTGGGATATCATTTAATTGGAAAATATACTATATAGTATAATTAGATAATACAATCAAAGGAATGTGTTATTATTATTGTTAATGTACAGAATCAGATGCATATATTATACACTACGACAGCTACTGTGACTTGAAGGCAATAAAAAACTATAATGTCTACTCATTTTTATCTTTTATTTTCAACGTCTATTTTTATGATAAGTTAACTCTTAAGTGTTAACTCTCTGAAGCGTTAACATAGCTCGTGCATTGCTTACGTGGCATTGTGGAACGTTCAACCCGAAATAGATCACGAATCTATTAATTGCACTTCTAAAACACATTTAGGCGCGATATGCAAACTTTTGTTTTAGAATTTAAGTAAACCACCGTGTTATGTATTACGATTGTGTATCACAATAACATGGAATAAAAAATAATATCTATTTCATTTTATCTTTAATGAATTAAAATACAATAAATAATTTAATAAATAACAAGTAACACAGACTACAAAAATTTGTATACACCGTTGTTTGCACTGGCAACATCGTTTTTAAGTGTCAACGGTAATTGATTATTTTCTAAAAACGTTTTTATGTTTGTCGATTTCTTTTCTCTGTTACAAAATGTTGTGACATCTTGTAGATTTTTCATAGCTGACTGTTTGAATAGCTCGGCTAAATATTGTCTTTTAGTGATTTTCTTTTTTGGCGCCTTTTTTATGACGTAACGATGACGCTGGGAAACAAGCTTCACTCTTGGCGCGGGGGAAATGTCAATTTGACGTACGCTTGGTTTATTTTGGGGTTGCAATATTTTCGTTTGTTGGATTTCTGTTCGATATTGGGCTGTGGTTTTCTGTAAAAAAAAAGTTAATCGAATAAAAAGAAAGTTCAATTATCAGGTATTAAAATTTGCATACATCAAAATGTAAAAACTAAAAATGTAATTAGTTATTAAATATCATACTTACATGTATAACAAAAACTATAAGTAAGACAAATAAAAATTTGGTAGCCATCTTGATATTCTAAAGTTTAATCGATTATTAATTGCAATGTTCGACTGAATGGTTTTTGAATGATAAATTTATATAAACGGTCATTATCGCTACAATCTTACATTACGTAATTTTGAAAGAATAACGGGAAAATTACGTAAGAGTTATCATTTTTATCATAGATCAGGTGTAATAGAAGGACTTCCTGGTAAATAAGGTATTGATTGACAGACAGGTATAGATTTTCCTTTATAACGTATATTTAAAGGATAAGTTAACGTATTCTATTTTAAAGGAACAACGTCTACGTAGAACTTCCTAGAATAGAAGAGAAGAATAGAATAGAGTATTACGCAACCTTTATAATTTGCTTAATATAACTAAGTAACTATAAAATATTTGGCGTTACATTTTTGAACATTTTTTCAAGTAAACGATTATTACAAGTTAGGTCTTTATAAATTATGACTGAGACGTTACGATTTGAATTAAGGATTAAACACATATCCGCGTTAAGTTTTGACTGACTTGTAACCATGACAGACGGATATACAAACAAGATGGAATCCTAAAGTTATGGCAACACAGCATTGCCATATCATCAAGAATAGAATAGAATAAAATGTACATATATTTAAACTTGTAGGTTAACGTAAATTGCAGTCGTTTTTGCCGAAAGTAACCTATACATACTTCCTAAATAATTAAAATCTATAGAATCTGAAACTTAACTTGGATGCAAGCAAGGTCCTATTTATATAAACTATATTTAAGTCTGATTTAAAATCACTTAAAATCTTATTTTTATGTATCAATATATAAATCGTCATGAAAAACCACGCCACGTGTAATTAGCAACGATGTCATTTGTTCGAATGCATTAAGTTGACTAAACTAAAACATTCAAAATAATTAATCATCAACCCTAAAATACCCTAGTTTTTCAAGTATAGCATTATTCCACATTATACGGAATAATGTTAAACTTTGGATGTTTTAACTATATCTTGCTTCATTCAAAATAATACATCGAGAATTTTCAAAAGTACTAAGTAGTGCTTTCGCTGAATGCGTGTAATTACATGTGCATCGCCAGAAAATAAACATAATATGTTTTTCTTTAATTTGATATAATGTTATTGAAAAACTAGGATAATCTTTATCTTTATTTTACGACAAAATGCAAAAGTGATCTTATTATAGGTATAATTTTCAGAAAAATATGTCGTTTATATGTTGTACAATAAAAATATGGTAATTTACTTTAACACTGGACTATAGGATAGGTTTTTCCAAATAATATTAAAATACAAACCAATTTCAATATCGAAACATATATTGAATTAAAATATTTATATAAAAGGTGGAGGAATGGGTATTTTTTTTAAATAATTGCATGCGTTACTACAATACGAAACTGGAGGAAGACATTCCAGAAAAGGTGCAAACGCTGAAATTGGTGACGCAGCTGGCAGCATCAGATTTCTTGGCAATTCCGTAAATCCAAAGTAAATCATTGGCACCTCACCACATGGCAATCGTGGTGTGCCACACGGTGCAATAGGTCCTTGCGTGATGCCACACGGTGGAAATGGCACTTGGGTGATGCCACAAGGTGCAAATGGCAATTGAGTGATGTCACATGGCGTAATGGGTACTTGCGTAATGTCACACGGCGTAATTGGCACTTGGTTAATTCCACATGGCGTAATAGGCACTTGGTTGATGCCACATGGCGATATAGGCAATTCAGTAATGCCATATGGATTGATCAATGATTGTCTACATCCCAATGCTGCGTTCATATAATCAACTTTTATAGTACATGGTTGGCACGCTGGTATTATTTCTAGACATTCGTTAGGTGCCGGTCGAAGACATTGAGAACATACCTGAAATTTTCAATTCTTATTATCTACAATAACGAAGCTAAAAATCCTAAAAGGGTTTTAAGATAATTTGCACATAATATACAATAGGAGCAGATGGACGAAAAGAATAATCAAGATTGTGAAAACTATTTCAATATTAGTTAATTAGTCGAACCTCCTTGGTTTATTAGAATGTTTAAATTCAAACTTAAAAGAATTGTGTGGAATTTGTCAGTTGCTATAAAAACGTCAGCACTGCGAACATTGTGATATTGGATTATTTGTATTGGGGAAAATTATACGCCGTTATTATTATACTCTAACGTTTTACTTATTAATAACCTCGGCATCACTACAACTACAACGACGTCACCTTCTGCGACATACATAATAACAGCAGAATCGTTATAATAATACAAATAATATAATTAATGTGCCATATTTTGTGTATCCTACTAATATTATAAACGCAAAAATCAATGAGCATGTATATGGATAAATGTTATTATTTTACGCAAAAACTAATTAATAATTTGGATATAATAAATGTATCTACTCAGTTGAAAGTGAAAGCATTGGTAAAGTAAAAACTATTTATGTATAACCTTTTTTTATAAACGGTGGGAAATACTATTACTGATACCGCGTTCTCCTCGTGGGATATAATGTCGGACCCGTTCAAAATGGTATCTACTATGTCACCGGACCTGCTGAGGACGCACGAAGCAATCGTCCGCTGGCCCGCCAGGCGCGAGCGGCCGCTTTTGGCGCGGCCCCCTTCTCCAGTGGGGCGAGACAGGAAGAGCTAACTTAATTATAACCTAATCTAACATAAAAAATAGTATACTACTGCAAAATAGAAAACTACGTGGGTTAAACAATGGGTTTCATAGGGTGAAATATATAAGGAAACTTACGGTACTCAAAACGGAAAGCACGAAAATCAGTAACAACATAATGTATTGACTATTACTAAAAAATAGGTTTAACCTATAAGTACAGTTCGCTTATCTATGATTCTCGAAATATTTTACACAATATTGCGTAGCTTGGAAACTATGCCTATTTTGTTACTATGAGAGTGCGTTTTGGAAGAATTTTGGTGGTCTTTTTCATAGCCCGTAACTGAGGGCTTACTACAAATTTAGATATGATTATTAAAAGTGAGAAAACTGAGAGTTCGCTCTCAGGATAGCATTAGCTGAGATGTCGCCTTTTGCTACGTTTCTGTTTGTATGTATTGATTATATAATGTTTTTAATTTGTATTTTAGTAGCAATATACACTTTTTTATTTTATTTTATTTTTATTTTTATTTTAAAAATGGTTTGAAAGTATTTCAGTAATTCATTACTGTTTACTCAGTTCACCTGATGTGGTAGTACTTCCGCAAAAAACCGGTGTCAAGTTATGTCATCTTATCAGAGACGTCATTTATCCCTTCCCAATATTCCTTTATCCTACACTTTATTCCTTCCGTTTTTCCCTATCTTATAAATATATAGCGCGTTGCCGAGTCGTGAGGCATTTGGCTTTGTGAATGCTCGTGAGTGAAGGTGGTCGCTAATGATTATAAGTCGAACATCCTGCTCAGTTATCCACTACAGAATAAAATAAGTAGCCCTACTCTACATGCTTTCATAAATAAGCTTTTAAATAGGCTTCATTCTTTTAATACAAGATGAAGGAACGTCTTCCTTTTACTGTCTCAAATTAATGTGTAATTGAATGGAAATACCTATTTCCTAAACAATTATTAATGGACATATCGGTGAAGAGAAGAATTCTGATGATTTTGTTTGCTAAGGTAATGCTTATAACTTAGCGAATAAAAGCCATAAATGCTAACGTAACTGAATTGTTAGTATCACAACTTGAGCTGTGTAGAAATGGTGTCACAAGAATTGTATAACGACTTATCGAGTGATCTATTGTTTAAATGTTTGCGATAAGTCAGTGTTACGATACAATGTTGAATAAATTGATCTAGTTTTTATGAAACAGGTGATTATACTGTTTATCATTCATGAAGGTGAGAGTTTTGGGTTTATTTTTAGAAAGATCATAAGTCACTTAAGAGTTCCTAAACTTCCTAGCAATGCTGTTTCTAATACCTATATTTACATTTACCAAGAAACTTAGTCATATATGAGTATGAGAGTTGATGTTTTTATTTGCACTTATAAGAAAAAAACATGTCTTCCTTCTTTATTAGATTGTGTGGATAAAATGTTTCTTCTCATAAAACAAAACATTATATGGAAGTTTTGATGGCATTTTGTCCATGTAGTACAGTTAGTCAAATAAATGTTATTAACGGTAAACTGGGCTCCTTCATTAATTGTTTTTATTAGGTATAGAAGTTTTATACTTATGTCTTCTATTGTGCACATATAAAATATTAGATATCCCTAAGTTATTATTAAATAAATTCTTTCATTTCAGATAACATGAAGATCTATATCACATTTACCTTCGTTTGTCTACTTTACTCTACAAATGCCAGATGTCCAAAAAGGTCCAACCAAAAAGCAATTATGTCGGCTCTACAGAACGTTTTCTCTCCGGGAAATACAGATCGCGCCATGCAGATGATGCTAATGGCTAAACGTAGACACTATGCAGAAGAAATGGCAAAATATACGCCGAAAATGCCACCTAGCCCAGCGAAATGTCAATGCCAAATGCCAGGACCAATCAATGATATCAAATATCAGAATGATCCAAATGGCAATTTTCCAATGCCAGGCAGGACAGAAATGCCGAGCGTGCCAAATACTGGCATACCAAATCTGCCAAGCGTTCCGCAGATGTGTCAAAAAAATAGCTTGGTTTCAACGCCTTCAAAACGTGAATTACCAATTTTGAAACCAGAACCTAAAATCCCTTGTAAAAGTGAGATAACTAAAGTGGTTACAAGACCTGAAGTTATTCACGTACCTGTTCCATATCCCGTGCCTGTTAAAGAACCTTGCGAGACATCTCCAAGGTTTCCCTTCAGTCCTTTCTTGCCTGCCGCGTCACCAATTTCTGCCCTAGCACCTCCTTTTAGTAATCTATTACCTCCCATGATTCCTTCTCAAGCCAGAAACCACTTTTTAAGGAAAATTCCTATACCTCCTCCAACATTATAAGGAAAATGAATAATATATCTACGTTATAAGTTATTTAAAAAGAGAGATAATTTAAATTTAATTAAATTGAGCGTTAATGTGAATGCGTTCAAAAAGTATTTATTAAAAAAATAAAATGTGCTCTACAAATGTATAGGTAGGTAAAGTGTTTTATTTAGAATTAAAATTATTTATAATAAAAACATTTCTTCTTATCTTATGAGCCAAAGCTTAACAAGGATAACATTTAACAGAGATCATAATATTTTCTTCGGACTTTTTTTCTATTATACAAAGTGACTATTATAAATGGAAGATTAGTAATGGTACTTATAATATGAAAATCCTGAATTGCCGTCATCTTTTATAGGTTTAGACCAGACATCGACCTTTTAACTTATTTCATCCACTCACAACTAGACATTGGCAAAATTGTGGTAACTGCCATTTCACCAAAAAAAGAAATTTAATAAGTGGTTTTCATAAAATGTTGCATTTAAAATTGTCTACAAAAACGGCGGGGGCAATGTTATCTGTCTCAAATATTTTCCGCAACCAACCACGGGCGGTGGTATATCCATACACAGTATATCCTCCAGACATCCACATCCGCACGGATATCCGTAACTATCCGGATATTGACACGCACACGACTCCACAGCGCAACTATTTGGTATCCGCAAATAGTTAATACTCATGCAATCACAACTATTCGGTATTGGCAAATAGGTGTATTCTGTTAAATATGGATCATATCTCTGTACAATTCCAAGTGTAGATAGATCCGTACAGGGTTTGAAGCATATATCCATGTTTTGGGCTGGTAAACATTCTATTAATGAATCATAATATATTTCTCTGAACGACGGTTGGCACCCACAGTCATTTATAATACCCTTGGGGTTTAATACAAAGCTGGAACCCTGTAACAAATTTACTTATTTTAGCGAAATAGTAAACACTAAAGTTAATTAAACTGATTTAAAATTGAAGACTGGTTCTTTAGAGTTAAAAATAATAAGGTAATTCTAGAAATATTATTTGAATCGATTAAAATTGTACTACGCAGTTACAAAATACATTTTTCTACTTACATATTGAACAATATGGATCAGTAGAATAATGACTAAATACATAGTAACTGTTGCACGTAGAATGCACTATTTCGAAACTTAATTTCAAAATTCATTATATATACCATTTTAGAAAGGTATTTTGTAATAGTACTTTCTAGAAATGTTTTATAGGCATAGTTACGTTTAAATAATTAATGATTATAAAGAAATTTACCAAAAACTTTATGAAATACGTACCCTTAGTTGATTTTGGTGATTTGGTGATAAGATCGCTTAAAATAAAATAAAAATCGCTAAAAATGTGGATTTATGGCAAAATATTTTATTAATAACTAGCCGTTGCCTGCGACTTCGTCCGCGTTTCCGTAATTTTTCGCAAAAATACCATGCCAGCCACCCAGCGCGCTTCGCGCCTAGCGAGGCCGGTCGCGAACTTTCGAGACTGTTCATTACACGAAGTCTTAAAACGAATTTTATTTAAACATTTTTTTATTAAATTACATCCGGTACAAATATTGTTGAAGCAAGATTTATTTTAAGTCTTTTTTAAATAGTCCGTAGGTATAAGGTGATTCATTAAACTCTCGCGATGGCTTATTATTAGCGTATTTCATGTATAACTTTGGTGTTTCTATACCGATTTCTATGAATCTTTATAGAATAGTTAATAAACTTAACTTTTTTATTAAGGGATGACTGAGACTACTGAGTTACCTATAAACAAAAGAGTAGAGCAATATAATCAGAACGCTTCGAACTGCTAAGCTATCGGGAATTACACGTGTTACTGTGAGTTAATTCTAAAAGATAGACACATGTTGTCCTGGGATATTTTTTAAACAATTTTAAGGAGAACATTTCCGTCATACATGATTTCTGTGTAACTTTAACCTTTAAGGTTTTACACGCGCCGGAAGCATAAAAAATGGAATAACTTCTTCCGTTTTCCCGACATTTCCCTTCACTGCTCCGCTCCTATTGATTGTAGCGACGCTACTAGCGTGAAGAAAAGTATACTATAACCTGCTCAGGAGTATGAAGAATAATTGTACCAATTTTCTTTAAAGTCCGTCCAGCAGTTTTTGTTTCTATAACGGTTATACAAACAGACAGACGGACAAAAAATTTACTAATTGCATTTTTGGCATTAGTATCGATCCCTAATCACCCCCTGATAGTTATTTTGGAAATATATTTAATGTACAGAATTGACCTCTCTACAGATTTATTATAAGTATAGATTTTAAAATGGGTTACTAATAAAAAAAATAGCGATAAAATATTTTTTATAATCTAGGTATACTAAATAACAGATAACAAACAATTTGAGACAATAAGTAATACAGATAACCAAGAATTATACAACCTTTATTGATTTGTGATTTTTTTTAAAACACAAATAAAAATTAAATGCAGTATATTTTGTTGAAAATATAAACGGTTTTTGATATTTGTTTATTTCTTTTTATGTAAGTACAGTTAACAGAACAAGTTTTTACATACATAATTAAAAATATATGTAGTTATGCATAGTTATTCATTTTCATTGTCCAGATAAACAGATAATAATTTACAGTTTGATTTCCGTCTAGTACTGTACTTAACCTATGAATTTATAATTTTTATGAAAAGAACCATTTTGAAAGATAATAATATGTGTACACAATTTTAAATGCTTTATTGAAACAATGTTCATTTTGTATGTAATATACATTCTTTAAATGCTGTTAATTCATCAATCGATAAATAAATTTTACCCTTTTTGTACAAACTTGACAAAAAACAACTACTATTATGAACGCACATCCAAATCTAAGTCTAACATGTTTAATTTTTTCACATGGCAACTGGCAGTATAGTAAACATTTAAATATTTGTTACTGGTATCCCTTAAACTACTGTATAATCTGTGGTTCATTCGCTCCTCGCTGGCGGCGGCTTGCCGCTTGCGAGAACTGATTTCATTGTTTTCATTAAACTTGGTATCAAGCCGATGTGCTTGTCTACACATTTGACTGCGCACTTTTCAAATTCTATTGTGCATTTGTCGATCTGTAAATAAAATTGGAGTTTATTAATCGTTTCCGCGCGGATGATGCCGCACAGGCATCATATAAATGCACACACGTGGTGGATACAAAATGTAAGGACGAAAAATTTGTTGACGCCAGGAACAAAATATTGTGAAAAACACCGACGCACGGAATCGGTTAATCAAGGCGTTCAAAAATCAATCCGTAATAGTCATATAGTTGAAATTTTCAGATAATTGAATAATGTACTAATTATTAATTATTAAAATATTAAAATTACCTCTATAACAATAAAAACTTTAAAAAAATAAAAATAAAATAAATATTCAAGGGAACTCGTAGGCTATTAAAAATTAGATGTGTGATGATTGTTAGATGACTAGTGATCTGTATTAACAGGAAATACTTAATAAATAGTAAAAGATTAATAATCTTACAGTATCCTGGCTGGGATCCGGTCCCAGTCTGTCTCTGGCTGAGTCATTGCAATCCATAACACACCGTTGTAGTCTATTTTGAAGGAGGTTTATTTCGTGCTGAAATATTTAACAACATTATATTAAAACTAGCAGCTCACTATGACTTTGCGTGGGTATTATAAAGGCTTTTTATTTAAAGAGTAATACAGTAATAGCTGAAAGCAAAACCTTTATTTTAATAAATAATTATTTAATACATTATTGTACACAGAATATAAATTTATTATTATAATTACTATAAATTCTTTAATTTAAGTGAAAACTTTACCCCATTGACAATATTGAAAGATTAGACTTAGTGTTCTTACTATCATAGGCCCACTAAAATATTTTACGAATAATAATAAATTAATTAACTCAAATACATATAACTTATCTTTAAAAATCTTTTCAATGCAATGTATTGTGTAGAATTCTTTCTAGTAAAATAAAAATCAATAATTCATACCTGTACATAATTATTTGCTTGGTTCAAAGACGAAGTGCAATTTTCTATACAACCGTGAACTCTTTCTAAAGATGTGTTCGGATCGTCACAGCATTTTGCGGCACATCTGTGCATGTCACCCTTTAAAGTAAATAAAAAGCTTAATAGGAGCATGTTAATTACACAGATGAAAGACTTAACATAATATTTCAAGCTTTATTTTTATGAAAGTAGGATTATTAAAATTCAGTCAGTAGAATGACATTTTTGGTGTTGCAGGTTTTCAGTCCCATATCAATGTTTATGTGGTAAATTGGGTTTAAAAATTTTAAAGCTAAAGGTTGAGTTAACATTTTTTTTATTCAATATAAAATTAGCTTTATAAAATAAATGAAAAATATTTTTTTGTGTATATTTGTTAGATGCACTTGTCATTTTACTGACCAGAATTAATAGTCATACTTTAGTAACATTTTCTTCTATCACAGTCAAATGGAATACAGAAGGACATGGCAAGAAATTTAACTCGAAAAGTGTTATTTTTTTGTTTTTCCTGTCATGGGCACTTAGTGAGAATTATGAACTAATTAAAAATTGCTTATAAGGACTTCATACTTCATTAAACTATAAGATGGTTTGTTTTCTAGTAATTAAATAAAAGAGTTGTATATATTATTAAAATTAAGGTGTGTTGGAAAAGGATGATTGGGAAGTTCTCTTTGATCATCTTTCAAGACATGAATTGAGATAGATAATCATATTTTTTTAAGTGCAAAGATAAAATATCGGTTTAGTCTACGAAATTATGGTGAAACATTGCGCGACTTTTTTCTAATATTATACCCATCTACACTGGAAATTTTAAGATGGAATATCTTTGGAATAAGATAAAGCTTCTTTTTAATTTGTCATCAAAATAAGGGATGCCGTTCCCTAAGGACTATTACATAAGATATTTGATAAGGATATAACCTAAAAAACTAACCTGCATTTTTCGTAAATAACTTTTGTCGAGTTCATTGACCAAATTGGTCATTTCCTGTTCGATTCTATACTTCTGTGCCTCAACCATTTTGAAAATTCAAGTAAATACAATAACAGAAATGATATCCTGGTCGATACTTTTGTGGCTAATTCACGACTTTTGACAATTTATAAAGCGAATTGTCAAAATATGTCAAATTAGAGCCACAGGTGTCAACTGTCGCTTTTGATAGACAGATAATATAGAGGATGGACAAATGAAACAAATTAAAATGTTTATTTAAATCTTTAATCTAATAAAAAGAATAGGATTTATAGTAAGTAAACACATGATATAAAGAAAATATTATGTTAAATTTCAGATTTCCTGATGGTACATACCAGATTTCAAATGTACATCAAATGTTATTTTATATCATTATTATAAAATAATGGGCTTGACTAAAGACTCCCACTCTGCTGGTATTGGTGTTGCAAGTTTAGTGCAAGCCCATTCAGGCGAAACAGGTATAATAACGTCGCAGCAATTTTCAATAATACCGCTATTTATACAATATTCTTCGCCAAAAAATGAGTCTGCTACAATAGGACCCGCAGCATAACTATAACCTAAGCCACAAGGTAATTCAACAGATTTTGGCGGCAAAATCAATTCTGTACACCATTTGTCGTTTGAACATGGTATACTTTGTTTTATAACAGGTTCTAAAATGGGAATAGGGTTTTTGAATCTGTTGAAACATACCACAGGTTCATTATAGCAGCATGATCTTGAAAGCACTGCCTGTAAAAAAAAGTTTTAATAAATTCATTGCATAATATGAATGAACAAAACACCATTGCGTGTATTTTTCTTTAAATCATAGATAATGGAAAAAAATTGTTGAACTACAGGTTAAAAATAAAATATGGAAATAACGAAATCGTTGAATAAATTCTTACATCAGTATAAAATACCAAGAAAATGCAGACGAACGATTTGTACAACATTTTAGTAATAATTGAATTGTGCATAATTTTACAAACACAATAAGTAATATACAAAATACGCGGTTTATCAATATTAACAGTTGATGTTTTGTAACTTGAAATGTATGTTATTATAGTCAAATACATTGTGAATTATTAGTAGCTAAAATAATCCGATATTATTTTATTCAGTATTAAAATTGGCATAACAGTTTTTGAGATATAAAATGCTTACTTACAAAAACTAGTGTTGACAGGTTTCTTTCTGTCTGTCCCTAGTCCCTACTATCAAATAAAGTGATTAAATCAGGTAAATGTGTATAAAACATGCGAGAACAGCCGCGGGGCGTGGATACTATGTAAAATAAACAATAGACAACTTAATTCAATTTAAATTTGTTTTGCAAAGAAAGGAACATCAGAGGTTGTCTGGAAAGTGTTCATCGGTCATAGATTCCAGAACTTGAAGCTAAAAAGACAATAGACACGTATTATATTATGTATTTAAACATATTTTTATATTGCCATATTTTATCGAATTACTGTGTTTATTATATAAAAATATATTATTATATTAAGGCTAAAAACTCTTAAAATTATCTACATAAAACTTCTTATTGTTCCTTCTTAACGGCTTTAATATTTTAAAAGTAAATGACGCCATGACCGAGTATTGTTCTTATTATAAAATACAAGATGGCGGCTTCTATTCAAACAACAAATTTTGACTAACATTCACTAATTTCTGAAGCTATTTAAACGCAAATTAGAGTTTATGAATTTAAATGGTCTTTCCAACAATATGAGACCTCGTTGAGACCTAAGGATTAAAACTTAACGGAATATTTCGAATTAGTTTGTGAGAATTAAGACGCAAATAGTATAATATGGTATTTGTAGAATTCCATAATATTATAATTGCGAAAGTTACTCTGTTTGTCTGTTACGCTTTCATGCCAAAACTACTGAACCCATTGTAATGAAATTTGGTACACAGATGGTTGAGAAAAAACATAAGCTACGTCTTTTTAACTGTAAAAGAGGGTCATAAGAGGGAGGGGGAACAGCTAGTAATTTCATATTATTAATAGTACTTTCTTATTCCTTACTAATATTATCTAGTAAAAGTTTGTAACGTTTTCACGCAAAAACTACCTACTGGACCGATCATCGTGAATTTTGTTTACATATTCTTATAGATATCAGAACGAACATAATTTTTATTAACAAAATTTAGTGTAATCAATTCATATATATTACTAGCTGTTGCCCGCGACTCCGTCCGCGTGGACTTTCATATAAACTTTAACTTCCCCTTTCTCCCCCTTATAACCGTTTTTTTAGTTAAAAAGTAGCCTATGTTTTATCTCAGGCTCTAGACCATCTGTGTACCAAATTTCATTACAATCGGTTCAGTAGTTTTGGCGTGAAAGCGTAACAGACAGACAGACAGACAGACAGACAGACAGACAGAGTTACTTACGCATTTATAATATTAGTATGGATTATATTACATATTTTGCCCCTAATTACTTCCATGCATTAAAAAGTAAGTACTGTACTGTACTTATTACCTAAACCAAGACATAATTCTCATTAAATTTCTCAACAGATAACAGATAATATTTTCTCACTCACGCTAGAATAGATAAATCACGAATAACAGATTAAAAATCAATAAATACAAAGACTTTTATTATATCTGATCAAAACAGGTGATTCAAAAAAGAAGATACAATAATGAAGGCTGTTATCATTTCATTGACTTTGGTTGCTATTCATTCAGAGGTAAATATTTCTTTATTAATTTAAATAGCTACTGCCCGCGTCTCCGTCCGCGTGGACTTTCATATAAACTTTGAACGCCCCCTTTCCCCATTTTAACCCCTTTTTCCAATAAAAAAGTAGCCTATGTTCTTTCTCAGGCTCTAGAACATCTGTGTACCGAATTTCGTTCTAATTAGTTCAGTAGTTTTAGCGTGATGGAAGGACAGACAGATAGAGTTACTTTCGCATTTATAACATAAAATAAACGTATACAAAAGAGAAATATACAAAGATAGACTCCACATGTAAATGGCGGCCTTATGGCTGTAGACCATTTATTCCAGGCAACCAACGAACCGTATAGAAAAAAATAAGAGATCACTTAATTTGAGTATTTGATTATATAATTTAAAATTCCAACCTCTTTGGTTTTCATTTTATTTAAAGAGGTATGAATGCTTAAATCCTCTTTCGTTTTTTTTATTTCGGTAGCTTATCTGTTCTAATAATAAATATTACAAAGTTATTAAAATCGATGTAGTCGTACTCAAGTTCCATACGTGATACGATGCTATTAATTACAATCCATGGAAAATAAGAAATAGGTAATAAAAAATACGTCAAATACTTTAAAATCTCTCTTTTCTGTTCTATAAAATTTTAATGTACTATTAAATGAAAATTGAATTAGGTTTAGGAGTAAAGTATTAAAAAATATATTTTTCGTGCATATTAAATCAAATTCTTAACTAGCGCCGCGCGACTTCGCTTTCGTTCTCTTTATATGTAGGTTTACTTTAGTATGAATCAAATAAGTCCAAAAGTTTCAACAGCAAACAAACAACTAAATGTATCCCTTTTTTATTTTTAGTATATACGTCTCATAAAACTTAAAAACTGAAGTTTGATATTAAAATAAAATTGTTCTAGCACCAAGACTGAAGTGTTATTTGCAAATAAAAAAATGAAATTTCAAGGGTCCTCGCCGCTCTCAACTTCAAGAGCAATTGCGCTTTAAAAATAAAGGATTATTTTTTAAAATCCCCGTTTAAATTCACGTTATTAATTGAAAGAGCACTTCAAATTATATTTAGTACTAGCTGTTGCTCGCGACTTCGTCCCCGTCGGATCTATTTATTTTATAATGAGTCAATCTTAGAAGATACTCGTAGACATTTACTGTCGCGAACTTTTTTTTAGATTATTTAAAGAGGAACAATTCTTTAATTCATATTTTTGGTATCTTGAACCGTTTTCGCAGCGCACGCAAAGGAAGCCCTCAAAGATTAATAACTTTCATGCGATTTTTAAGAAGCCAGAATGATTCAAGAGGAAAATTTATTTATATAATACCTACATGAATAAATTTGGGTAACAAAGTTATATTAATATATGTTAAAATGATTTATCTGCAGACATTCTTACTTTTCTGATTAGTTTATACATTGTTTCGAAATCTTTATACTCCTGAATGACATACTTAATAAATAACAAAGCTATTTCGATTTCTATGATATACTGGTATAATCAGTTGTGACTTAAGTTTTTCGATATAAGCTACGATATCTAAAGATATTGGAGCTTAACTATACAAATATTTTCTCGCAATTTCCATCCCACATTTTCGCCTTTGCATAATATTCGGATCCTTTTATCCTCTAAATATGATTTACTATGAATTTCAGTGAAGATTCCCTGGTTCATAGCTTTGCCTACTTAGAAGTTATACGAATATAAATGTTATTTAAAAAAAATCTATGTTGTTTTAAAAATACCATCTTTCTAACTTTGACTTGGTAGCCTGAGAGGTTTTCGTAATAATTTTCTTATTTCAAGAACTCGTTTAGTTCAGACTCAGAATCATTAAGCCCTTTTCAACATAGGTCTATCTTTAAAAGTCTATTATAGTCACTATATAGTTTCTTTGTACCTACATCCCTCTATAATATGCTTAAATCTTTAAAACTACACAAACGATTCTCATGCGATTTTTTCAATAGATAAAGTGGTTCAAAAGGAAGATACGTACCTACTATTTTACTACTGACTTGATAAGCGCAGTTTTCATATTGATTTTTCTATTTAATAATTCGTTTAGTTGAAACCCATTATTAATCAGCTCTTTACAGCATAAGTCTACATTTAAAATGCCATTGTAATATAGAACTATGACAAATAATCATTTTCTTCAATATCTTTCCAGCTAACAACGGCACAGAGCATGGCCCGTCAGCAACCGAACATAATTATAAATAGACACGTCCCAGAAGTGAAAATGGAAGCTCCTAGAACATTCATCTCACCATACCCAGTAAAAGATTACAAGATCCCAAAGCCTCAACCAGCACCTTCAACAACAATTGTTACTGACTGCTCCCCATCTGTGTGCAAGAACCTAGCTAATACTCTCCAACTAATGATAGTATGTAATCTTCTGCAGAACCAAAAAGGTGGATCAGACGTAGCTCTTCAATTAGCAGCACCATTCCTTAACGAAGTTATTTCATCACCTAACCTCTCGTGTGGATGTTCCAATCCCTTTGCTAACCCAATACCATCACCAATTCCAGCACCGATTCCAACACCCGTCCCAGTAGCTACATCATACCCCAATATCATTGGACAACAAAGTATTGTAACTGGAATATCTAATAATATTCCGGCGTCTACGCCGTGTGCTAATTCGGCTTTATTGAGTCTTTTAGGTTTATTCAACAGTTAAATTTTACACTAAGCCATAACATTATATTTATTTGTAAAAATAAAGTTCTATTTTCTAGATTACTAGTTTTTTTCCCTCTTATAAATTGAAACTGTTTTCTAATCTTTAAGTTCAATGTTATATAATCAACTGTCTGATTTTTACTGATTGGGTAATTTGGTCTTAATAATTGAAAGAAGATACCAGTATTGACCTCGAACATACCTCGTTAAATTTAAGAGTAGAGACCCAAACACAAATTTGCAACAATATTAAAGGTAGCTAGGAAGTAGGTGATCATAATATCAATAAAAGATATACATAATTAAATTCTCAACGTTTTAATTTAATTATAAGTACTTAATTTAAAAGTAATAAGTCTTGCCAAAGTTGCTGCAAGGCTCGAATGGCAATGGTTCCACGTTAAAGTTTACACAAGGAGTGTTGGTAGGTATACTGTAGCCGAAATTACAAGTTAATTGAGCTGGAATAGATGGAGGAAATAAGACTTCAGCAGCCATCGGCGGTCCTGAAACTATTTCTGTTAGACCTCCATAGTAATTTGGCACATATTGAGGAAGAACTTCGCTAACTCCTCCATAATAATTTGGTACTATACTAGGAACTGGTAAAGAGCAAGGAGGCGAAACTATTTCCGTAACACCATTGAAATATGGTCCATTTTGTGTTATCACTTCTGTGAGCCCCCCGCAATAGTTAGGACTAATTGTCTCCGTAAAACTGTAACCCGGTAAAAGCTGTTCGATAATTTGTGGTCCATATAACGACGTAAGTGCTTCAGTTATACCTCCAAATATATTTGCCTTTTCAATTATCGGTCCTGGACCATATACAGGGGATATCGTTTCTGTGATACCTCCGAATATGTTAGGTTGAATTTTATCAATAACAGGCCCATAAGGACGGTACATTGGTGAGATAGTTTCTGTCAATCCTCCGCAGGCATTTGGTGTGATTCTTTCAACTATAGGAACAGATGGGTACAAAGGTGAAAACGATTCTGTATAACCGCCAAAGATATTAGGGCTGATTGTCTCAACCATTGGTGGGCTACAAGGCTGTATGACTTCCACAGCTGGTGCACATGGAGCAATGTATTGTGGCTGGGCTATAACTTCAACTGTTCCATAGGGTCCCAGGGTTTCAACTATAGGTGCGTTAAATAAATTGGAGGCTAGTGCTGGGCCTAGCTTTGAGTCAAGGAGATCACTGACTATTAAGAGTTGTAAGGCATTAGCTAAAGCATTTGATACGGAGTTGTCGACGATGGTGGTAGCGACCACCGGTGGTGATGTTAGTATCTGTGGATTTGTGATTACAGTAGACGCTGGAGCACATCGCTGAGCTTGAACCTGGAAATCATTTATTGGTTTAATTTACATACAATTTATGAGTTAGGTTAAAATACAAAAAAAAATGTTATAGAGGCTAATGAACTAAGCGAACTTTTTTTTAAATAAATTATACTCGTCATCAAAGAATTTGTTAATTATAGATGATAAAAGAAAACTGAAATTCTAACATACCTTACAAATAATCACGCCAAAAGCAAACAGTAACAATACTTTCGAAAACATAGTAAAGCCTTAAACTATATGTGATATGCTGACATATATAAACGTAATTTATATAGGTTATGAGGTAATGGAAGATATGGATTTCAAAAGTGTGTTTTACGTAAAGCGTTACGAAGAATTCGTTTTCATAATGTTAAACTGACCAGGGTATAAGGTTTTTATAAAAAAGGAGAGCCTTATTGATACCAATAAATGTGAACAAAAAAAATTAATCCTATGCCTTATTATGTCCTAATGAAGATTATATCTATAGAAGATAAAGAGGTGAGATACGACCTTGTAAAAATAAAACTGCGATACTTGCGCAAGATTTTTTTGCAGGTGACTTTTGATGTGCTTTCGTAATTATTCATAAAGTCTGTTAAAGAAATGGTGATAATTAAATAATTATAGAATACTGGCATGACTGTTCACGCTGTTCTCATTCTAACATCGATTATAGGGTATTTCGATTTTGGTTATTGGTATATCACGAGTGTGGACATTTATAAACATTCGATGTTAGTATGAAACGACATCATAACAGTTTTTTTATTCTTCAGTCAAGCGAATGTGTTCTTTGCAAAAAACAATAAAACAAAATATAATTTCAACAGAACTTTATTAAGCATAATTTTCAATTAAAATTTTAGAGCAATATTTAAAACATATCTGCCATCGAGAATAGATCTTTATTATTGTCGTAAGCCAGAATAGCCGAGTATGGATTTTGGAAGTCCTTTTTTGCGTTATATTTTGCAAAATCAGACACGGAATTCTTGTTGATTGCTTCGTAGGGAGACATTAATCGCCCTGGTCTCTGTGGTTTTGGGTTCGAAGGTTGGTGCCTTATATCCTCGACATTTTCTCGAAACTTCTGCGCTCTTTGAAAATCCCATATGTTAGCTTCTAATGGAGGCTTTTCAAACTCCTGGGATTGATCGCTTTCTGGCTGAGGACCATTAATTATATTGCTAACTATTAATAACTGTAATGCTATAGCAAGATTATTGAGTACATTCGAATCAAAGCCGCTTCGTTTTTCACTAGACTTCATCACTGGTTCTGGCATTTTGACGTACGGTTCCGGCGCTTTGGCAAACGGTTCTGG
>JADANM010006970.1:2849340-2862780 GCA_026213755.1 Eurema hecabe | reverse complement strand
CTATTCTCGTCAATCGCTAAACATAAATGACGCGTACTATAAATTTCATATAGCAGCAACATTATCGGTGGTCTTGTGTGCGTGTCATCGAGTAAGAACGTGCTGTTAACACCTACATATATACAGCTTTGGCTTCACTTACGACGAACCGATTATAATTAAGGGACTATCAGTCTATGCGTTATACGTCTATGAATATACTATCGGAAGCTCGTTTATTTTTTCTAGTAAAGTTTTCCGAAATATCTTATGGAAAGAATAACTAACGTAAAAATCCTACTAATGCTATTTAATGAGAAAGTTTATGAGAATATATGTATTGAAGTATGTTTGTTATTCTCACGCAAAAACGGCTGGACCGATTTAGTTTGAATTTGGTATATAGATAGGTGATACTCTAAATAGGGTACTTTTATCCCGGTATTCTCCCTGGAACCGGAATTTTGCGGGTAAAATCGGGGAGCTAGTAGTCATATAAAGAGATTTTTTTCTTTTCAGGTGACGTGATCAGCTGTTCGAAAAATCAAAATGGCGCTTTACACAATAATCCTGTGTTTAGGATTCCTACACATGGTCACAGCGAAAGGTATGTTAATAATAATAATAAATATAATAAATAAATATTTTCAGGACATTTATACACAGCGCCATCTAGTTCCAAGCTAAGCAGAAGCTTGTGTTATGGCAACTAGATAACGGATTAAATTACATATACATACTTTTCTTGTGTAAAAACATTCATACAATACATAGCAACATCCAGACCCCAGAAAAATACAAATGTAAATTTCAAATATATTTTTCCGGTGTGGGGATCGAACCCACGACCGTTCGCGCAGAAAGCAGTTGTGCTACCACTGCGCCAAGCGGTCGTCTTAATTAATTACATATTTTAAATTTTATTTTTATTTTATATGAGTTTTTTATATATGTTTGCTGCCCTTCAAAAAAAAACTACTGAAACCATTTGGCTACAGTATTTTACCTGGTATTGATATAAAAACGAAAAATATGTGAGCAAAGCCTTACAAAATCTTACCTTCCTTCATCGTCAAAATCTTCCTTATAAACTATTTATAATTTTAAAAATCGTATAAAAATTAATTTAGCAGTTTATGAGTTTATCGCCAAAAGAAAATGCGATGAATGGCATTACTTTACCTAAATATAGTGAATTAAGTAACAGTATGTCAGTAGGTTTGTATGTCCATACAGAAAGTGTTATTTTACGGCGATACGCTTATTTAGATAAGCGTAGAAACGTGATTTATTTTTGGCCATTAAATTAAAAGTCTTTCACACGAAACGAAACGTATTACTGTCGTGTTTCTTTTAACAAACCGAATTTTTACATTTTAATACACAATGAAGGTATTATATAAATAATATTATTACAAATTGATTCTCTTAAATCGTAAAACATAATACTAATAACAACTAGCTACACCCCGTGTTTTTACTCATGCATAGTTCATAGTAGATAGTCGCTTTCTTTTCAACCGACTTCAAAAATGGAGGAGGTTCTAAATTCGACCCGTATGTTTTTATTTTATGTTTGTTACGCGATTACTTCGCCAATTATGAACCGATTTGAACAAATCATTTTTCGGCGTATAGGTAATTAAAATAATTTGAAATTCCTTAAAATGTTAATATACGTCACCGAAATTATCCGTAACTAACGGATAATCCGAAATAGTTTTTTATCCGTATACGTAACCGTATCCAGTATAATTATTACTATTCCTATATTCGTAACGAAATTCCATATCCATAACATTCCTAGTACATGAACCAACGACCCTTGGCGCAGAAAGCAGTTTCGTTGCCACTGCGCCAAGCGGTCGTCAATTAATAAAACACTTAAATTTTTAGTCTGTGAAAATATAGATAACATATCGGTAACAAATGAAATGCTATATTTTTTGTTTGACATAACGGTCGTCTATGGGTCAATGACGCCACTTTTTCACCATCTAGCACTGTGTATTGTTTTTTGACATCCTTGACAAAATATGACTGACACATGAATGTAATTGGGTGCGGTGACCGCTCCGGTAATATGTACTAAAATAATAATATAAAGAATACGTAAAATCCTGAATCACGAGTACGGGTTTTCGAAACTTTTTTGAGACAACTACAGGACTATATTAAGATCCTTACTAATATTATAAACTAGCTGTTGCCCGCGACTACGTCCGCGTGGACTTTCATATAAACTTTGACTCCCCCCCTATAAAGTATTTATTATTTTTAAGACGCATTCTGCTATTCGGGGCGGGGACAATTCCAACGAACCAAAAACCATGAAAATTGGTCTAGCCGATCTCGAGACAAACTCTTTAAAAATATATATGTGCAAGTAGGGGTGTTTGTTACGTGTTTAAGTAAAAACTACTGCACCCATTATCGTGAAATTTGTATACATATTCTTGGAGGTATCCTAAGCCTACCTTTTATTTTCTACATTATGATATTAATTGTATTGATTTAAAGCGAATGAATTTTAACGATCGAATTCAAATTCAAACGAATATTACTGAACACTTAAACGGAACTGAAACGGAACGGAAGGCGCGTCGGCAACGCCATCCATATCCAAAAACTCCGACTAAACCTGAAAAAAAAAATTTAAAACAGAGCTTTACAAGTGGTTGACTCAAAAAAACTATTATTCGGTTAATGAATTCTTAAATTGATAGCTTATTTTAATAATTAAATTTGTTAATTGACATTACATAATTATTGACATAACGTTTAACATAATAGTATTTTATTGGCATAACTTTGTATAATGTATAATTACAATAATGTAATTTAATCTATCTATACATATAATAAAAACGTAACGAGTCGCTGTCTGTACATGGAAGATATATGATAAAAAATATTATAGGAGACCCTTATTAATAGAGCCAAAACAATGATCATTGAAATTTTTGTCTGTTTGTCTGTTTGTTTGTGCACGCTAATCTCAGAAACGGCTTATCCTATCTAGATGGGGTTTCCAATGATATATTGTGGTAAGCTTAACTTAACATTTAGTCTTTAATTAAAGTCAATCGGTTGATAAATAAAAAAGTTATGGCAATTTAAAGTATCACGTTGAACTCGCTGAACCTTTGTTGGCGCGGGTTAGGCATTTTCAAAAATGCTGCCCAAAGTCACTTTTCTACGCGGGCAAAGTCGCGGGCACAGCTTATAAATAAAAATATATAAATAAAATAAAATAGCCTTTATTACTTACTACTTACATAAATTAAATTTTACATTTCCTACAATTATAAAACACTGGTAGTAGTCGCCTCTGCGGCGTAGGCCTCTCCTAAACCTCTCCATAACTCTCTTTCTCGAGCTTTTTGCATCCACTGGTTACCACACCTGTGACTATATATGTCCCTCCATCTTTTTACGGGTCGCCCTCTACTCCTTTTCATGTCCCTTGGTATCCATTCGGTTAGGCGTTTTGTCCATCTATTATTCATCCTGCAAACATGTCCTGCCCATTGCCAACTTTGTAATCTTATTCTCTTTCTTACATCTATATTTTATTTTTATTTTATTTTATTTATTTATTTATAGATATGCCGTGTTTGGTATCATTTTAAAGCGCTTCACTTGTACATTTCGAATATATATATATATTACTAGCATTTGCTTGTGACTTTACCTGTATTCATGGGGTACTTTTATACTTTTTCAGCGTCGTTTTTTGTCGTAGTTGGGTTTTAGTTTTTTTACTTTATCTTGTTGTTTGTTGGTGAGTTAGTGGTGTTGGTATGTCATTGTCGTTTTGTAAAAACTTTCGAATTATTCTACATGTATTTAAAATTGAAGGTAGTAGGTGCTATGTCTAATGTTTTTATGGATTGATGAAGTTGTTTGGGAATGCCACCCGTGGTAGATAGAACTATGGGTATTATGGTAACGCTGCTTAATCGCCACATACGAGAAATTTCAGTTTTTAAATCTGTGTATTTTGATATTTTTTCTGCTATAGTAGATTGAAGATTATGAGTTATTATTATTATTATCTGCCCAGTAATTTAGTCATAAGCACAATCTTACTTCCTTAATGATAAATTGTACTTACACCATATAAAAGCCAGTGTTACCATCGTTACCATCTATCCACGTCCACCATATAAATGATGTTTCTTTCATCCGCTATCGAGGCTTATAATGAACTCTTATTGTTATTAAAATTACATTTTGATTGTTAATAAGGTGTAAATAGGACTTAATTTGAGTATATTAAGACAGGATCAACATAACCCTTTAACAAAAGTGTGTTAGAATGTATGTATAGATGTATGTTTGCTCTACTTTCATGCAAAAACGGCTGGACCGATTTAGTTGAAATTTGGTTTGTAGATAGGTAATACCCTGAATTAACACATAGGATACTTTGTATCCCGGTATTGTCCCGGGAACGGGGACAAAAGGGTAAAACCGCGGGGCACTGCTAGTTTCTTATAAAGAGAAACTCAATTGTTCACAAATTGTCATCATCAATCCTTACAAACTTAGTTGTTTATATTATTTATATTCTACTAGCTGTTGCCCGCGACTCCGTCCGCGTGAACTTTCATATAAACTTTGACCCACCCCTTCCTCCCTTATAACCCTTTTTTCCAGTAAAAAAGTAGCCTATGTCCTTCTCCTGGCTCTAAACTACCTCCCTGCCAATTTTCAGCTAAATCGGTTCAGCCGTTCTTGAGTTATAAGTAAAGTAACTAACACGACTTTCTTTTATATAAAAGATATAATATGTCACTTATTGGAAAACAATACTAAAAATATATGTTACAAATAGGTTCGTCATCAATTGAGTTGTAATTAAAGAGTGACCCTTTCAATGCATTCATTTCTCCCGTAGTAAACGATACGCTTTATTAATTAACTAGCTGTTGCTCGGAACTTCGTTGCCGTCGGATCTATTTCTATTATTATGGTATAGTGAGTCAATCTTAGAAGATAGACATATACTGTCGCGGACTTTTTTTTAGATCATTTAAAGAGGAATAATTCTTTCATACATATTATTTTTGTATCTTGAACCGTTTTCGCAGCGCAGGCAAAGGAAGCCCTCAAAGATGAATAATTTTCCCCGTTTTTTCCATATTTTCCATTATATCTTCGCTGCTATTAGTTGCAGCGTGATGTTATATAGCCTAAAGCCTTCCTCGATAGATGGTCTATTCAGTAAAAAAAGAATTTTTCAATTCGAACCAGTAGATCCTGAGATTAGCGCGTTCAAACAAACAAACAAACTCTTCAGCTTTATATATTAGTATAGATATGTGCTAATTATGTGCTGTCTTAGTCGGGTTTTGAATGCTTTGAAAGGGTGTACGCTGTACATATTTTAGGTTTAAATCGGTAACTTAATACATTGTATCATATTACGCTTGGTTAAATGACCTTCCTTTAAAGGACATCGTAACCACAGTTTTGCCCTGGAAAAATAACACAATAACATGACCATAAAATTGACCAACCACCGCTTATTGGTTACTAGTCATGCTAAGCGGTTTTGTTCACGTAAAATTAAATTTATACATTCTAAATCTATACATTCAATAAAAACGTAACGAGTCGCTGTCTGTACATGGAAGATATATGAGAAAAAATATTATAGGCGGCCTTTATTAACGCAATAAAACCGAAAACAATGATTTTTGGAATTTTTGTCTGTTTGTCTGTTTCTCTGTGCACGCTAATCTCAGAAACGGCTTATCCTATCTAGATGGGGTTTTCAATTATATATTGTGGTAAGCTTCACTTAACATTTAGTGTTTAATTCATGTCAATCGGTAGATAAATAAAAAAGTTATGGAAATTTAAAGAATCACGTTGAACTCGCTGAACGTTTGTTGGCGCAGGTTAGGCATTTTCAAAAATGCTGCCCATAGTCACTTTTCTACGCGGGCGAAGTCGCGGGCACAGCTAGTGTAATATATGGTATGGAATCGTCATTTGTAAAAGAGATTACAAATAGGTTTTATAAACTTATAATTAGTAATTTTCAATAAAAAGCAATAGGAATTGCTTATCTGTCTATTTATCGTAATATTTCGATCCAAATGAGATTTGTTTGAAAAACGTTTAGCACAGAAGCAATGAACTACTAATGCGAGTTCTGAATCGCGCTTATGATATTTGTTCGCGACTAGTATATATACAACTTTTCGACATTCCCCATTGCGGGCTAACGGCCAGTCAGATTCGACTAGTCGAATATCCTCCCCTTGTTCAGAGGAAGGTTACAACCCGCTTCCTCCATCCTTCCTTCTCAACTCTTTCCTCTTGAATAAGGAAAAGAATAGAGTCGCTATCAAAAGTTAGTCCATTAAAAACGGTACTCAGAAAAGTAATTTTAATTGACATTGTCATCGCCAGCATATAAAGAAATGATTATTAGCTAACCGAACGTAGGCGACAGGTGGGTAGAATTTCGTCAGCAAACCACTCAAAGAAAAGAACACCTTACCATCATACAAATAAGGCTCAATGTTTCCTAACGTAGGTGTAATTATGACTAAAAGGCTACAGGCTACAGCAAGGAAAGATGAACCATAAGTCTTTGGGAATAAAGTTGTAATTTCATTGTGTTCTTGTGTAAAGCCTTTTTGGGAGTTAAGGATTCACGTAGGACGTAATGAAATACACACGTACGTATTAAGGTTAAAAGTTTTTGGTTTATCCAAACGTGTGTAAGCCTATTCATGATATAGTATGGTTCATGATATAGTATATAGCTTTTTTGATAGTATGGTCGGCAATAAAATAATATTTACCTCTCAACATAATAAAACATGTTTATAGTAACCGTCAAAATTGTTTAGCGATTGACGAGAATAGCTGCGCATCGAATTGGTGCGAGAAAGACAACACGACTGGGACAACCAATCCACGCTCGCGCACCCGACGATCACGCGCCCCGCGCGCCGCGCCGCTACCTCGATACCTTATTTTTGACTTCTGCGCAGGTTTCGTTCACCGCTAAAGGTAATTGACGGTTACTATACACTCGGTAATGTTTGCAAATAAATCCAGGCAGCAAGCAGCTTTTAATTTGTGCTCATTGCCAAGTCACTATAATCTATCTATCTATACATAAAATAAAATCGTAACGAGTCGCTGTCTGTACATGGAAGATATATAAGAAAAAATATTATAGGAGACCTTTATTAACGCAATAGAACCCAAAACAATGATTTTTGAATTTTTGTCTGTTTGTCTGTTTGTTTGTGCATGGTAATCTCAGAAACGTATCCTATCTAGATAAGCTTCACTTAACATTTAGTGTTTAATTCATGTCAATCGGTTAATAAATAAAAAAGTTATGGCAATTTAAAGAATCACGTTGAGCTTGCTGAACTGTTGTGACTCGTTACGTACCTATATGTATTGATTGATTGATTGATTATTTGTAATTTTGAAACGATTAATAATAATAAAAAGCATATTAATATTAATATTGATAAATATCTTTATTATTTTAAACATTTTGAAGAGATATTTTGTACGTTTGTTTGTTTGAACGCGGTTATCTCTTTAACTAAACTTTTTATTGATGGACAGAAATAAATTAAAACTTTTTCATTAATGCATCTAGTAATTAAAACCTTTTGTAGTAGCTAAGAAAATGTCATTTCAATAATACTTCATTTCTTGCTAATTACATTTATAATTATATATTGAGGTCAATGACCTAAACAATTACGAACTCAATAAAAATTAATTGATCTTACAATAACATTTACTTTTCTAAACTTCATAATAATACAGGTACTGAAAAGTTAGTAAACATATATACATTTGTTTGTTATTTCTTTACGCAAAAACGGATCGACCGATTTAATTAAAATTTGTTATGCAGATAGGTGATACCCTGGATTATCACATAGAATACTTTATATCCTGGTATTGCCCCGGGTAAAACCGCGGGGTAAGGCTAGTAATTAATAAATAGAAGTATAGTTGTCAATAGATAAAGATCTTCTCACGAAGGCAACGTTCATTTGTTTAATTATGAGAAATTCGTATGATAATGGAAATTATGCTCATTGTGGCATTTCTCTTTAGAAATTAACTCTTAGTATCTAGTTAGATAGTAAAAAAGTTAATCAAATCTATACTAATATTTTAAAGAAATAAAAGTGTGTGTTTGTTAAATTGTAAGAGGTAATCTCGGATTCTACTGAACCGATTTAAAAAGTTCTTTCACCAATAGAAAGCCACATCATTGCTGATTATCATAGACTATATAAAAAAGCGAAAAGAATAATTAACATTATGCCCAACGAAGTGGGCACGGGTCAGCTAGTATAGTCTTATATATAAAAATGACACGCAAAATCTGTTAGCAAGCGCATAGCTCGAAAACAGCTGAACCGATTTACATAATTCCTTTTTTATTATAAACCTAGACGTACAAAAATGCTTTAAAGAAAAAAAATGATAAGGAATAAAGTCTATATACACTTGCCGTGGGGTGACCGGCGTTATGAATAGTCCCCCACCCGCTCATCCCGGGTTGCAGTAGAAATCTGCAGATGGGAAAACTACCGGAAGATGGGCAGCAGCATCTTCCGGATTCTACATACCATCACATCAACTGCGCGCGCCAACCCGCCCGCCAAGCGTGGCGCGTATTGGCAAACCCCCCCCAAATGATCAGTAACACAAATACCAGGCCCCCAGTCCCCGGCAGCTCCGTTATCCCGGACGCGGGTAGCGGTCACGGTAACGGCGGAGCAGGGGGTGCGAAGAATCTCCGGCAGACGTCCGGCTACCCATCCCAACGACAACTGGCCCTGGTAACACACAACATACGCACTTTGAGGACTGACGAGAAGATCTGCGAGCTGGAAGAGGAATTGAGCAGGTTGCACTGGGACATTGTAGGGCTATGTGAAGTTCGTAGAGAGGGAGAGGACACCGTAGCCCTGAAGTCCGGTAACTTGCTCTACCACCGGGAGGGCGACCAACAGTCCCAAGGTGGTGTCGGGTTTCTCGTTCACAAGTCCCTCGTAAACAACATTATAACCATCGACAGTGTGTCGAGCAGGGTGGCGTACCTAATACTCAGAATATCCAAAAGATATTCGCTGAAGGTCATTCAGGTATACGCACCGACTTCGACACACTCCGATGACGAAGTAGAGGCTATGTATGAGGACATAAGTAGGGCCATACATACCTCCAAAACTTACTTCACTGTTGTTATGGGGGACTTCAACGCAAAGTTGGGTAAGAAAAGCGAGGGTGAGTTGAGAGTGGGGCAATTTGGGTATGGGCATCGGAACCATAGAGGACAGAGGCTGGCTGACTTTCTGGAGAGAGAGGAATTCTTTATGATGAACTCTTTCTTCCAAAAGCCTCCTCATAGGAAATGGACCTGGTTGAGTCCCGATGGTTCCACGAGAAATGAGATAGACTTCATAATGACCGACAAGAAACGAATATTTAGTGATGTCTCTGTGATTAACAGGGTAAAGACCGGCAGCGATCACCGCATTGTGAGAGGCATACTAAATATTAATGTTAAACTTGAAAGGTCCAGTCTGATGAAGTCTACGCTCCGACCCACTCGTGCTCACATTTAAAACCCAGAAAACTTTCAACTCGAGCTCTCTAATCGCTTTGATTGCCTGAAGAACTTTGAATCGGTGGACGAGATAAACGACGGGCTAGTGGAAACTGTCCGCACGGTAGGATGTAAGTTTTTTAGACCCCGCCGCAAAGATAGACCTCAAAAACTATCCCATCAAACCCTGAACCTCATGGCTGAACGACGTTCGATACCGCTGCAGTCTCCCGATGACGCGGAGTCATATAGGCAGCTCAATAGACGTATATCCAAGTCCATGCGACACGATTTACGTCTCTTTAATACTAACCGTGTTAGAGAGACCATCGAGCGAAACCAGGGCTCTAAAGTGTTCGCAAAGGACAAGTCTATTGGGCAAAGCCAGCTGACAAAGCTGAAACGGGAAGATGGCAGCAAAACGTCGACCAAAGCAGAGGTTTTAGAGGAGATAGAGAGGTTCTATGGACAGTTATACACTTCGGTCGCAAAGCCCGTCGGCAGCTTGGTGAGAGATCCAAGAGCCGAGCTGACCCGACACTATACAGAAGATATCCCGGACATCAGTCTGTGCGAGATTAGTGTGGCCCTAGAACAGCTGAAGAACAACAAGGCGCCGGGCGAAGACGGAATCACATCTGAGCTTCTGAGAGCGGGTGGTAGGCCGATACTTGAAGTCCTCCAGAAGCTCTTTAATTCCGTATTGTTCGAGGGCAAAACGCCTGAAGCATGGAACAGAGGCGAGGTGGTCTTGTTCTTCAAGAATGGTGACAACACCCTTCTAAAGAACTACAGACCCATCACGCTTCTGAGCCATGTTTATAAGCTGTTCTCAAGGGTCATTACGAACCGTCTCGAGCATAGATTGGATGACTTCCAGCCTCCCGAACAAGCCGGTTTCCGAAGAGGCTATAGTGCCATAGACCACATTCATACGCTGCGGCAAGTTATACAGAAGACCGAAGAGTATAACTTACCATTATGCTTAGCGTTTGTGGACTATGAGAAAGCCTTCGATTCGGTGGAAACATGGGCGGTGCTAGAGTCACTCCAGCGATGCCATATTGACTATCGGTACATCGAAGTGTTGAAGTGTTTGTATAGAAACGCCACCATGTCAGTCCGAGTACAGGAACAGAGCACTAAGGATATTCCATTGAGAAGAGGCGTAAGACAGGGAGACGTTTTATCTCCGAAACTGTTTACGGCCGCTCTGGAAGACACCTTCAAGCTCCTGGAATGGAAAGGACTTGGCATCAACATAAACGGCGAATACATCACTCACCTTCGATTTGCCGACGATATCGTAGTCATGGCGAAGTCGATGGAGGAACTCGGCATGATGCTCGATGACCTCAATCGAGTTTCACAACGGGTGGGCCTTAAAATGAACATGGACAAGACGAAACTAATGTCGAATGTCCATGTTGTGCCCTCCCCAATATCTGTTGAAAACTCGATACTCGAAGTTGTTGACTCATACGTCTACCTGGGACAAGTAGTCCAATTAGGTAGGTCCAACTTCGAGAAAGAGGTCAACCGCCGGATCCAACTCGGCTGGGCAGCGTTCGGGAAACTACGCGATATCTTCTCGTCCGACATACCTCAGTGCCTCAAGACAAAAGTCTTCAATCAGTGTGTGTTACCAGTGATGACTTACGGCACCGAAACGTGGTCTCTCACTCTTGGCCTCATCTCAAAGCTCAGAGTCGCTCAACGAGCTATGGAGAGGGCTATGCTCGGGGTTTCTCTACGTGATCGAATTAGAAATGAGGAGATCCGTAGACGAACTAAAGTCACCGACATAGCCCAACGAATTAGCAAGTTGAAGTGGCAATGGGCAGGCCACATAGCGCGAAGAGCAGATGGCCGATGGGGCCGAAAAGTGCTAGAGTGGAGACCACGGACCAGCAAACGCAGCGTAGGGCGTCCACCCACAAGGTGGACAGACGACCTTGTCAAGGTCGCCGGAAGACGCTGGATGCAGGTCGCCTCAGACCGGTATGTGTGGAGGTCCAGGGGGGAGGCCTATGTCCAGCAGTGGACTTCCAGCGGCTGAGACGACGACGACGAAAGTCTATACCTTATAAGGTTTTATTATATTAAGGATTCGGGTAGGATTAGTACAGCGTGAAGTCTAGTCTAGTCTAAATGTGTTGGTAAGATCGTGCATAACTCAACAAAGCCTTGACCAATTTCGCTAATTTCTTTTTTAAATGTTTGTTGTAGTCCAAAAATTTTACGGGGAGAAAAAATCCAAAACCATTTAACATTGACGACCGCTTGGCGCAGTGGTAATACAACTGCTTTCTGCGCGAAGGGTCGTGGGTTCGATTCCCACGCCGGAAAAATATATTTGTAATTTACATTTGTATTTTTCTGGGGTCTGGGTGTTGCTATGTATTGTATGTATGTATTTACAAAAGAAAAGTATGTATATGTAATTTTTTCCGTTATCTAGTTGCCATAACACAAGCTTCGGCTTAGCTTGGAACTAGATGGCGCTGTGTATAATGTCCTGAAAATATTTATTTATTATTTATTTATTTTAAACATTACAATGACATACATAAATACATCTTTTAAATCTTTCACATCAATACATAGTAAAACAAAGTCGCTATCTGCCGTCTGTCCCTATGTATGCTTCGATCTTTAAAACTAAGCACCGGATTTTGATGGGGTTTTCTTAAATAGATAGAGTGATTCTTAAGGAAGGTTTGTATACAGTATAACATGTATACTACATGCGAGCGATGCGAGGTTGGGTCGCTAGTAGATATTAATAAAAAAATAATAAATATTTTCAGGACATTTATACACAGCGCCATCTAGTTCCAAGCTAAGCCGAAGCTTGTGTTATGGCAACTAGATAACGGAATAAATTACATATACATACTTTTCTTTTGTAAATACATACATACAATACATAGCAACACCCAGACCTCAGAAAAATACAAATGTAAATTACAAATATATTTTTCCGATGTGGGAATCGAACCCACGACCGTTCGCGTTGAAGGCAGTCGTGTTACCACTGCGCCAAGCGGTCGTCAAAAGTCGTTATTAGTAAGAAAATCAGTTACAATGAAGTTCAAATGAAAACCTTAGATACCTTACAAGTTCATTGTAACTTGATGAATGAGACTATAATGTAATCAAACAGTGGAATAGCCTCAGTGATCAATTAATTCCCAGAACGGTACGTGGGTTCGAGTCGTGACGTGCAAAACGTCACGCGGACAGAATATTAATATATTAATATTACTAGCGAACAGCCCCGGCTTCGCTTGCATATATTATACGCATAAATATTTCTCTCTAAACACTCTATCTGATAAATAGACAATGTTGTACTTACTTAGATCAGGGCAGTGCATCGGATCTAAATTAATATTATGTTTTTCGTAGATTTCATATTTTCCACATTTATAGGGTAAATTTCTTATAGCAGCAACGTTATCGGTGGGCTTGTGTGTGTGTCATCGAGTATAAGAACGTGCTTTTTACTTTTCTATGAAATGAAATGAAATGATTTTTATTTTTCTGAATAAATTTGAAACCAATACCTTCAGGAAGTCTACTTGGTGCCTACCACCGGTTCGGGAACTAACCCGGCGAGAAGAACCGGCGTAAGAAACTCGCACGGGTCCCACACTTTTTACCAAAAAAGGGGGAAAAATCAACTTTTAAAATAAAATTATTAAGCCTATTAATCATGTCATATGTATACTAAGTATTATTAAGATTTAATAAATTAATACTACCTTTAAATACCCGTGCAAAGCCAGGGCGGTATGCAAGTGTTCTGTACTTAAGCTAACTTAAGTACCAAGTACGTG
>JADANM010006970.1:2830948-2843207 GCA_026213755.1 Eurema hecabe | reverse complement strand
GGACAGACAGAATACTACTTTGTTTGATAATCTAAGTAATGATTTAATCTGGTTACTTATACGATTGTAACTTGTAACATTTGTATAAATTTTTAACCATTTATATTATTGTTTTTTTTCTGTCCCGAAATACATAATAACAGTCACGATTATTTGTTGGGAATGGTGGTATATAGTACATATTTATTTATTTATTTAAAACACTTTATTGTACCTACATAAAGAAAAAACAATAACAGAAAACAGAAACAAAGAAAAGTAATTGTTATGTACAAAAGGCGACCTTATTGCTACATAACAATCTCTGCCAGGCAACCTGGGAAGTACGGAAAATGTAAAAAGAAAAAAAATAAAAAAAAATCAAATTTAAAATACATAATCATAATCGATGAACTACATAGTACCTCTCAAAATAAAAAATCACGGCTGAAATGTTGTCGATCATAATTATATAATAATATAATTTGGAATTTTAAATAAAACAACACGTGATCGGTTCCGCTGACAAGACGAGAAGAATGTTTATTACACTTCCGGCACAGATAATAAAAAATATAGCTTCTAAAGACATTTTATATGGTATCATGGCACTAGTATTTTGTGCACATAATAGCATAAACATACAATTTCGGGCAAATACTGAAGTTAATCTAAATGCTCGATACATTAAGATTGCATATGGAGTTTTGGCGGGAATCTTGCGGCGTCTAGTTGTAATCTCGATTGAATATTCCTTTTTTGGTGCATAAAGTGATTTAATGTTTGATTGTGATAGTGAATCATGCAGTAAACTAGCTAATTAGTGTCCAAGAAATTAAGAATTCATTTAAGAGCGCATAGTAGCGCCGTTCCGATTGCTCCAAGATTCGTCGAGGTTCTTCGTAAAGTTCACAATCACTTTACGAAGGGCAGAACGAAACGACTGACTGACTCGACTAGAGACGACTTGATGACGATTTTACTTGACTCATATCGACTTTTATCTTGACCACGTTGCCTCTTATTACATTGACATTGGCAAAAAGCTAGACGCTAATGCCATAATATAAGAAAGAAAAAGATTGCATATTAATCTTTATTTTGGATTAACGTGCTACAAAAAAGCAATAAAAACATAATTGCATGATCTGTATTCTGTTAAAATAGCTCATCTGAACATCAAAGCTAACTCGTTATTAAATAATAAAATTCGTTCCATTCTAGTGCTCAAAAAAAAAACTTAAAACGTAAATCTATCGTTTACCGATGCAATAAAATACAATTTATTACCCTCCGAAAAGAAATCGTTATTGCCCATAAATTATCGATATCTACAACACTAAATCGGTACCGATCTATCGATAAAGCCGGCACATCACTACGTCACAGTTACCGACTGTGCCACTTTTTCGAATCGTAAAACGCAGATGAAAAGACTAGTTGAAGACTTGTTGGCTTCACTGTGTTTTTATACGGGAATAAATGTCTTAGGGTGGTGGTACGAGAACGTTTTACAAGCTTTATATTGTTGTTTGACTTGTTTTTTGAAGTTTCTTTGAACGTGCTTATGTCAGAAACTACTGGTTCGAATTGAAAAATAATTTTTGTATTCAATAGACAATTTATCGAGGAAGGCTTTAGGCTAATAGGAGCAAAGAAATAATGGAAAAAGAAATCGACGGGGACGAAGTCACGAGCAACGGCTAATAAGAAAAAAAACAAAATAATGTTATTTTGCTTAAGTAGGCACTTTTAATATATAACTTTTTATATATCAAAAGAAAAACTTTATAATATGTAACCTAATAACAGAAATAGACGAGGACGAGGCTACGGGCAAGAGGCAACAGCTAGTATTTTGTATATTAATTTTATTTATTTATTTATTAATACTTGCAACTATCCTTACAGAAATTTAATTAACGTCCATTAACTATAAGTAATTATAATCGTCATCTAAGAAACGTCTCGTCAGTAACGTGCCTAAAGACGCGACAAGTTAGTAAACTAGACGATTTACGACTCGCGAGCCACAGGTGCTAATCATACAATAGTATGTCCTAAACCTGCTACAGTCTAGGTTATATACTTATTCTAATTTTATATCTATACTAGCGACCAGTCCCGGCCTTGCTTTTATTATCCATGTATTAAATAAATAAAATAAATATTTTCAGGACATTTATACACAGCGCCATCTAGTTCCAAGCTAAGCCGAAGATTGTGTTATGGCAACTAGATAACGGAATAAATTACATAAACACACTTTTCTTTTGTAAATACGTACACACAATACACAACAACACCCAGACCCCAGAAAAATACAAATGTAAATTACAAATATATTTTTTTCGGTGTGGGAATCGAACCCACGACCCTTCGCGCAGAAAGCAGTTGTGTTACCACTGCGCCAAGCGGTCGTCGAATATACTGTATATAAAAACTTTTCTCTGGAATCACTCTCTCTTAAAACCGCAAGAAAATCGATTGCGTAGTTTTAAACATTTAAGTATACATAGGAATAAAGAAACAGAGAAATCGACTTTGTTTTATACTATGTAGATGTATACTATTATACTAGCGCGCCTCGTAATCTCACGGGTATTATAGAAGTATAATTATTATTGATTACTGGGCCAATGAGTCTTAACATCTTGTGACTCAAAGTGGGGAGCGTCGGTGTAGTGCACCTCTGTCCGAAGTAGCTTTAGCAAAGTTCCGGGTAGCATTGCACTGGTTATGGGCTGGCGTTTCTCTTAACATCAGGAGTACGTCCAGCTCGTCTCCCTACTTTATCGCATAAAAAAAACCAAACTCCTCATAAAATATACGAAAAAAAAACGATTCAACACTTTATTTAAACAAATGCATTCAACTAATTAGCTTAATTCCTTTTCTATAAAAAGCAAAACAGTAAATAGTAAAGCCGCCTCCCTAATCGCAGTTGTCATCGAATTCTTTCCTTTAATGGAGAACGCCATAGAGTAATAACGCCTAGAACCGCGATATGAGCATGCAAAGTGAAGCCATTTTGAAGTAGATAATTTTGTCTACTTACATAGATCGTCGCTGCATCGCATCAAAATTCGTATGTTTTACGAAGATTAAAAATTTTCCACATTTATATTGTAATTTTTTTTAAACAGCAACATTGTCGGTGGGCTTGTTTGTTTGTCATCTATACTAATATATAAATCTGAAGAGTTTGTTTGTTTGAACGCGCTAATCTCAGAAACTACTGGTTCGAATTGAAAAATTTATTTTTTTATTGAATAGACAATTTATCGAGGGAGGCTTAAGACCACATAATATCACGCTGCGACAAATAGGAGCGAAGAAATAATGGAAAAACAAATCAACGAGGACGAAGTCGCGAGCAACAGCTAGTTGAGTATAAGAACGTGGTTTTAACACTTACATATATACAGTTTTGGCTTCACTTACGGCGGACCGATCAAGGGACTATCAGTCTATGCGTTATACGTCTATGGAGAACGCTATTTTATCCCTTTAAATGCTATGTTCGTTACAAATTATTACTTGGACATGCATTCTTCGACTTATTTATGGTATTGAGATGAGGTTTTGTATAAACCTTTCGGTTTTATTAACTCGCGACGCAAAAACAACGGGGTGTTTTAAGTTTGATATGTTTTTCTGTTTAACCAATGATATTATATAATAGATACGTTATACCCATACAAATCAACCGAAAAAAGTGTTCCGCACAGCAGCGGCAGCACACATACATACAAGTCAAGACGATAGGAAAGAGATTGATAAAACCAATAAGAGAAAAAGAGATAGTTTTGTCAGTTGCGCGTGAATGCGCCGACCACCAATCACCTAAAGTTAAGACGTACTACATAATTAGTATGTTTTTGCGTCTTCAAAATTTTGCGCTTATCACGTATCTATTTAATAAAATATCATTGTGATTATCATTCTATGACGCACGATATTTTAGTGAGAATTTTAAGAATAGAATTTAAAAATAGTTTTTTCTTGAATAGGTATTTTTTATTAAGCTATTACCAGCCAGGTTTCCATGCAGTTCCTAATAATTGATAATTTAGCTTTATATTATAGTTTTCTTTTTTAAACACTTTCTAATTCCATAGCAGGCTTAATTTTAAAGAAGCAAGCAACATAGCAAGGGTTCTTTTTTTATTTTAACCAAATCAACCTCCAACATGATCGGAGTTTGTAGCTATCTACAATTAATTTTTAATATACTTATACATTATTAAATAAATATTCTTAATCGATGTCCTTTAAATATTACATTTTTTTTTATTACACGTTTTTTTTTTGTTAAATTCTTTATTCTTATTTATCTAATTTCTCAATTTCAATAGCTTATAGCAAGGGTTCGGAACCATTAAAATTAAAAAAAACCTTCTTTGAAACTGACGAATTTAAATTTCGAATTCCTAGATAAATTCGAAATATACGTTACAAAGCATAATATTCTAATAGAAATAGATCGTTCGAAACGTCCGGCGCGCGACTCGAATATTAATTATTACAAACAGACAGTTATTTCAACTCATTACGCCTTGGCCTGGCTCTGGTCATTCGACATCAGAGATTTATACCACTGTGCGACCTTCTGAAGTTTTGGAAATGCCACTGTTAGGACTAACTTCATTAAATAGCATCTTAACAGGGATATAGGGACAGAAAAAGCTTAATTTTATACTCTGTAGGGATAAAATCTATCTATACATATAATAAAAACGTAACCAGTCGTTGTCTGTACATGGAAGATATATTAGAAAAAATATGAGACCTTTATTATCGCAATAGATACAATGATTTTTGGAATTTTAGTCTGTTTGTTTGTGCACGCTAATCTCCGCTACGGCTTATCCTATCTAGATGGGGTTTTCAATGATATATTGTGGTAAGCTTCACTTAACATTTAGTGTTTAATTCATGTCAATTGGTTGATAAATAAAAAAGTTATGGCAATTTAAAGAATCACGTTGAACTTGCTGAACGTTTGTTGGCGCGGGTTAGGCATTTTCAAAAATGCTGCCCAAAGTCACTTTTCTACGCGGGCGAAGTCGCGGGCACAGCTAGTTAAAAATAAAAATAAAAACAGTTCCCCCCTGTAGCACAGCATTCCTGAAAAATCCTTTAATCCTTAAAACGTCACATTTCAAGTATGGAAGAATTATTTGCTTCTGAGATTTTTTTACAAATATGGTGACAGTTTTCCAAAGCTTTACGCAACTATAACCTTAAGCGAAGTACCTTTCCAGAACACCCAAAGGTAAAACCATAAGGTATTCTTGTATCTTTGAAATGTCACTATGAACTAGAGCGTCGAAACCAATTCCTCAGAATTCAAAGAAATAATGTAAAGATTTAAAAACAATAAGACAATCTCTATCTTTAATTCCCCATAGATAAATAGAATAAAAAGCAGTACAATCGACATCTTTATTTATGAAGCAATAACCCTCGCCTTGTGTGATTCACTCTTTTGAATATTTATTAATAAGCCATCTGTTTACTTAAGCATTAGCATTTATATGCGACAACACAATGTATGCTTAAGGAAATCTCGGTGACAATATTTAAGCCGCCATTCGCTTATAAATAATCACGAATCGCTTTGAATACATCTTTCTTTTATTTTATCTGGCGATGAGTAAAAACTATTTGCTAATGTCGCGTTTTTTTGCTTTTATCTGTGCAGCGACATATCAGCTATCAGTTTGACGGATAGATATACCGTGAAGCGACATGTCAACTGTCACTTTAACAGATTAGGCATAGCGACGCTTACGCTTCTAGATAGTTATGGGTGTGAAAAAGATAGTATAACTGTTGCCATATAAGAAAAGAGACAGATATATTAGGTATAGTAAAGCAAATAAATATTCTAAGAGATATATTTTACTTAAGAGTCTAATTCAATTCATTGAGATTCCAAGTGAATTGAATTTTAATGTCTTCCATTAATAACATTCTTTAAAGTTTTCCATTAATTATACCATTGATCGTTGACGTATGCGCTGAGCTGCATTTTTTCTTCACCAGAGTATTTAATAAACCGCCATTCAATAAACAAGCTGTCAAAGTCTATGGCCAGCATAACGAAAACAATTTTTATTTTCGTAATATTGACACTAGGATTCTTTCTATTTGAACTTATACGTTTTCATTGGAGATATAATATTATAATATATATTCTTTAGATATTGTTGAAGCTGGTTTGTTTTATATATAAATATGACGTTTCAAAAGTGTTACTATACGAACATAAATAAGTTGAATTAAGATATAATTGGGATGTACATAATAGATTAGAAAATCAGGTTATATTTAGTATCAACTAACAGTCTCACTACAAAAAAATCTCGTTTAAATATTATAATATGCATAATTAACTTTTTCAAAAAATAAAACCTATTCAACAAAAAAAGAATAGTTCAAATTGGTTCATAATTGGCGGAGTTATCGCGTAACAAACATAGAAAAAAATCATACGGGGGGAATTGAGAACCTCATCCTTTTTGAAGTCGGTTGAAAATAAACATAGCATTTCGTTAAAGAATCTTCTAAAAAATACTCCTATTATTTCGAGAATTATCCCCTATAATTAATAACTAATAAACCTTTTTGATACACTCATACATACAGATACAGATTAAAAATTAATTAGTCTACGAATAACATAGTATTAACAGTACTGCGACGGCTTGACCAGCATGGGACTTAGTCTTAGAGCTGTAATCAAATTTATCAGATCGTCACACGTCGTAAACATTATACGGGATGTTTATATTCTCTTTTTTAATTTAATAAAAATCCTTTAATTCAGATTACATCATCAAAAATTATTAATATACATTAATTTATATTAATATTTTATAAAAAATCCCCCTCCATACTTTTCCAGTAAAAAAAGTAGCTTAAGTCCTTTCTTAGGCTCTAGACTATCTTTATACCAAATTTAATTATAATCGGTTAAGTAGTTATCACGTAAAATCGAGACAGACAGATATTCCATTTCATTTATAATAAATTAGTATGGATTATTTACAAAGTAGCTAATAAAAACCACTAAGTCTATAAATCTATTCAAAGATGAAGTGGATTGACAGCCGATTAATTAGTCTGTAACAGATCCAACGGTATTTTATCTGTGCTTTCATTATCTGTGTCAATTAAGGCGCCAACTCGTTTCGTATATATGGCTTTAAGCTATAAAAACAAATAAAACTTATTAAGTGATCCACGGCTTACTTAGACTTTTTAAAAAGGCTGGCTTAAGTTACAATTGGTTCACATAACTTGATAATATTTCTATTAAAATAAATTAAGTTATTTTTGCATTAAATAAATAAGTAAAAACTACAAGCTATTTACTCTAAATATAATGTCTATAAATGTAGAACATGTGTCAAAAATACACATTTCGTTTTAATACCGATATAAAAAGAATCATTTGTGCTAATCTAGGGTCTATGTAGATTACATAATACATATATACCAAAATTTAGCCAAAATAATTCAGTAATTTTTGCATGAACAACAAACATACTTACATGCATTTTTTCACTAACTTTATAATAAGCTTGCTGCTTGCCCGACGCGACTTCGTTCACGCTGTATAGTAACCGTCAATTTGCTTTAGCGGTTAAAGAAACCTGCGCAGAAGTCAAAAATAAGGTATCGAGGTAGCGACGCGGCGCGCGGGGCGTGTGATGGTCGGGTGCGCGAGCGTTGATTGGTTGTCCCAGTCGTGTTGTCTTTCTCGCACCAACGAGCGCGATTCTACCGATGCGCAGCTATTCTCGTCAATCGCTAAACATTTTTGACGATTATTATACCTATCTTATCTCTAACCTAATTTAGGCTAGAGATAGGATAGGTTAGGGAACACATACACCTACTTTTTCTTTCCTATTTCCTGTCTAAAAAATTAATAAAAAAATTAATTCCAAAAAAAAACACTCTGTATAAAATGTGCACTCAAGAATCGTTTTTCACGGTTCATACACAGCACTAGTTCCGCCTTTTGACTCCGCTCGTGTTTTACTGACGTACTTACACGTTTTTGCAAGATATATGGCTACCTAACGTTTAATTATAATAATAATATAAAAAGTGCGATCGTCTGACTGGTTTTTGGTGGTAGAGTTTTTGTTAGAGGTTGTATGTATGTATGTTTTTAGCACTCACGCAAAAACTAGTGGATGGATTTCGCTGGATTTTGGCATGAAGGCAGATTAGAGCCTCGATTAAAACATAAGATACAGCTAGTTTTGTTGCATAAACACTAAATAGTACATAAAATAATTTTTAACAAAAATAAACCGACTTCAAACTAAAAAGCAAAAAATAAATTTGCTTCGCACAAAGTAATACGTTTTTTTTTTCATTTTGTATATAGAAATGTTTTAATAGCTATTTCATAATTAAGATATCGGTACCTTTTAAACAACAAAAGAATTATCGAAATCGGTCCGCGGACGGCGCAGTTATGCCCGAACAAACATAAAAAAGCATATATATATGCTGTCGAATTGAGTAACCTCCTTTTTTGAAGTCGGTTAAAAATAGTCACTTTCTCTGTCCCTAAATTCCTATGCAATATGTATGTGGATAATTAACATTATGCCATACGAAGTGGTCACGGGACAGCTAGTGTATAATAAATGCGTAATATAGGCGAGCCAAACCGGGGCGAGTCGGTAGTTTACTTATATTTGGAGCATATGTTACTATGGTTCTTACGTAACCCAGAGCCCTGAAGGTATGTAACCGTTTCCCATATAAAAAAGTTGCACAAAAAGTACCTAAGCCATAATAAGATCTCATGAGAGCCAATCCAAAATGGTCACGTCAATAATTGAATGCTTTCTGTGGATAAATTAATTATTTATAGATGATACGATGCAACAATAAAGTCGTGTGAAAGCGTTATTGTTTAGAAAAGTAAATATTACATGACTGGGTTGTGTATCTGGTTTTTGCACGAGCTTACTTAAGAACCTACTTGCTTACATAAATCCTTAAATTCTTGCGCATTTGGCTGGAATTTATCTTTGGATCACATAGATTTGATCGTAGATACTTACACACTAGGACATAGAACTTTTATAACAGTATTTCCACAGAAATTCCACGGTCAAAATTCAATAAATCCAATGTGAAAAAAACCTCTTCTACTGCGGCTTCTTAATCGCTCTTATGATATTTGTTCGAAACTTATCACATATACAACTTGTCGACATCGATAAATTGGATCCAACCATCCAGTCAGTGGTTCCACTAGTCGAGGATCATCCCTTCACAAGTATAAGTCGCGTCACGAATCTTTAGCGCTGAACGAAACCTGTGCAGAAGTCAAAAATAAGGTATCGAGGGGAAGGGACGCGTGATCGTCGGGTGCGCGAGCGTTGGTTTGGTTGTCCCAGTCGTGTTGTCTTTCTCGCACCAATACGTCAATTACGAGCCCGGTTCTACCGATGCGCAGCTATTCTCGTCCAGCGCTAAACATTCGTGACGCGACCTATACACTCACAAATAATAGTACTAAAACACAATCCTAGTTTTTCATTTACAGAGCATATTGCGACATTTCGATCAATGTCAAATTAAAGAAAAACGTTTGTAATTTTCTGGCACTGCACATGTAATTACAAGCATGCAGCGAAAGCACTACTTAGTACTTTTGAGAGTTCTCGATATATGAATGAATGAACATGTAGTTAAAACGTTCAACGTTAAGCATTATTGCGCATAATGCAGAATAATGCTACAATTGAAAAACTAGGAATGATTATATTAAATATTTATTTATTTATTTTATCATGAGCACAACCACATTATATATATATCCATACAATTACGAGATTTTACAACATAGCACTGCATCTGATATATATAACAATTTTGGAGTGTATAGCATTGTCCAGTAACAGCCAGAAATATTTAACAGTGGTATAACCTACAAATAGATAGATTTAATTTTATTTATTTAGAAGTATCAAAATTTAATGAGTCTAGTTTTAAATTGATCATATGAGTCGTTAAAGATGTCAATTTGGGTGTTGCGAGTTTGGATAATATTGCTGTATTGTAAATAGATGATGATGTTACTCAAAAACATCCCAATTAGGACGTCTTTTCTGTAGGTGGCCAGTTTTATGTTTATTTGTATAACACTTCTATTAAATATAATATCATAGACTAAAACATATATTAATTACCCATAAAGTTATTTAATGGCACACCATAAACAATATTCACACGACTCCATAGTAATATCCTCGTCGTAACAAAGAAAACAATATAAAAGCCTCCCATTTTAGTCGCGTTCACACGGGCTGGCGGAACGGTAGACGACCTATAGTAGGAATTAGTATTGGGATGAATAAAAAAGCATATTTATATACGGTCGAATTAAGAAACCTCCTTTCTTTGAAGTCGGTTAAAAATAATTTAATGTCCATCAGATGGATCAATTAAAAAGATAAGATACGTAATTTTTAGTTTTTTCGCAATGATATTACATAATAGATATGTTATACTCATATATATCTACCGAAAAAAGTGTTCCGCACAGCAGCGGCAGCACACATACATACAAGTCAAAACGATAGAAAGAGATAAATGATGCACCGGCAACCAATCACCTAAAGGTAAGACGTACTAATTAGGATGTTTTTGCGTCATCAAAATTTTGCGCTTATAGCATATATATCTATTTGATATAATATCATATGTTTTCGAATGAGAAAGCTAAGGTGCATAAGCACGTTTTTACTTAACTTTAACACGCTATATCTAAGTAATTTTTTGTTATTTTGATAAAATAAATACGAGTGTAATATATTTTTCATCTTAGAGACAGACTATTTGTTTTATTTTCGTACCCTATGGTCATGCTTATTGAATTTATTGCGTTATTTTAAACCCAGGAATTTTGAAATTATTCAATACGGCAACAGTTGTTTTACTTTTACTGGACAATACAACATTACTTTATACATACATATTTCTAAAAAAACTAGCATAAGTCAATTACCTTTAGCGATGAACGAAACCTGCGCAGAAGTCAAAAATAAGGTATCGAGGTAGCGGTGCGGCGCGCGGGGCGCGTGATCGTCATGTGCGCGACCGTTGATTGGTTGTCCCAGTCGTGTTGTCTTTCTCGCACCCACGAGCGCGATTCTACCGATGCGTAGCTATTCTCGTCAATCGCTAAACATTCGTAACGGGTACTATACCTCTGAATAAAAATCCCGTCAAAATCTCTATATGCATATAGTCTGTTATATGCATTACTAGCAGCCCGCCCCGGCTTTGCACGGATATAATAATTACGGCGTAATAAGAACTCTGTTACATTAAGTGACATCAGATGAGTAATAAGATCTATAATTGGCGTTTGTACGTTTGTATGGGAAATAGAAAAGGGCGGTTTTTATACTTTTCCCGGCAATTATTCATAAATGTCTCACCATTTAAACCTTCCCTAGACTTCCACGAATATTTCAAGACTAAAATAAGATGAATTTCCTTCAGCCGTTCTCGAGTTTTAATCAGACTAACGAACAACAATTCATTTTTATTTATTACTAGCCGGCCCAACGCGACTTCGTTCACGCTATCCTACCGGAATTTTTTACCCTGCTCCTATATTTTTTTTTGCTTAAAAACCATCCTCATATATCCAGAAATACTTTAAAAAAGTAACTGAGTAAATCGGTTCTGCCGATAACGAGTTATGCGCTTACACATTTTGGCGATCTATTTTTATATTATAGATTAGCTGACCCAACGCGACTTCGAACACGCTGTACTAATTTTACCCGGAACCTTATTCCATTTTTCTTTGCCCAAAAACCATTCTCATACATCCAGGAGTATTCTAAAAAAAGAATTATATAAATCGTATGTCTGTCATCGAGCCTTTCGCTTACCAACACATCTTGCGATACATTTTTTTATTTTTTACCCGACTACGGCAAAGCCAAAGGAGGGTTATGATTTTGACAGGCTATGTATGTATGTATGTATGTATGTATGTATGTTCATCTGTTCCCTCGTAACTTCTAAACCACTAATTAGAATTCGACAAATGACATATCATTAGAAGCGTCTTAATTGTCCGCTGGTTATAGGCTATATAGATTTTCACCAAATTCAATGTGGCGCCCTCTAGCGGACAAAATATACAGAGTAAAAAAATAAAGTTAAGCTAGATATGCCGTGTTCCCCCCCAACTTGTTCTTGCCTTGTCGTGGCGGGGGGG
>JADANM010006970.1:2763626-2780232 GCA_026213755.1 Eurema hecabe | reverse complement strand
TTCAAAATACAAATAGAGAGCTGTTAAAACGTACCTTATTTTATGTACAAAACACTAACAGCTACAAATTCGAACTGTTATCGTTATTGTGAACACGATTTTATTACGTCTAAGTAAATAAGGGTAAGTTCACTTGTACTTCTTTCATCGTATCTTTGACATATGTCAATGTCAATGTCAAATTTGAAGAGTCAAGGTCAAAGTCGGCTTGGCACACATGACACATTTATTAAAATAGTCAAATTTGATTACTTTATAATAAATGACAATGACCTTCTATGTTGCCTAGGTACACTGTACACACAGATAGGAAGAAGAAAAAGATATTATTATGTCAATTGAAAACTGTCAACTTCAAATATACAGACCAAAGTTACCCTTAATATTTAAGTTACAAGATACTTAGAAGGCAGTATTTTTTAATATTCAAACCCTCTAAAACGACATTCAATTTGAAATGTAAATAATATAATGTAATACGAATAAAAAACTTCAAACGGGTTGACATTACTGTCAGAACACCACAGATAACAAAAAACTTACGTCAAAAAAGATTTAAAAATCAATCTGTCACCTGTTTCTCAGATCCGCTCTGCCAACCAGAGTCCATAGTATTCGTGTCACTATAGCAATGGTGATGATTCGTTTTTAATATTTCCTCTTTATTCTCCCGAACCGGTTCGTACTGAGAATCCGGTCCGAGACATTTAGCCTCATCATTAGAATACACTATCTCCTGCTCGTCATCAGACAATAATGATTCTTCTGTGTTTGGAGATAGAGGCGAAATTACTGGCGCTAGTAATTCATTTTTCTCCTTTTGATTTTTAGGGCTATTGCGAGACATTTTCAAAGGACTTATATGTGGTCGCATTTTCGGACTACTCTCGATTCTGATGCTAGAATTCAAATCCGACATGCGTCTGTCTTCGAATCTGTCGCTCATTCGTTCTCTCACTCTCTCCCTCGATTCATTCATCATTTCGCACATTCTTGAATCATTCATTCTGTCTCTAGAATCATTCACGTCACTTATGTCACTTATTCTCTCTATCCTTGAGCTCCTAGCGTCATTTATTTGTTCAAATCTAGACTCATTTCTATCTAGTCTAGAATCATTCATTCTCCCCTCACTTCTATCCAGACGAGAATCGTTCAAGCGCCTATCGCTTCTATTCAATCTTCCATCACTTCTCTCCATTCTAGAATCATTCAACCTTACATCACTTCTTTCCATTCTAGAATCACTCATTCTTCCGTCATTCCGTTCTAGTCTAGAATCATTGAGTCTCCCTTCATTTCTTTCTATTCTGGAATCATTGAGTCTCCCATCATTTCTTTCCACTCTAGAATCATTGAGCATTCCGTCATTTCTATTAATTCTAGAATCATTCAATCGTCCATCACTCCTTTCAATTCTAGAATCATTCAACCGTCCATCACTCCGATCAATTCTAGAATCATTCAACCTTCCCTCACTTCGATCCAATCTAGAATCATTCAATCTATCTCTAGAATCTATACGTTCTATTCGTTCGATTCTATCGTTCCTTTCACCCATTCTCATAGAATTATTTAAATGTTCGATCTGTTGTTCGGTCAGTCGTATGGAATTGTTCAAGTCTTGTCGTATTTTGTCGGTTTTTTTGTCTGTCTGTCTTGGTCTACGTTTGGACCCGACTTGCGGTTGGGGTCTCTGCTGGCGAGTGAGAGTGAACGAGCCTGTGTCTGATTCTGAAGTGGATTCTGGATGATTCTCGATTGTACCGACTAGTGCTGACACGTTGGGATTGGGATGCGCACAGCAATCCGCCTGAAAAAATATATCATCGATGCATTTAATATTTAACATTTCAAATATTTATAAATTCTTTATTAAATGTAAAAAAACAACATTACAACATATACAAAAAAAGAAGAATATAGATACATGTAAATGGCGGCCTTATGGCTCTAAGTCATTTCTACCAGGCAACCATACAGGAAAGGATAAATATGAAAATATTTGCGAGTATAAAGATGAAAATCAAGATACATAAGTTAAACAATTAGACGATATGTAATACATATTATATAAATATTATTACAAATAAATAGTATACAATTATATAGATACACACATATACACAAATATGTACATATACATACATACACATACATACACAAATATAAAAACATTAATTAACAGTAGAAAGGTAGTGATTTTTACTAGGTTGCCTGGAAGAAATCACTCTTTAGTGATAAGGCCGCTTATTACATTTCTTCTACTTTGTACAAATAGTGAGTAAGATGAACCGTTAATATAATAAAGCAAAATAAATATTAATGGTGGAGTGACACATTATAGATAAATGGACCTGAAAAGGCGATGTAAAACAATATTTTATCAATAGTAAGCTACAATAATTTCTAACAAATGTCCATATACCGGAAGTCGAGTTAATTACTACAATTACTTAAACCAGGTATAATAATGATGTCGCTTTTCTACCCCGAGATAAAAATTTAGTTATCAAAACGCAAGGATTTCGCGATGGCACTGACCGGTTAGGAAATCTAATGAAAGATGAACCATTTTTTTATTGATTTAAATTTTAAATAGTCACGGTCTTCAAGAAGACTACTAAATAAATCAACTTCCTGTATAATCAGAAGCTTATTATAAACGATAATACTCACATTACAACAACTAGATACATCTGCGAAGTAGACTTCTGATTCCGTGTTAGGAACTCCCCGGTGACAGTCTTGCATCGAAGACCTGGAAAGGGTTAGAAAGGAAATGATATATTGTGGTTTTTTTTTTTTATACTATGAAGAGGGGAGACGAGCTGGGCGCACTCCTGATGGTAAGAGTAACGCCAGCCCATAGCCGATGCAGTGCTACCCGGAACTTTGCTATAAAGCCCAACTCCGGGCAGGAGTGCACTACACCGACGCTCCCCACTTTGAGTCATCAGATGTTAAGACTCATTAGCCGAGTAATTTCACTTGTGTAAGCTTCACTTAACATTTTGTGGTAAGCTTCACTTAACATTTAGTCTTTAATTCATGTCAGTCGGTTGATAAATAAAAAAGTTATAGCAATTTAAAGAATCACGTTGAACTTGCTGAACGTTTGTTGGCACGGGTTAGGCATTTTCAAAAATGCTGCCCAAAGTCACTTTTCTATGCGGGCGAAGTTGCTGGCACAGCTAGTATGTTATTTTTTTTATATAGCCTATGACACTCGGCAATAGTGTGGCTTTCTATTGGTGAAAGAATGTTTAAAATCGGTTCAGTAGATAAATTTACAAACACACAAATTTTACTTCTTTATAATATTAGTATAGACTAGCGACGTCCTCTTAAATCACTCTAACTAATAAAAACACGCATGGAAATTGGTTGCGCAGTTTTGAAGGCATACTCAGAAAGCGACTTTGTTTTATACTATGTAAAAGTACCTAAACCAGCTAAGAGCGAGTTGGACTCGCGCAGGGAGGGTACAACATTTCAAATTATCAACATTCCTCTTTATACTACTCATATAATAAAATTAACTTACCTCATAGGAGACTGTTTGTCGTTCTGGAACGCCAAATTTTCTTTCCCTTGTTTTAAACAAGAATCGCTGCTCTGTTCTGAAACTAAAATTTCGACATATTAGATTCGTTCCAAAAGACTAAGAAATTTACCATACAAATGTGGAAATTAAGACATCTTCGAAAAATACAAGAATTTTGTCATTTTGAGATGCATTGCGGAGACGATCTATATTAGACGAAATGAAGAAATTGTCTACATTGAAATGGCATCACTTTGCGTACTCATATGGCGGGTATGTTTTTCTATGATCTACATTTTTTATCTTGGTATTATTATTCTATACGAGCTGGACTTAGGAATCAATCAGGAATGTTACGGATATGAAATTTCGGATACGGTTGCGATACGGATATAGGAATGATTACTATACTGTATACGGTCACCTATATATGGTCACATATGAAATTTTTTCGGATTATCCGTTAGTTTCGGAAAATTTCGGTAACGGGTATTAAAATTTTAAGAAATTCCAAAAGTTGGTAGGAATTAAAATCAGTCTGTGAGTAATTATTACAGCTATTTAAAATTAAAATTATTATAAAAAAGTATTGAGTGTTATCCCTACCACCTTTACTTACTCGTTACTCTTACGGATATTTTTTTTATATCGGATATCCGATAGTTTCGGTTACGAAGCTCCCTAGCATCCTTTGTATCACTGTATAATAATATTAATACAATCAACTTGAGAATTAAACCTTAAAACAAATAAAATAACAATATAAACTCACCTTTACTACCGCACTTCTGATGGACACATTCAATAGTCTCATCCCTACAATCTCTGTGTATGTTCCCAGCGCTGAGCCCCAACGATCTTTGACAATGTCTGTACGGAACCAAATGTCCGCGCAACGTACTAAACCTCTCTTGCCCTAATTCCTCTTGAGGATACATCTGTAGCTCCGCGAAATCCGGATTCAGTCTCATTAGCTCCGGATTTAGTCGTAAAAGTTCCAAATTTGCCCTCAAAATATCCGGATTGGATCGCAAATCCGCGTTTGCCCGTAACAACTCTGGATTCGCTCTCAACAATTCTGGATTATTTCTGATCATTTCTGGATTTAGTCTGACTAAGTCTGGATTGATTCTTGGGTCGTTTTGGTGATAAGAAGTTCTGGGGCAAGTGTGAGTTTGTACGTTCGCGTGTTCGTGTATGTTAGGGTTTCTGTGGACATCTATGTGATGGTGATGAAGCAATGTCGTTGTCGCTGGGTCTTGGTGGAGGTGATGTCTGAAATGTTAATCATCAGGTCAATGATTCAAAAGAATAACAATAACATTTTAACTCACTAACTTGGTACATGACATAATATGTAATTATCAATTGTGGAATGCAATTGATCTTTAATATAGATTTTACTATATAGATTCTATATACACAACGCTATATTCCTTAAAATCTGTCAAATAGATAGGTAGTTTTAATTTAAAAAAAATACTAGGAACGTTTTTACTATTTTTAAGTCGCTGACACCGTGACAATAAATCGTCTGTTACAAGTTATCTTGGATTATTTAAAAATATATTAAATTTTAATGTTACTCTCAAATGTTGTGGCGCTCAGTTGAAATAAGAACTATATTGAATATTGACATCATAAAATTAAAGAGAATTTTCCCCCAAAATTAGAAAGAGGTTTTTCTTAGAAACATATTGTCTTTTACAATAATATAGAAAGATTATTTTATTGAAAATATCTTGTTGATAATCTATAATATAAATATGAATCGCAAAATGTGTTGGTAAGCGCATAACTCGATAACAGCTGAACCGATTTAGATAATTCTTTTTTTAGAATAATCCTGGATGTACGAGATAGGTTTTTAAGCAAAAAAATAATAGGCGTAGGGTATAAAGTTTCGGGTAGGATTAGGACAGCGTGAACGAAGTCACTTTGGGCCGGCTAGTTAAGAATAAATTAATAATTACCTGCTCCCACTTCTCCCCTGAGGACTGTAAGGTGGGGGAGGTCCCCACACCCCAGTTTGAGCGTCGTAGCTGCTGCCTTCAAAACCCTCTTGGAATCCAACCGAAGATGTCTGAGCGAACTGGTTCTGCCCGAACTGGAACTGCCCTTGGGCAAAGTTGCCGGAACTTTGGGCAAAGTTACCGGAACTTTGGGCAAAGTTACCGGAACCTAGAATTAGAGATTTCCAGAGATTATTTAAACGAAATTGAAGTTAATAATTATTACAAGTTAAATAAATAAATAAGTTAAATACAAATCTTTTTTAAATTTAAATAGGAATATTTTTTTACTTGCGCAGTTAGTTGTCTGCCTGATATGTTTATTTTTTACTCTTAAACTTATACTACTAATTTAATTTGATGACATTAACTTCTTTTTTTACTTAATGTGTTACTATAAATCATTAATTTTAAAATCGATAATAATACCCAACAAAAAATAATAATAGATTACCTTGGGCAAAGTTGCCGGAACTCTGGGCAAAGTTGGAACTTTGCCCACGTTGGAACTGGAAGTTTTGCGGAAAATTCCTTTCGTCGTAGGACTGGTTGTTTTGTTCGGTTTCGCAGAAGCCGTACGCGCTGTCCCCGGACTGAGGCGCTCCTTCCATTCGACAACGGGAGCTGGAAATAGACAGTTCAATCTATTTTATTACATACTAGCTGTGCCCGCGACTTCTCCCGCGTAGAAAAGTGACTTTAGGCAGCATTTTTAAAAATGCCTAACCCGCGCCAACAAACGTTCAGCAACATCAACGTGATTCTTTAAATTGCCATAACTTTTTTATTTATCAACCGATTGACATGAATTAAACACTAAATGTTAAGTGAAGCTTACCACAATATATAATTCAAAACCACATCTAGATAGGATAAGCCGTTTCTGAGATTAGCGTGCACAAACAAACAGACAAAATTTCCCAAAATCATTGTTTTGGGTTCTACTGCGTTAATAAAGGCCTCCTCAAAATATTTTTTCTCATAAATCTTCCATGTACAGACAGCGACTCGTTACGTTTTTATTATATGTATAGATTTGCAAGTTTGCTACACTTTCACGCAAAAACTACAGAATGGATTTGGTTAAAATCGACATGTAGATAGATTAAACTTCGTTGGGCAAAATGTCTTTTTTAAACTTTTGTAAATTAAATATAAAAGTTAGACTATATGTATATGTTGTGGTTGATTTTTTTGTAGACATTTTTAAGCTCCACTTCTTTTCTCTAGTACATAAAAATAAAACTTTCATATTTAGCGATTTTTTTTCACTTTACACTTTGCAAAACGGACTACCAAGTAAAGCCTTTTCATTTTTCGGGTTTTGTACATATATTACCCATGAAACTTAGCAATAATGTGGCTTTCTATTCGTGAAAGAATTTTTAAAATCAGTTCAGTAGATCCCGAGATTACCCCTTAAAATTAACAAACGCACAAAACTTTACTTCTTAAAATATTAGCCTACATAAAATAATAATAAAAATACTTAATTGTCAATTTACTATCCAATACAGAAATACACCTTAAACTAGAAATAAAAATACAGCAAACATTGTTTTGACAATAGGCGGCCTTATCACTATAAGTGATTTCTTACAGGCAACCTGTAGTACGGAAAAGCTGTTTAATTGTAATTATAAATATATAAACTTCTTTTTAAAGAATGTTGGTTGACTTACTTTTGACTGTTCCCTCTGGGCCAAGGAAACCAGCTCCATGGTGAAGTTTTTCTGCCCGTACCAGGGTTTGGAGAATACAGATTTCCAATACGACCTGAAAAAAACAACAACAAAGTCAAAGTCAAAGTCAAAAGTATCTTTATTCAATTAGGCTACATATAGTAACACTTGAATCGTCATGGTATTACAAAACATTAACCACCGGTTCGGAAGGCAGTTTCTACAGAGAAGAACCGGCTAGAAACACTGATAGTCGCTCTTTTTTAAAAAATAAGAACATACAATTGTAAATATAAATAAAAATTCCACTATTATAATATTTATACATGAAAAAGGGTCACCGTCCCGCGAGCGTTAAGAAATATCATTCCAAGCGTTTTTGTCTTCAATATATTCATTTAATGTATAGTACGCCTTTTTAATTAGACATTTTTTGACAACATCACTATATAGTATAAATCAAAGTCGCTTTCTCTATCCCTATATCCCTATGTATGCTTAAATCTTTAAAACTACGTAACCGATTTTCATGCAGTTTTCTTTAATAGATAGAGTTAATAGATAGAGAGAGTTAAATATGTATAATACATGCATAGTTTGTTAGCGAAGCCGGGGCGGGTCGCTAGTCTATACATATAATAAAAACGTAACGAGTCGCTGTCTGTATATGGAAGAAATATGAGAAAAGATATTATGGGAAACCTTTATTTAACGCAATAGAACCCAAAACAATGATTTTTGGAATTTTTGTCTGTTTGTCTGTTTGTTTGTGCACGCTAATCTCAGAAACGGCTTATCCTATCTACATGGGGTTTTCAATGATATATTGTGGCAAGCTTCACTTAACAAAAATGCTGCCAAAAGTCACTTTTCTACGCGGGCGAAGTCGCGGGCACAGCTAGTGCATATATAAAAGTAAGACTCACCGGGCGCCCAGAACCTATGCTGAAGACTGAAGTCCCACGCCGGCTGCGTTGTGTGACATTGGGTACAGCAATTGCAGTTGTTCTGAAAAACAACACACAATCGTGTCTTTATAAAAAATATTCCAACATAAAACATTAGTATTAGAATAACAGGATATTTCAACAGATTTCTGAACTGATGGTATATTTTTGTTTTGTATACTCTATGGGATACTATTTATAGCTTCGTTGATGAAAGATGTAAAATATTTTACTTTGGCTTTAATTTTGTCTTCTTCTTCTTGATTAAATGGAAGTGCTGCTTTTATTTTTATTTTATTTTATTATTTGGTTGTGGCAATCAGCAACACGTGCTTACAATATCACAGCCAAACATCGACCCCCTACATTTTGTCTTTGACGTTGACGTTGACATTGACATTGACATTTACATTGACTTTGACTCTGACTCTGACACTGACTCTGACTGACTTTATAATATAACTTACCTGTACAGGTCTTCCCGTGGTGGTAGTAGGTTGTCCGGTGGGAGGTCGATATAGCGATCTGCATCTCAACTCTAATTGTTCCCAGTACATTTTCTTACGTTCATGGCTGTAAAAGAAATTGTTTATTTTTATAGGTATATTTTACTACAATTAGATTTTTTTCAACCATAATATTCATTCAAAATCTAAAAGTAATAAAGACATTATTACTTTTAGATTTTAACTAACTTCAAAAAAGGAGGAGGTTTCTCAATTTGAACGTTTATGTATATTGTGTATTTACTTTTATTTTGAATCTTATTTAGTTTTATGAATATAAAATAATAAACGCTATTTCTTTATTGCATGCGTACTTCTTTTGTGAGAAAGTTTTAAGTATTGTTATAAAAAGAACATCTTAATAACCGTATAGGTGATATATAAAACTACACCCTTTGTTCCTTTAAATAGAGTTTAACATTCAATAACAAACGCAACGAACACCATATAATTTAGCGCATTAAAAACTTCATACACGACCTTGTCCTATATAAACTAGTTACTTAGAACACATCGGTTGCCATGACAACCAAGTGTCAGACCCACTCCACAAATCCAAAGACACGTTACCGTCAACGTGTGTATTTACACCAATTTTATATCAATTTACATATAAATAAATCATGTCGCAACTACAGACACATCATAGAAGCAGCATCAGTCAACATTCAAGATCGGTCTGTCATTTCATTAACGAAGCAGACGAGCTATCCGATGCGGAACTCGTAAAACAAATCAACGATTTGAAACAGCAGATACGAGTATTGAATCTCGAAAACGAGATATTCGAACGCACTATATTGAGACTGGAACCAGCGTTAATGCATGGAATACAACAGGCCTTAGAATTCGCTGCAAAAATGCAAAGCGGATCATCTCTCAACGTGAGTAGCTTCGTTAAATCCACTTCCAAATTGGGAATGGAATCCGTAACTAGTCCATCCAGATTGCTAGCCAGTCCCTCTAAAGTATCAGCAAGGAGAGCAGAATCATCAGCCAAATTCAGTGGGACAGTTATATTCGGAAGTGGACCAAGAATCAACGTGCTAGAAAGACACGAATTGGTCGCTGCAGAAATGGAAATTCTCATCGAAAACCTCGAAAAAGCAAGAAATAAAGCGGCCAAGCAACACGCGTTACTCAGAGCGCAGCTAGAAGAGATCGGAATACGTGAGATTGAAATCAAAAAGGCTGGCGAAATGTTCGAACAAGAGGTCATAGTTCTCGGTTGGGATAAGATCGCTCAGAGGATTCCAGCTGAAGTCTGGATACGGTTCATGATGGAATGGGTTAAGATCGTTGACGGTCAGATAGGCAAGTTGAGATTACGAACCAGCACTTTGAACACTCAGTATAGCAAACTTAAAGGCCAAATTAAAGTGAAAGCAGAACTCAGCGAGAGTTTAAGACCTGTAGATTTTGATAAACTTAAAATAGAAAACGACGAATGTGAAACGATAATAGAAATGAAGTTGCAACAGCTAACAGAGTTGAAAAAGATGACGGGGGATGCTAATTTGAATTTAACGGTGCATAAGAAGTTAATGATGGAACAGAATGGTTACTTGAGAAATGTGTTGAAGACGATTAAGATTAAACAAAAGCAGACAAAGGAGTTAGACAAAGAAAGAGATGTTATTAAAGTTCAGGCGGATAGTTTGGCTTTAAGGCTAGATGATGTCAAGAAAGTAAGACAGACGTATGAAGTCCCGGATATAATGGATTACGTGAACATCAAATCTGAAGTAACTGATTTGAAACATAGTATCAAATTGTTAGAGAACAGAGTTCATATACAGCAAATTGCTTTAGCGTCTTTGACTAGGAAATTAAATATGATGCTCATGAGTTGATTCTTATAATTAAGTCTTGTGGTTCCTTTCTGATACTGTGTCTTGTATTTGTTATAATATTATGTTATTTAATAAATAGTACAATTGTCGAATACTGTGACGTTTTTATTTCAACATAATAGGATTAAGTATATAGGCTTTTAAAACAGCTTAAGATTTTTACTAACTTGGGTCGATTGTTCTAGTTGAAAACAGTTTATTTATTTACATTGTGGAGGAAACATCTGCATGATTATGAACAGATATGGTTTATCTGGTCAAGTTATTGATGAAAGTTTGTATGTGTATGTCTGTGCGTGTATAGGTCGCGTCACGAATGTTTAGCACTGGACAAGAATAGCGGCGCATGGGTAGAATCGCGCTCGTAATTAACGTATTGGTGCTCAAAGACAACACTATGGTGAAGCAATCAACGCTCGCGCACCCGGCGATCACGCGCCGTCCCCTCGATATCTTATTTTTGACTTCTGCGCAGGTTTCGTTCAGCGCTAAAGATTTGTGACGCTACTTATGCGTGTGTATCTCCTTCTCGCCCTCTCTTCTTGCCTCTCACCTGAGCAGCTGGTAGGCGAGCATGCAGCTGAAGATGCAGACGAGCACGGCGGTGACGGAGAGCGCGAACACGCCGCGCAGGCACCAGTACAGCGCGCCGTGCACCACCGCGCAGTCGCGCACGCCCTCGAACACGCAGCGCACGCCTGCCGCGCCCGGGGGGAGGGGGGTTAATACTTGGCACTTCATATACGAAGGGGGAATACTTGAACGATTTTAAGTAAAATGGATGCTTAAATTTTAAAACTCATACTAAAGGAGTATGAGTTACGTATAAATAAATATTTTTTTTAAGGACATTTATACACAGCGCCATCTAGTTCCAAGCTAAGCCGAAGCTTGTGTTATGGTAACTAGATAACGGAATAAATTACATACTTTTCTTTTGTAAATACGTACATACAATACATAGCAACACCCGGACCCCAGAAAAATACAAATGTAAATAACAAATATATTTTTCCAGTGTGGGAATTGAACGACTCTTCGCGCAGAAAGCATTTGTGTTACCACTGCGCCAAGCGGTCATCAAAATATAAAACGTTGATAAAAGTAGTTCTAAAATTTATATATTATGTATAATGATATTATTAGTAGTAAATTCATGCAAGAGCACCATAATCACAAACTGTTTATAATATTTACGATAATAAATGCGAAAGTTTTCGACACACCATTTATGGACACATAAATGGTTATTTTCAACCGACTTCAAAAAAAAGGTTTTTTTTCTATGTTTGTTACGCGATAACTCCGCTAATTATGCACCGATTTGAACAAATTTTATTCGGCGTATAGGTAATACCTCAAGGGTGGTCCCATTTAAATTTAATAATAAAAAAACAACCCCAATGGGTGGAAAATTGGGAATGAACTTTTTATACGCAATATCTCCGACGATTATAAACCAATTTGAACGATTATTTTTTTGTCAAATAGGTATTATCATGAAGTCGGTTTTATTTTTTTTTATTAATTATATTATCTATTTAAAAATTATTTGTAAAGAGTCAGAAGTCTTTGCGAACGCTTAAAACATAAACATACAGCTTTCACATTTATAATATTGAGAAGAATATCTTACCATCATCTTCGAGCCCTGATTGTTGAGCATCCGGAGACACAGAGAAACAGGAACACGTTCTTGTAAGACGCGTGTACTCACAGTATTTTAGCGTTTGTAATCTGTTAACAAAAAGTTTAGTTCAAAACAACAATTTTAACAACAAAGTTAAGTTAACTTACATTTAAACGATTAACATCTAGGTTACATACAGTTAAACCTTTCGTTAATAATTCTTAAAAGTATTTAATTTACTTTTGATGTATCAGGCGTATATTTATTTCTTCCAAAGAATTTAAAACTCTCCGACTATACAATATTACTAAGAAGCTCTTGGGCTATAGGTACTAGGTACTTACTTATTCATATGTATGACTGTGGTCGTGATGGTCACTAGAACGCAGGTCAGCGCGCAAACGAGACAGCATGCGCCTACAACTTTTATCTGTAAGAAATATTTTAAATTACATTATATATAAAACTAGCTGTGTCCCGCGGGTTTACCCGCGTAATTCTCGTTCCCGGGGCAATACCGGGATGTAAGCTTTTTCTATCTTTTAAGTTGGATTGGAACTGCACATGGTGTGCAAATTTTATTATAATCGGTTTAGGAGTCCATTGAGGACAAACATTGTGACACGAGATTTATATATATTAAGATAATGGTTGGTAATAATAATTCTGGCAACATTATCTGATTACTACTGATTGGCGACAGCGCCATCTAACCATAGAATACGATATCGGACATCATCTTTCATTTCTCGTACTAGCTTAAATCATTACTTCATTTGTCAATTCAATCTTAAAATAAAGTCCACTATCGAATAGAACTGACTATCAGTAACTGGTATCATTATAAAAAAAAATCTTTCAATACATCTTCAGCAAAGCAAATAAGAAAAAACAATTGATTATTTGAACGGTCTATAAAACAAACGCTTCGCGAGTAGTAGCACGACTGTCATCGACCCTAAGGGTTTGGTTTCGATCCCTACACTAGAAAATACTAATGAAATCTACTTTTGTATGTTTCTAGGGGTCTGGGCGTTGCTTTGTATTATATGTATGTAATTACAAAAGAAAGATCAAGTATATATGTAATTAATCTCGTCGCCATCTGCTTAGCGTGGAACTAGATGGCGCTATTTTAAAATAAGCGTCTTTAAGTATTATTACTATTATTTCCTTTTCCATACATTATATAATACTAAAAATAGTCATGTATATGTATTTCATCTAGTCGCCATCTGCTTAGCGTGGAACTAGATGGCGCTGTTTTAAAATAAGCGTCTTGAAGTATTATTTCTATTATTTCCTTTTCCATACATTATATAATACTAAAAATAGTCATGTATATGTAATTCATCTAGTTGCCATCTGCTTAGAGTGGAACTAGATGGCGCTGTTTATGTTAAAATAAGCGTCTTGAAGTATTATTATCATTTATTTTTACATACAAATAACATTACGTTATTATGGTGTCAAATAGTTGAGTATGCTACGATTACTTATCGAAAAATAAATTAAAAAAAAAACTCATGCGAAAATGTAAAACCATGCCAAAAATAAAATGGAAGCGAACATACTTTTCTTACCATATAGCTGTAACGGTTTCTTCTCCTCGCTAGGCTCATGATACAGACTCCGGTCAGCACCAACTGGTAATAAGAAATACAATCACTTGGGGTGTATTTGTGATAGTGGGTAACTGAGCAGGAGGGTCAGCTGATTCATAATTCCAAGTTTTTTCAAAGTTAAAAGTTTTTTTTTTTTCATTTGTTAATCAACAAAAGATACAAGAATAAATTTACATAAAAACCCCGCCAAACTTTAAGGTTTGAGGGCGAGATGCGCTCATTTTTGATAACATACTTAATTTACAATTTCACTTTACTTTAAATATGCATTAAACAATATTTATTTAATTAATAAGCCAGTGTGTGCCTATTCATGTTCTTATTTTTCTAAAAATAATTGTTTCAACTTTGATTTTAATATATTTGTATTTAGACACCTACTCCTCTTAAAAATTTCAATTTATTGAACATTTATCTATTCAATTAGGCTGCATAAAGTAACACTTGAATCGTCACGGTATTACAAAACATTTACCACCGGTTCGGAAGGCAGTTTCTACAGAGAAGAACCGGCAAGAAACTCTGATAGTCGCTCTTTTTAAAATAAGAGCATACAATTGTAAATATAAACAAAAGCTCGACTATTATAATATTTATACATGAAAAAGGTCACCGTGCCACGAGCGTTAAGAAATTCATCCTACTATCCTACTAAAATTATAAATGTGAAAGTAAGAACGTATGTTTGTTTCTTTCAACCAAAAATTACTGGTCCGATTTAGTTGAAATTTAGTAAGTGATCTTGAATGAACACATAGGATACTTTACATCCCGTCAAACGGCGAGGCTGCGCTACTTATTCATAATAATTAATACATTTATTTATTAGCAGTTAGCTTAGCAGATTACTCGCAACAGAATGCCCACTCACCATAGCAGCCGGTACAGCAGCTGGGACGGTCTCCAGGTGGTGTGGAGACGCGGTGTACGCTCGCAGCAGGATGTGCTGAGCAGCCAACAGTCCGCCAAGAGCTGCAGCCAACGCTCCACATCCACAGCACCACCAGGCGTACTTCTTACGACGGCAGGATGTCTCGTTACCATTGCAGCCGACTGACGCTGGAATAAAGGAAGATGGAAGTTCAAGTTAGCCAAAGTCAAAGTAATAATGATACTTTTAAATTAAGTAGGATAACAATCAATAATTCTTATATATAATATACTAGCTGTTGCCCGCGACTCCGTCCGCGTTTACTTTCATAAAAAAATTATTCCCTGGAAACTGGATAAAAATTATCCTATGTCCTTCTCCTGGTTCTAAGCTACATCCCCACCAATTTTCAGCCAAATCAGTTGAGCCGTTATCGAGTTATAAATTGTGTAACTAACACGACTTTCTTTTATATATATAGATATAGGTTTTGGGGGCTCGAAGAGCATTTTCTACAGATAACATTTGCATGACAGATAATATTTAATTAAGGCGGGAAACACATCGTGAATAATTAACTTTAAAAAAAATAAAACCGACTTCATGATAATACGTATTCAACAAAAAAATAATCGTTCAAATTGGTTCATAATCAGCGGAGATATTGCGTATAAAAAAGTTCATCCCCATTTTTCCACACTTGGGGGTTGTTTTTTTATTATTAAATTTAAATGGTATTACCTATACGCCGAAAACAGATTTGTTCAAATCGGATCATACTTAGCGGAGTTATCGCGCACCAAACAGAAAAAAAAAACATACGGGTCGAATTAAGAACCTCCTCCTTTTTGAAGTCGGTTGAAATAGTTTATAACATGTTGTTTTATTTAAATACTATCACATTAAAAACCTTTTTTAAATATTATTATTGTTATTATAATAATCATTCATAATAATCTGCATTATCTGAATATAATCAAGTTGTTAAGTTAAGTGCTTAGAAAACAAAACTCGTATTTCATTTGAATTTTTATTTTTAATAAAATACCACGACAAGTCATGTCGTAACGAGAAAAAGGGTCCTTTAAATATGTTAAATCTTAAAGATTAAAAATACTATTTAATCTATTATTTACCAAAATACGGCGGTGGCGGCACATAGTGTTGTGCTACATCGGCCGCTATTGTCGATTGAGGCGCTGACACTTGATATTGCAACACTTGCATAATACCACACGTTTCCATTCCCTTACACACAACACTAATTCACATACACTAATATTCACTTCAAATATCAAGAACGAAACATCGAATTCAATTCGCGCGCCATTTTCGGAAAATCGATATTTACATCAGCTACGACAACACTGCACAAAATCATTTTTAAATCAAAACATTTCACATAAAAACTTCTTGTTAAACACTGGCTGATTTATCATCGCCTGCTGATAATGAAAAAAAAATAAACGTCACTTTTTTATTTTTTAAATCCCGCCGCAGTATTTCAAAAATGGAACGCTACATCTAATAAGAGCTCAATTTAAATTGTTCACAGAATAAAAAATATTATAAGCTCGTTCAGAAACACAGATCACGGTATTGTTATTGTAATTAACATATTACTATAATTTTACGAAGAACGCGTCTAGGTTATGTGGAGTACAACAATGAGACTGTTTTGCGCAGGCTCAGTGCGACATTCGTCAGGTAAAAAGGGCTTAAGGTACCTTTATAGTGGGAACCATAGATTAAAAAAAATTAAACAGGTACAAATTTATCGCTGAATACAGACTCATTATAAAAAAAAGTATTGTGGCCAGTTACAATTTTGTTAATAAAAGAATTTCTATGGACAAAATTTTTGTGTGATTTTGAACACCTGTGATGGTTTGGACTTTGCGTAAATCAGTGTGACATTTTGTTGTCAAAGATT
>JADANM010006970.1:2693360-2723227 GCA_026213755.1 Eurema hecabe | reverse complement strand
CTAATTGTTTTCTAGCGAAATCCATTCTTAATTGCTAACCACTATTAAACTAACGATAAAACATACTGTTTGTACTTTGTATATTCCAAATTCTAATTAAGTTGATTTTTTTACAAAATATAATTATAACCTAACCTAAGCATGTCAAAATATCCCACGCACATGATTTTGACGTTGACTCGGTTGACATCTTTCAATGCTTTTAAAATTATTGTGGTACACCGCACAAGGCGTTTTGAATTCTGTTTTTTTGTTCAATATTATTATTAAAAGTAGAAAGACAATGTTATCGTAGTAAAAGAAAATTATCTTTATAATGTCCTTTGTATTTAACCTAAATTACTTTTGAAATACTCTATATAACAAAAACAATTCTTAAAGAACAATGACACATTATTTATGCACATATTAGTTGGGGTATTATTAAACATAAAATAGAAGAACACTTAACTATTTAAAATATTTATATTTATATAACAATATAACAGTATAATTTAGGAATGATCACAATGATTAAAGCTAATACATATTATATCTTCCAGTATCATCAGAAGTTGGTTAATAAAACCTAGAGTTTACTTCTTCAAAAGATCTTGTAAGTCCTCTACCGAAGCACTTTCGTTATCACTGTAAAAATATATATAAAAATACAGAATAAAAAAAAAACATACAAACTTAAAAAAATACAAAATTTATAATTTCACAGCTAACCTGCAAAAGAAATTCTCTATTACAGTTCTTATAAAAAAGAACTTGTAACAAATTGGTCAGTTTAATATTATAGCATCTTTAACAATCTTCATTTCTTAGAAAATTAAAAAGACTGACTAATTCTTGAAATGACTTAACACAGTCCAAATTATTTAAAAAAATAATAATCAGTACACATTACCCTCCCCACACAACTACAAAAAACTCCTTGATCTAGCAACACCATACAAAAAAACCTTAGTCCATACCCTATTTACTTCCTAACTTCAGAATAATGATTATGATTGGGATCTCGTTTAGACCTTTCTAAGTATCTCAAGCCATGCGCACCACTGGATGTATAACTCTCAAACAGGTCCCGTTTTAATAACTCCGGCCGGAAATTCTTTAGGAAGTACACCCAGCACTTTTCAATCTTCTCTGAGCTTCTGCAAAATAATTCTTAAATTATAAAGTATATAGTCACCATCTTCTGTACTCAGTACTTCTGTCTCTATGTAAGCTTAAATCTTTAAATCAATTTTATGCTGTTTTATTAAATAGAGTGCTTCAAGACGAAGGTTAATGTGTATAATACATGCATAAATTCGGGTATAGGTCGTTTCACGGATGTTTAGCGCTGAACGAGAATAGCTGCGCATCGGTAGAATCGCGCTCGTAATTGACATATTGGTGCGAGAAAGACAACACGACTGGGGAACCAATCAACGCTCGCGCACACGACGATCACGCGCCCCGCGCGCCGCGCCATCCCCTCGATACCTTATTTTTGACTTCTGCGCAGGTTTCGTTCAGCGCTAAAGATTCGTGACGCTATTTATAAATCCGTGGAGCGCTCTTTTTTTATCTATAATATAATAATGTGGATAAAGCAATAATTATAAATTATTTCATATTCCAATTACACATCCCAAGACGTCATTTAGTAATAAGCATTTACTTGAAATTGTAACAGTTTAATAATCCTTACTCAATTTTTACTGTAATCTCTTCAATCTCTCGTATATACCAATTGGGATAGTCTTCCAATATGTCTAGCTTTCCCAGCATTGTGTCATCTACTTCGTAAATTTCTCCTGCAAGCACAAAGTAATATTTTTAAGTGATATAAGTTCTATAGTAACTCATTACATGTAAGGCCAAAATAATATGGTATTAAAACAAATGTCAGAATGGTAAGAGATAGTTGCTTCTTGTAAGACTATATTCCTAACAATTTCAAGAAATAACATTATTAGAAAATTCCAAGTTTACCGATTCATATCATTGGATTACATATTTTTCTATTTATATGTTACATGTACATACCTAGAAGTAGGCTGGTCTCTGCAATTCCATAAACAATGTGCCTATGTTGTGAGTGGCATATCTGATTATCAAAACTCTAATAAAAAATAGCATTCCTTTCATAATACCTTTAACATGATGCCCATCTCCCGGACTATACAGCAGAAATGGTATATTATACTTGGTCGCTATAATAAGGGGATATTTCTTCTTTGTTGCACCTTCCGCTACAAACTTTCCTGTGCCATTTTCAGGGTTTGTCAGCCAATGGTGGTTGGGTTCATTGCGTTTTAATGTTCCGTAAACAAATACTTTATGTGACATCTGTGAATTACACAAATAATTTCAATTAGCTTTTTAAGTAGTATAATTTTTGTAAATAAGATCGCAAATGTAGATCATATATAAAACGGTTCTTTTAAATATTACTGACTATTGAGTTGTACATTTAGGCAAACTATCAATGCCTTATCTACAATTAAATGATCATTAGAAATAGTATCAACCTCAATAAATAATTTGCTAACATAATAATAGTGATACTGATAAGTACATAATAATATAGTATAAATATCAAATACTACTTGTTTGGTGGCTTAAAGTAAAGTAAACAATTACTAAAATATTACTTACCGTCCTAAAAATGTACAAATTGCTATTTTTTATATCATTGAAAAATAGTATATTTAGAACCTTAAGCATTAAAACGTAAGATCATCATAAAACCTATTTAAAAATCCGCTGACAAATTTTTTACGATTTTTATCAGATTAAGTTTTTGAATATTGAATATTGATAATTAGAAAATGTACAAATACAAATTTGTAATTTAAAATGAGTGGCACTGACATGTGTCATACTCATATCGACAGACTGAATAGAACATACTGGACAAATAAATATTGATCAAATTTTCTAAGGGTTCAAATATAATACCTATATTTTTTGAGATATCTTTTATACATTGGAGATAAAATTTTCCTTTCTTTCCTTTTTTCTAAAACTTAATAAAGGTGCAATTTGCTTAAAATAATACATTGACAGCAAGAATAAAGCTGTCAATAAAAGTCACTTGTCAATTAGAATTATCAATTCATTCAGAATCAGTATGTTCAATCATTCAATGTAATTTTTTTTAGTCAAATTTTTTACGTCGTTAGCGCGGTCGCGTAATAAGTGTCTACAAAAAAATAATATCTGCATAATTTCGCGGATTTTTAATAAACATTATGATTTGTGGTAATCTTTAGTATTGTATTAGTACGTGTAGTACAATTATTATTTTTGCATTGTGATTTATGTTGTGTTTTTAATATAAATTAGTAAAAATGAGGCTAGCGGGGACAATTTTTAGCAATGTTACGAAAATGCTGGACTTTTATTCGCAATTTAATCCTTCGCCTCTATCGATAAAGCAATTTATTGATTTCGGTGAGTACATTTTTTTAAATTTATAATCAAAAACATTCAAATATTTTTATAATTTTAAGTTTATCGTTGTTTTCATATTATCGTTACTAAAAAAGACAGTTCTTACTACTCAACTCATGAATAAGATAATTTAATTCCATTTAAAACCATTTTAAAATAATCTTATTTTTGAGGAATCTTTGAAATACACTTGAATATACAAACAAAATTACGTTATGATTAATACTAGAATAATAAATATGATAAATACGCAAACCATGTTATGAAAGTCAGTCAAGGTTAGCCAGTTGTGTTCAAAACAAATCTCTCGATTATAAAAACAAACTCCAAAATTTTTTTTCGTTCATACAAAATGTTATTGGCTCTTAAATTACGTAAATATTGTTGTATGACTCATCTTCATAGTCCTTTAGTAATAAGACAGACTACCTATCAAACTATGTATGTATATGGATAAGTTAAATCAAATATAGTGTCTGTTGTAGTAATATGTATCTCAGAAGTTTTATCTACATAGCTACTAGTGTTATGGCAATAATTACATTACATATAAAACAAAGTCCTTTTTTCGGTCTGTCCCTATTTAAGCCTAACTCTATAAAACAACTCAACCATTTTTCTTGTATTTTTTTTTTAAACGGAATGCTAAATGTCATTTGATTTGAATATGACAAATAGTGTTTTACACCATTTGTTGAAATTTAGTTTATCTTTAAATATGTAAATTAATGAATATTTAATTATAGGGGTATTGGAGTATGTTTAAATATATATAGAACTTCTAACTATGTTCAGTTTTATCTGATGCAATACTGGCAAAAAATGCATATATTAGTCCAAATCCACTTGTATATCCACTACTGATAAATTCTCTTAAGTAGTTTTTTTCATCATACAAACATCCTCTGGCACTTTCACATGTAGTTTAAATAATTTACCAAAAAAATAATACCAATAGGTACCAATAATAAAAGAAATAGCTTGTAGACTTAAGGCCTATATAATCAACTAGCTGCTGCCCGCAACTCCGTCCGCGTGGACTTTCATATAAACTTTGACCCCCCCCCCTTTCCTCCCTTTTTAACCCTTATTTCCAGTTAAAAACTAGCCTATGTTCTTTCTCAGACCAATCTATTCAGTTCAGTAGTTTTAGTGTGATAGAAAGACAGACAGAGTTACTTTCGCATTTATAACATTGGTATGGATATAAAGTAATTTTTTTATAAATATTTTGTTACACGTAATAAAGTTACTGTAAAATCATCAGACATAAAGGGCAATGCCTTTATGTTAATGACTAAAAAAATTATAGCATCTTTCTTTTTAAAATAATAATCCGGTTTGTTACTCACAAAATTAACTTATAAGTAAATTATAATTTTAATAATAATAGTAAAATCATTGAAAGCTGGAGTATAATATATCATACCAATATATATATAATAACATTCATTAAGTAATGTACATTATCCAATAAGTTATTGGTACAACAATTTTTACTTGAAGTTATTTACTTTGAGACCTTGGTCAACTTATCGGTATGGTATGGTATGGTATGGTAACACGGGCTAATATCCGCAACTTCACGTCAAGGCGCGGTTTTTGCGTGTAAATGGGGATCTTATTTTATACAACACAGCTCGTTGAAGAACACCAGCAGTTTATTAACACTGATGATGATCTCCTGGAGCGTACCTGTATTTATGAAGTACTTAGCCCTGTATGTCAACTTATTGGTTACATAAGAAGTAGTAACTGCAATGCAGAAAAAGCAATTAGTAATTCAGTTTCAAAAACCAGTATGTTACTTAAGTTTCGACATATTCATTACCTGCTTTGGGAATTGGCGTTAACATTGATTGCTCTGCCAAAGAGCTGAGTTTTATTGAAAATGAAAACTAACCACCTTGCTATACCCACTACTACTAGTGACACCTATAAAAAGCAATACTAAGTTAATGTATGATACATTAAAAAAACTAACTTGTGTATTTTAAGTATTAGTATAAATATTATGGTTTCTTTGTGAAAAGATTTGCTTACGATTTTCAATAATATATTGAAAGATGACTTTTTTTATTTTATTGTCTTAAAATATATTCATTGTTATCTTATGAAGTCATAATTATAAAGTGATGTTAATACGTAATAGCCGCGTCGTTTAGTTCAGTCGTTTTTTGTTAAATAAGACACAGAAGTCTTTAATATGAATAACTTTTTTTATCATACATAAGGAAATTTTAAAATTTTATCTGAAGTCCAAATGTTAGCATGTTTTAACGAACAAATTCAGTGTATCATAATGTTTAAAGATTATAGATATCCATACTCTAATATTATAAATGGGAAAGTGTGTCTGTCTGTCTGTGTGTTTGTCTGTCATTCATGTAAAAACGGATAGACTGATTTAGTTGAAATTTTGTATGTAGATAGATGATACCCTGGATTAAAACATAGGATACTTTTTATCCCGTTGTATTGCCCTGGGAACGGGAACTACGCAGGTAAAACCGCGGGAAAGCTTGTATTTTATATATCAACACAATCAATAAACCTTTATATTAAGTATGAATGTGTCATTCAAGTATATCTAAACAATAGCTAACACACATGGGTGTGACGACCTACTTAAATGTTTGTTACGTTGTTTCGTATCAAATTTCGAGTCGGTGTAGTTATTTCATTAAATCTATATCTATATCTATACTAATATATAAAGCTGAAGGGTTTGTTTGTTTGAACGCGCTAATCTCAGGAACTACTGGTTCGAATTGAAAAATTATTTTTTTTATTAAATAGACAATTTATCGAGGAAGGCTTTAGGCTACATAACATCACGCTGTGACTTATAGGAGCGAAGAAATAATGAAAAAACAAATCAACGGGGACGAAGTCGCAAGCAACAGCTAGTAGATTGATATATTACTAGCGCCCCGCGGTTTCGACCGCGTAGTTTTCGTTTCCGTATAAATAATTCTTTGCTTAGTATAATACAAAGCCGTTTTCGTCTGTCTGTTTTCTGTTACTATGTACGCTTAAATCGTTAAAACTACGCGACTGATCTTTGTGTGGTTTTTTATCAAATTGAGTGATTTAAGAGGAAGGTTTATGTGTTTAAAAAATACATGCATAAATGCGGCTGGTAATATGTTGATGTTGATGTTTGATACGTTTTCACCCAAAAACTACTAGACCGATCATCATGAAATTTTGTACACATATTCTTGGAGGTAACGGAATGAACAGAGGCTACTTTTTATTTTCGTTATTTATTTAATTGATTCAATGCGAACGAAGCCGCGGTTATAAGCTAGTGAACCCATAATAAGTACAGTAATACCCCGACTTACGTTACCTCTATTTACGCGAATTCGGAGTTACGCGATTTAATTTTCTACTTTAAAATAACCTCGGATTGAATTTAAACACTCTATTATTAATATAGTTTGTCATATTATCTAGAATTGAATACTAATAATATCCTAAATTCTTGTTTTATTTAGTCTCCAGTCCCAATTAAACATACTTTGTATAGTACGCGTCACGAATCTTCAGCACTGAACGAAACTTGCGCAGAAGTCAAAAATAAGGTATCGAGGTAGCGGCGCGGCGCGCGGGGCGCGTGATCGTCGGGTGCGCGAGCGTTGATTGGTTGTCCCAGCCGTGTTGTCTTTCTCGCACCAATACGTCAATTACGAGCGCGATTCTACCGATGCGCAGCTATTCTCGTCAATCGCTAAACATAAATGACGCGTACTACATGTGTATATGCAAAATTGTACCCTGACTTACGCGAAGAGCACTCAGTCCCACTTTCGCGTAAGTCCAGGGTATTACTGTATTGTAAATTGTACCAAAATTTACCTCAACTAATAAAGACTTAATTTAAGAAATGTTTTTTTCTCACGTTTTCCTTATGGTGATTCAAGATTCTTAGAGCTTTAAGTACATAATTGGATATTTGGGGTCAAATAACGATGCATACGTGACTACAGTCAGGCTTTTGACCTTGTTGAATTGTGCAGGGTAATTAATTATATGTATGTTATGAATTGAAATAATTTGTCACTTTTCTTATTACGACTATTTTATTATAATTATTGTTTTATAATGTTGTTTTAATAAGTACCGCTTAAGATAAAGGTCGTCGGTACACTTGTGTAATATTAGTACCACTTGAAACTACGAGTAAATGTAGCCTTATTGAATTAAAAATATATTATTGCCATTTAAATTAGAATTCGTGTGATTGTATGTATTAAAGACTTACTAAAATACGTATACGTATATTATTTATCGCGTACTTTTAAAGCAATTCTGCTTTGAAAACTAAAAGGTTCTAATTTTTTTTGCTAGATAAATTTAGAAGACTTCCATTTGGACTAGAAGTGGCTTATATATGAAAGTGCCAATTTTCGAATGTATATCGTAAGCGAGTATTTAAGCGAAATTTAAGCAGGCCTTAAGACTCTTAATTTTGACAGAATTGTATGGCGAACTGTCAAATCGGACCGATTTAAGTTGTACTTAAATTTTAATTGCGTTTCAGTATTCCGGCATTAAAGCCTAAAGCCACTAAAGCGTTTCTACAAGAGCAATACTAGTAGAGAAGAGTATTGGTGCGAGAAAGACAACACGACTGGGACAACCAATCAACGCTCGCGCACCCGACGATCACGCGCCCCGCGCGCCGCGCCGTCCCCTCGATACCTTATTTTTGACTTCTGCGCAGGTTTCGTTCGGCGCTAAAGATTCGTGCCATTACTTATAACATAATATACTCTGTTTACGATGTCATTATGAACGGAAACGGAAAATGTAGGAAGGTTAGCACAAAACCTCGGTGGAGGTTGTATGCGGTTAGTCACATGATGAAGTTTAATGTTAAATTTAATAAGGATTGAGACAATGATACTATATTTAATATATATGTTATGAGTGCAAAATTTTGAAGACGCAAAAACATTCTAATTAGGACGTTCAGCTTCAAGCAACGCGACGAGTTTTACGTTTCTGGAAAAAACGAAAAAAGCCATTTTGTGTGTTTAGAATGTGCACTAATAGCACTCATTATGATACAAAAATTTATAAAACACAATGGATAGGTGTATAACATGTCTATTAAATATAATAATATCACTGTCTCAATACAAATGATATTATATTTAATTTAATAGATATGTTATGTACATCAACAAAGCTAGCGAAAAAAGTGTTCCGCACAGCAGCGGTAGCACACATACATAGCTTTCTTTTATTTTACACTATGAGAGTTTTGTCAGTTACGTGTGGATGCAAATAACATAAGACCGGCAACAAATCACCTAAAGGTTAGACGTCCTAATAAGGATGTTTTTGCGTCTTCAAAATTTAGCGCTTATAACATATCTATTTAATATCTATCTGTTTACGAAGTACCCAAAATAGAAACTTTAATTAGATATTATAATCATTACATAGCGTAAAACAAAGTTTTACTTTTTTCCAGTACCTATGTATGCTTAAATCCTTAAAACCACGCTACCGACTTTCATGCGGTATCTTGTATAACCCCATATCGTTACATTCAAGTACAACCATGGATAGTCTGGAACGAGTTCTAGCCGGAATGATATCGGATAGACCTAGTTTTGTCCAACAGGCAATGGCTGAACCTAGTTGTAGCCGGCAAGATGAAGGATAGACCTAGTTTTACCCGAAAACAATCGGCTCCTACTAGGTTTGACCAAGAGTAAGTGGCTACACCTATTAAGGACCTTACCTAGTTAAGGATAATGATAACGAGATAGTACTTTTTGCTGATGACACTTCACTTATTTTTAAAGTGAAGAGACAAGAGTCAAATTACGACGAGGTAAACAGTACTCTCTCAAATATAGTAAATTGGTTTAATGCGAATAACTTACTGTTAAATTCTAGCAAAACAAAATGTATAAAGTTTACTCTGCCAAATGTTAGGCAAGCCCAAACCAACGTACTATTAAATGATGAGAAAATGAATTTGGAAGATACCACTGTATTTTTAGGTATTACACTTGACAGTAAATTACAATGGGGTCCTCATATTGCTAATCTCGCGGGTAAGCTCAGTTCTGCAGCATATGCAGTCAGAAAAATTAGAGAAATTTCTGATGAAGACACGGCACGATTGGTATATTTTAGTTATTTTCATAGTAGAATGTCATATGGAATCCTTTTATGGGGAAACGCTGCCGACATTAATACAATATTTGTGCTGCAGAAGCGAGCCATACGTTCTATTTATAAAATGTCTGCTTTTGAATCTCTGAGAGAAAAATTTAAAGAAATTGGAATTCTAACTGTTGCTTCTCAATACATTTTGGATAATGTAATATATGTAAGAAAAAATATATGTAAATTTAAAACTAGAAGTGACGTTCACTGTAGAAACACTAGAAATAAGCACAAATTAGACTTGCCGGTGATCAGACTTAGTAAAGTTAGTAAATCGTTTAAAGGTCAATGTGTACGCCTTTACAATAAAATCCCAGAGAGCGTTCAAAACCTTTCTATTAATAAATTTAAAAAAGTAGTAAAAAAACGTTTGTGTGCTAAAGCTTACTATAAAGTCAATGATTTCATAAATGATGGCACATCTTGGGAATAGGATGGCTGCTTGCAAGGCTTCTTCTACACTATTATAATATGACTTACAATGATGTATTTAATATATACTTATGTTAAGTTACAGAATTGTAAATTTTTTATATTTTAAAAGATGATTTTTTCCCCCTTTTTTGGTAAAAAGTGTGGGACCCGTGCGAGTTTCTTACGCCGGTTCTTCTCGCCGGGTTACTTCCCGAACCGGTGGTAGGCATCATGTAGACTTTCTGAGGGTGTTTTGATTGAAACTTATTCAGAATAAAATTTATTTTCATTTTCATTATTTTCATTTTTCTATGACCGAGTTCTAACCGGCTAAAACTAGGTGTAGCCGCACTTCGGGTATTAGCCGTAACATATACAATATACATGCATAAATGCAGCTAGTTATTTATAATTTTTCATACAATTTCATATTAGCACAGATTATCACAGCTAATGTACATCTTAATATCTCTAAATACCACGTATCCTGCAATTCTTACTGCGTATTATATGTTAATAGTCAGTAGGCAGTATAAGGCCGTCTGACCTTCAGTGAGAATTACTTAGATAGTGTATTAAATAACATTAATTAGATATAGATATACGAAGATCAAGGCTTGATAAAAAAATTAAAAACATTTTTCATATCTTTTGGTCAGCGTTTTGAACCGACTTCAAAAAGAAGAAGTTTTTTAATTCGACTGTATAGGTACATATTTTGCTATTTTAAGAAACAAATGAAATAGATGCATATACCCTTAGATAAACTTATATGTATGCTCGCTATGTCCCGCGGTTTTACCCGCGTAGTTCCCGTTCCCGGGGCAATACCGGGATGTAAGCTATCCTATCTTTTAAGTGGGATCAAACTGCACACAGTGTGCAAATTTAATTTAAAATGGGTTCATTAGTTTAGGAGACAATCGCGGACAAACAACGTGACTCGTAATTTATATATATATTATTTATATACTTTAGTGTTTAGTATTGTTTAGATTAAAAGCATTGCAATTTACAAAATTCTCTATAGTTGGCGCCAAATCTTGGCACTACCAAAGTATTCCATGATATACACTTTAATGAATATCTATGCGAATTGAATACGTTTTTCTCTGAGCCATGTGTAGGTACAATATTCGGTTGAGTACCTAGAACTTTATAGAATACTAGCCGCGCCACGCGATTTTAACTGCTTTATACATGTACTAGCTGTTGCCCGCGACTTCGTCCGCGTGGACTTTTATATAAAATTTTACCCCCTCGTTTCCCGCTTATATTTTCAACTAACTGTATGCCAAAAATCAGGTCGATTGATTGCTCAGCTATGGCGTGAAGGCAGGACAAACAAACAAGCAAACACACTTTCACATTTATAATATTAGTATGGATTATACACATGAACCTTCCTCTGCAATCATTTAATCTGACAGAAAACCGCATGAGAGTCGGTTGCGATGTTGCAAAAAAAAAAACATACATAGGGACAGACAGAAAATAACGACTTTGTTCTATACTATGTTATGATATAATATTATTATAGATATCTATAATTGACAAAACAATAGCATTAAACGTTATCACTAAGCAATTCGAAACGGCACTAAAGTGTTATCGCGTTGAGAATATCAAAACAATGTTTGTGTTACTTGTGAATTTGTAATCGATACTTCGGAGTGACGTCATTATAAATACAAAGGTTAAAGCACATCATTATCTGTATATACATGAGTATAATATAGATATAGAAGTTAGAACGATTATGCTAGACTAGTGGACCCGACAGACTTCGTTCTATTAAGAATTTTCTTCTTCTTTCTTATTGAAATGTCAGTGCTGCGTTAGCACAATTTTGCCAATGTCTTCTTTTATGTAATAATATAGATAAAATAAGTTTGAAGGTCGATGTTTGGTTGTGGCAATCAGCAACACGTGCTTCCAAATTCTTATACCACAGACAAACATCGGACCACAATCATTTTTTTTCCCGCTATTTCAATAAAATATAATGCACCATTAGTTCGTTCTTTACTATTTTATTATGATAAATCAGCACTTAAAATTTTCTATGATTTAAAAAAGTATCGCTGGATTTAAAACATTCAGCCAGAACAGAAATGTGGGAAACAGTGACCGCTACTAATGCACCGATTCTGAATCGCGCTTACGATATTTGTTCGAGACTTACCATATATACAACTTCTCGACATCGAACCATCGGGGCCTAACGGCCGGCCAGTCAATGGTTCGACTAGTTGGGGATCCTCCCTTTGGTTCAGAGGAAGGTTACATCCTCCTTCCTTCCTCATTATGACAGCTGTCAGACTCAAAATGTCATTTCCTAATTGATTGTAAATCGATTAGCAGCGTTCGATGTTTAGCTGTGGTATTGGAAGCACGTGTTGCTGATTGCCACAACCAAATACCGACCTTTACACTTATTTTATCTACACACGACTAGACATTGGCAAAATTGTGGTAAAGCACTGCCATTTCACTGAGAAAGAAGAAGATTGTAAATCGATTAGCATAGTCTATGCGTCTTATACGTATGTCTAGTTTTAATGTTGTTAATTTTCACATTTTCATCACATTGGTAAGACAACTGCTTTCTGCGCGAAGGGTCGTGGGTTCATTTCCCACACCGGAAAAATATATTTGTAATTTACATTTGTACTTTTCTGGGGTCTGGGTGTTGCTATGTATTGTATGTATGTATTTACAAAAGAAAAGTATGTATATGTAATTTATTCCGTTATCTAGTTGCCATAACACAAGCTTCGGCTTAGCTTGGAACTAGATGGCGCTGTGTATAAATGTCCTGAAAATATTTATTTATTATTATTATTTATCGTGCTTTCAAAGTGTTGTTGACGCATCGTTACCACATGCGAAATACGTGGACATGTAAATATTTTGCTACGCCGTAAGCCTTTGTGTTATTCCGATAAAAACATATTGTTGTGCTATTGGCAAGTTACCTTCAAATACAATATGGAATTATATTCAGGAAGATAAGCAAAATACAATCTTTACTAAACTCTATCCTGTATGGAATTTAAATTAGAATTAACGGTCTTTTCTCTTCGGATTATTTTTATCTACTTACTTAACTTAAAATTTGTAACGATATTTAGAAAAGTAATCTCTATTTAATTAAACATCGTTACAAATCAAAGTCAAAGTCAAACATATCTTTATTCAACTAGGCAACATATAGTTGCACTTTTGAATCGTCATGGTATTACAAAACATTTACCACCGGTTCGGAAGGCAGTTTCTACAGAGAAGAATTGGCAAGAAACTCTGATAGTTGATCTTATAGATGAAGTGACGAATACCTCATAAGACATATTTAAGAATAGCACTTCGATTGAACATCCCTCCTGAGAGATATTTAGTAATAACACTTGGATGCGTAATTCCTCGTTATTCCAGGCCTATCGTGTATTTATAACCTTTACAGTAGTCTCCAACTCTCATGTACGGCGCAATACACGATCAATTTACCTCATCCTACCTTAATAGGAACCTGGTGTTTGCCAACACTGCCTGGTTTTTGGCTGTAAGCCCATTCTCTGTAGGTCAATGTCGGGGTAAAAATAGACGTAGATACACGCTGGATGCTTTGTGAAAACAGGATCTTGATACGTAAATATATAGTTTTGGAAGTTTATCAAGGACTTAGTATGCTTTGTCCTATAAGTATGGTTGTTGGGAGAAATTACGAATAGCGATATATAGATAGATAGTCAATTTCACGTAGAGTCCCTATTCGTATTGTCTACGAGTAAGGCCTCTTACTCTTTTCTCTGTTACTTCGTGTATATTCTAATATTTAATAATTTGTTTAGTATAGGACCGGGGCGAATTCAATATACCCAAAGTCTAGGTTTTAGAGTTTATCTTTTTTTTTTATTTCATTCTATTTATCTGAACTATCGTTTTACGTTGTTTATATCCATACTCCATACTAATATTATAAATGCGAAAGTAACTCTGTCTGTCTGTCTGTCTGTCTGTTACGCTTTCACGCCAAAACTACTGAACCGATTGTAATGAAATTTGGTACACAGATGGTCTAGAGCCTGAGAAAAAACATAGGCTACTTTTTAACTGGAAAAAAGGGGTTCAAAGTTGATATAAAATTCCACGCGGACGGAGTCGCGGGTAACAGCTAGTCTTTTAATAAAGATGAAGTCTTGTTATTATGACAAGTACACTTCATTCCAAGTCAATCCTGTATAACGCGTCAAATCTTCCGCAATCCAATTATAACTCTGAAGGATATTTTAGTCAGAAATTGTGTAACGGCGATTCTGGGAATGTTTCAGAGCATCCTTTTGTGATATCACTGCTGACGCACACGAGAACGCTTTGTTATAGTTTGTTGACGTTTATATTATACTAGACTAGCTGTTACCCGCGACTTGTTCCGCGTGGACTTTCATATAAACTTTGACCCCCCTTTCCCCCTTTTGACCGTTTTTACAGTTAAAATAAGCCTATGTTCTTTCTCAGGCTGTAGACCATCTATGTACCAAATTTTGTTCTAATCGGTTCAGTAGTTTTAGCGTGATGGAAAGACAGACAGAGTTACTTTCTCATTTATAATATTAATATGGATTTAGAGAGAAGGTACATATTTTAAAAAGGTCGGCAACCCACTCCAGAGCTGACAAGCTCCGCGCGTGTTGATGGGCGGCTATGACCACTTTCCAACAGGTGACTCGCCTGCTCATTTGCCCCTTATGTTATAAAAATATTATATATAAACATATGTAGTAACGACCTCGGTTTCGCTCGGATATATTATACATGTATTATACACATTAACCTTACTATTAATTCGCTACTAACTATTAAGAAAACACCGAATGAGAATATGTTGCGTAGTCCTAAAGATTGAAGCATTTTGCTTCGAATTTCAGATGTTAATAACTACTTATATTTGAAAATCATCTCCGCACCAGAAAGTATTAAGTATTAAGAACAAGAGGGGAGGTCCTTATAGAGCTATCCCAAGGCCTCCAGACGTCACGTATTTTCTAATTAACGAAATGTGGACGATTGAGTAGTGTTAGTATGTACTAAGAACGTTTGCCAACTAGCCTGCTCAGACTTACGTGACGTCTGGTGGCCCTGGGATCTCGGACCATTATGAATATGTTTACCAGTACCAAGTTCAATAAAACTTATCACGTGTCCAAAATATGTAAACAAATAAGGTCATCAGTTGTTTGATTCAAAACAAACTCAAGTATACTTTTGGCTCCCCAGAGATAGTAATTGTATCTCTATCAGTTATTGTATAAATTTGTTATCATTTGTTTTGAATTATTTGAAAGGAAAACAAATATTTGACGGTAATTGAACCCAATTATACGATGTACGTATAGAAGAACGTCATAGAACTATAGAAATAATAGAAACGCTTAAACTACTAAATGATTTTAAGGTATTGCAAAGCTTCTGTCGCGGGCCTGGAGCGTGGAGACCGATTCCAGAAATTCCGTAACGAAAAAGAAAACCTAATACCCCGATCGAATCGACCGACACAGCGACAATACTTTTTATTTTTTTTATCGGTCACCAGGCTCAAAATGTAACTAAACTAATATAAAAGAAAAAATAATACTGCATAAATAATAAGTAAATATATAATTCTAATCTATAGTAATATTATAAAGAAGTAAAGTTTGTGTGTTTGTTAAATTGTATGGGGTAATGATTACTATGAAAGATATATTTTTGAGCTCTAGAGAAAAAATGTGGAGCTTCAAAATGTGTACAAAATAGGCAACGGCGGCATATGTTCAATTTTTATTTTTAAAGTTAAAAAAAAGGATTATTAAAATTATGCCCAACGAAGTGGGCACGGGTCCGCTGGAACTTGTAATGCTATGCAATAGCTTTACCTCGGCAGTCTCCGAGTACCACGGGTCTTTCTTTTAATAACATAGATAGCAAACGAGCAAGCGAGTCTGATGGAAAGTGGTCATCGCCGCCCATCAACACTCGTAAAGCTTGACAGCTCTGGAGTGGGTTGCCACTTGCCAACCTTTTCTGAATTCTCCAATATATACCCGAACTTAAACATAGCGTTTTGCCCTTAAACGATCAACGTTCGTTATCACAGTAAATAAGATCGCATTACCTCGGCCGGTATCTGAAGAGCACTCTATACGGTCATTGATAACAATTATGATAGGATTATCGAGTATCGAAGGCCTTTTAGCACTTGAAATTGTTTGCGGGGCTCGACGTTTTTATTACGATCATTTTTCATATTAAATAGGTACTTAGATAAAACGATATTGTTGTTGTTGATTTGTTAGGATGACGTAAATTCTTTGTTTTACAAGCTTATTTATCTATTATCTAAACTAATATATAAAGAAGTAAAGTTTGTTTGTTTGTTATAATGTAAGGGGTAATCTCGGGATCTACTGAACCGATTTTAAAATTTTCTTCACTAATAGAAAGCCAATACCGGCAACTTTATTTTGCTGTTGTTATGAATATAAAACATTTTTTTAACTAAACTGAGAATAATTGCAACACTTACATAGCCACACTGCTTCATAATCACGTCTTTGAGGTGCGAGAAAGAAAAAGCTGCTGATAGGGTCTACTTACTACTAAGTGTAAATGTGTTGCCAGTGTTTAATAATTTCCTTGAGTTTAGATAAATTTTGCACTACTACCTTATGTTATAAAACTTTAAGATATAGTTATCTTTATGTAGATTTTTTATTCCATTTTATTTGTGAATATTTTTAGGGAGAGAATAGTAGTTGTTTTAAAATGAAAAATACAATTGTAATTAAAATACGTAACAAAAAAATATTACAATATTAACACGCAAGAAGGATCACCGTTTTGCGAGAATAAATCAAGAATATTCCTAGTTATTTTTAATATATTTTTTTTATAGTAAACGTAAGATATAAGCCGTTATCATTTCTCAAGGTAATGTATGATTATCAACATATTTCGAATGTTGGTCTTACTCGTTTATTATTAATAGATAAGTTATCATTTACATAATAACTCGATGGTGGCAAATGTCGTAATTAATATTAAGTAATTCGTAAATATTATGTTTGTTAAAGCAAGCTTTTAAATTGATCTGTATAAAGGTTCCTCCTGAAAGACATTTATTTTTGACTAGCAGCTTACGCCGGCTTCACACTGCTTATAAAGGTATTGCAAGTGGTAAATATTAATAAATCTTTGATATTATCTTTTCCATATCAGGAAATATACGTGCGTTCAGGAGTAATCAATAAAATATTAATGATTTTTCATTATATACTGCATTTTTAAAATGTAAAGTAATGTGTGTATTTAATATCGTCAATTTGAAGTCTTTATTTTGATAAATTATTCAATTTGAATGAATTTCTAAATTATGAAATAAGTAATAACTATTTAATAATGTAAATGGAAATACGTAGAATATACGAGTACTTTTGCGAAGTAAATTTATTATTTGCATTTTAGTTTTAAGTCGGTTTTTTCGTTAAAAAATATTTTATTAAATTATTTATTTTGATCTTCTCCATTCACATTTAAGTTACACAAATGTAAAGTTAAACTTAAGTTATATACTTGTTAGTAAACAAACAAACGATAAATAAAATTGAGAATTAATTATCTGACCGGTTTTCAGTCACGTGTCCGGTGACGTGCGCGTACGCAGATTAATTATTTACTAGGTACGGTCGGCAATATAAGTTGATGAACGTATCTATTTGTTTACCATCTTTTGTTGTTGACGGTACTTAATTATAAATAAAAAAAATCATAGTACTGAAATATGTCATTAGAAGTCGTTTTACTTGTATTTTAATGGTAAATGTTTGTTTTATAATACCACGATGATTCAAAACTGTTACCTACTGTGTCACTTATATGTTTGTCTTCGTAGATAATTATAATCAGATTATTCTGTCATCTTGTTTTATCTTCTATAATTATATATATTAAAAAATGAATCGCAAAATGTGTTGGTAAGTGCATAACTCAACAACGCCTAGACCAATTTGGCCAATTTTTTTAATATTGTTCGTTCAAGTCCAAGAATGGTTTTTGTGACGAGGTAATGTCGAATAATTGCCGTAAAAATTTTTCATAGAACGAAAATATTGTTGTTAAGATAATCTTAATTATAATTAATTAATTTAAATAATCGACTGTACGAAATTTATCTACACTTTGATTTGATAGTTTAATAGCATTATTTAATGTATTAAGGTTCGTAACTCGTAGTAAATTTATTTGTATATAAATGAGTAGAAAGGTTAATCATACGTTTTATTCATGATATTAATGAAGCAAAATCGAAATTAACTGCTGGTTATGTATTAGCTAGCTAAGTTAGTACTTATCTATACTATCTATATTTAGTCGGTAGAAGTCCGACATAACCCGTGGTCCTTTCCCCAAGGTCCATTGGTATCCTATGAGGATTGCCCCACTGTAAAAAAAACTAAAGTACTAGATAGTGACTCGAGTCTGTTGAAAATAATATAACAATAGAATAATAACACCTAGAACCGCAATATGAGTACGCAAGGTGAAGCCATTTCAATGTAGACAATTTTGTCTACTTACATAGATCGTATCGCCGCAGTACATCGCAACAAAATTCGTATGTTCTTCGTAGATTTAAATTTTCTACATTTTTAAATTTTTTATAACAGCAACATTGGTAACAAAAACAGCGGTTGGCTTGTGTGTGTCTTCCTAAGTGTAAGAACGTGATTTTAACACCTACATATCATATACAGTTTTTGCTTCACTTACGGCTGACCGATTAAGGGACTATCAGTCTATTCGTTATACGTCTATGAATAAAAAACTTATAAAGAACTTCAGAGTTTCTTGTCGTTTTTTGTAGAAACTGTTTTGCGACGATCATGACTACTATACTATATGTAGCGTAGTTGAATAAAGATATATATTTTGAATGTGCCCGCGACTTCGCCGCGTAGAAAAGTGACTTTGAGCAGCATGTTATAAAATGCCTAACCCGCGCCAACAAATGTTCAGCAAGTTCAACGTGATTCTTTAAATTGCCATTACTTTTTTATTTATCAACCGATTGACATGAATTAAACACTAAATGTTAAGTGAAGCTTACCACAAAATATCATTGAAAACCCCATAGATAGGATAAGCCGTTTCTGAGATTAGCGTGCACAAACAAACAGACAAAAATTGAAAAAATCATTGTTTTGGGTTCTATTGCGTTAATAAAGGTCTCCTATTATATTTTTTCTCATATATCTTCCATGTACAGACAGCGACTACGTTACGTTTTCATTATATGTATAGTAGATTACGCAACTGGTAGACCAAATGTCGCATTAAGCGTTAAACCGATTTACGTGTGTCAAGGCTAAAAGAAATGTTAAATGTCATTTGGAAAGGTGAATGTGTGCTTGGCCTATTTAAACTATCGTTTTTCTAGTGATAGCATATTGATAATTAATTAATAAATAGGAACATATTATTCAGAGTAAAGAGTTTTTTTTATATAAAATGAATACAGGAGACTTAACTTTAATTAAAATGTCAATAAACATTCCAATTATAAAGTTTTTATCTAAAGTTAAATATTCAAAGAACATAGGGACAGACAGAATAAAGAAAATTTGGTTTATTCTATTAAATAATGATGAAATGAAGAAATACCAATTTAACGGAGAACATCTTAAGTATTATTTAGTTTTAAATATACTTTTAAATAGACTATTGTAGGTACATAAAAAATATCAGCCAGCGAAATTACTGGGCTAATGAGTCTTAACATCTGACGACTCAAAGTGGGGAGCGTCGGTGTAGTGCCCTGCCTTTGGCTTTATAGCAAAGTTCCGGGTAGCACTGCATCAGCTATGGGCTGGCGTTACTCTTACCATCAGGAGTGCGCCCAGCTCGTCTCCCCTCTTCATATTATAAAAAAAATCATTGTAATTGCGCTTCAAATTACGTATTCTCGAACAGTACGGAGTATAATCAAAAAGCTTTCAGGTAAAGCAAATCACAATCTCACGCAAAATCTAAAGATAGACATCGCGACGGAACAAGGCTGTTACGCTTACAATATATCCATACTAATATTATAAATGCGAAAGTAGCTCTGTCTATCTGTCTTTCCATCACGCGAAAATTACTGAACCGATTAGAACGAAATTTGTTACACACATGGTTTAGAGCCTGGGGAAGGACATAGGCTGCTTTTTTATTTAATCAACCCCCCAAAAGCTTGCGCGAGGGGTTGAAACTTTTTATAATTTTACGCTTTCACGGCCAAACCGCTGTAATGAAATGTGGTACATAGATGTTCTAGAGCCTGAGATAAAACGTAGGATACATTTTAACTAAGAATAAAGGGTTATAAGGGAGGAAGGGGGGGTCAAAGTTTATATGAAAGTCCGTGCGGACGGAGTCGCGGGCAACAGCTATTTTTAATATGTCGTAAAGTAAAGTCGCTTTTTTCTGTCTGTCCCTATGTATGCTTAAATCTTTAAAACTACGTAACCGATTCGTTTGCGTTCGTTGAATTGTTGTTTTTTTTTTCAAGAGTTCAAGACGTACGTTTTATGTGTATAAAACATGCAAATAACAGTAAAACCACGGGGTGCGGCTAGTACAATATATTTTCGAAGATTATCTTAATAATAGATAGTGTTATATCATAGTATATCTGTAACCTTTGTTCGATTGATATGAAGATTTTTATCTTTAGCGCTTATCTTGTCCTTATGTATATGCCCCTGAAGTTTTATCTTCGCAAATTATTTAATTTAATTTTTATTATATAATAATTTACGAAAGCACAAAGAATTATCATAGTATACAAGCCACTCTCCGTGGTTTTACCCGCGTATTATCAATTCCCGTGACAATACCGGGATGTAAGCATCCTATGTGTTAATCCATGGTCTAATCTACCTACTTGCAAAATTTCAACTAAATAGGTACAGCCGTTTTGGCTTGTAAGAATTATTATTAGTGGGATACACGGGTTTTTGGGGAAATAGACCTTAATTAGATATAACAATGTCGAAACCTATACAGTGAATTCAGATTACCTAACTACTTTATTACGGGGGCAAATTCTTATTGTATATCCAATATCCATGGGTTTTGGAGATATGAACCATGTTTTAAAGAAAAGTCAGAATATATTAAATTACTGGGCTAATGAGTCTTAAGATCTGATGACTCAAAGTGGGGAGCGTCGGTGTAGTGCACCCTGTCCGGAGTTGAGCTTTATAGCAAAGTTCCGGGTAGCACTGCATTGGCTATGGGCTGGCGTTTCTCTTACCATCAGGAGTGCGTCCAACTCGTCTCCCCTCTTCATATTATTAAAAAAAAAATAGAAGAGTGTCGAAATACAAATAAACAGAAAAATCTTTACACTGGTTAATATAAGCATAAATGAATAAAGTTTTTCTACCTCAATTTTAAGTTGGAAATTGCTTCAAAATTTATTTTAGGTAGTCCTTTGTAATTGAAACTAAATAACTCTAATTACTGAACAAATGGCTTAATAAGGACATCCTTTCATATATAACTGTCGTTATTACCGCTTTAAATAATAGCTCTTGACAATACAATGTGTATTGTTTTAGTTATACGAGACTATTACAGGCATCATTTAGTTTAAATATACAACTTACTATTACCATACTAGTCCGTAAAGAATATTAGATTTTTAGGAGCCTCTGAAAATCAGAGTTAGGGCTGTTCGCAGCTCCAACACATGCTGAGTATTATTCCTTTTCCGGACCGTCTTTTTCTCTTTCTCTGTGTGTATTTGTTTTATTGTTAAGTGTCTTGTATATTATTGTATGTGCTTCTGAAATGTTGTCTTTCTTTTTATCAAAAGGACTAAATCCTTATTTATATAGTTAGGTATTAGGTCCTTTATCCAATAATGCACGTTAAGATACATGATAAGGGTTTGGGAAAAGGGTATATATAAAAAAAAACAACATGAGTGTTAAAAGAGGGTTGAAAGAGAATTATGGATCTCTATCACCTGTTTCCACTTGCCTCATAATATATAATGCCATATAACGACATTTTATTGTCTTCTAAGTCTGCCACTCTTGTCAGGGTAGTGGTTGCACTGAAGAGGTATATGGATAGGTGTTTAGCTCGTGAGCTTTGTAGAGAAGTTCTCCCAAAGATTTGCATCCATCTCGTACGATTGGAGGCGAAACGAGTGCACTGCACCATTGTTGACTCAGTCGCCATCTTGATCGTACCAGTCCAGCGGGTTGGTGATAGATCGTGTGCTCTATTACGCTTACTGCGTCCTCCTCGGAGAAGGTGGTTCTTTCGGACTCGCACGGTATGGTGCCCTACCTGACCCCGAACCACCAATCCCTCCAAGGAGCTTTTATTAATGGTCACTGGTTTACTGTAAAAGGGGAGTAATAGTAGTTCTATCCCTATAATATTCGCCCAATTAACTACCGAGGCTTTGCAGTATGCGTATGCATTTCACCACGTGCAGCATTCCACTGTATTGACTAGATGTAATACGATTTAATAACACGTAAACGTAGAGTTGTTTTCAATCGCTCACCACAATGTGTCTGCCCTTGACCTGTCATTGACTCGACCGATAGGGTCGGAGAAAAATATATATGTAGAAATTGTTTTAAATGGAACATAGGATTTAGTTTTGAACCATGTAGCCAGCTATCTGGGCCAATGCGAATTTGTTCATGCTGTACCTATTTTTCTCTGCTTAAGAACCTCGCCTTTCAAGGATTATTACAAAAAAAATTATCTAGCTAAATGTAATCAGTTGTTACAATCACTTGGCTTTTTTGTATTATAGAAGATAACTGAATTTTAGTTCTTCTAATGCTGGTTTCTAATATGAAATTGATAAATTTGTTTAGTATTGAGACCACACAAATGTGTGGTACATTTGTGTTATGTCATGTCCAAATGTTTGTTGGTTCAATTGCTTAATAAGTATGTCAAGGTTAGTGTTGATAGTGTTTAAAATGTGTGCGTATCGTAGTCATTCTCTAATAAATTCCATAGCATCGTTGGATATTAAACTTTATATTAGGTGAAGACCATCTAGTATAACAACGGGCTCCGGAGTTCTATCCATGTCAATCGTTTTTCAATAGAATTACCTAGATAAAAAGTATATCCTGTCCTAAGTGTTCATTCATGGTGTAATCCACCTGCATGGCAATTTTAAGCCCAATCTATCAAGTAGTTTTTGCGAAAGACAGTAACAAACATCCATATCGATATTACCCGAGGCAAGCCGACCCGATTCAGCCTAACGGCTTGACCCTTCCACCTCTCTTGTTTGCTTTTTAACCTCCGACTCAAAAACGACGGGGTGCGTCAGTGTGTGCATGTGTCTGTCTAAGGCAACGTATCTGCCAAACGGATGATCCGATTTTAATGCGGTTTTTTTTGTTTGAACCGTCAAGAGTGTTCTTAGGTCAGTTCAGGTTCTTAGGTCTTAGGTTTGTTCAGGTCTTCAAGGTCGTTTGTTAGCTGTGATAGGAATGTTACACGCTCAGTTTACTTGGTTTTTTGTGGTCGGGGGTTTATGTATTTTGTAGAATACGTTAGTCTATATTAAAAAAATCGTCTCTACAACAATGCCCTGTCTAGGTATGACGCAGTAATGCCCTGTTTATGTAACAGTAAGCCTGTCTGAAGCATCGTCATACATCGTGACAGTGTAATTGGTGTAAATTGTTGCTCAACGAACAGGCATTTTGAGTCTACACTCTATAGTCTATAATAGTTTTGGTAAACGTTTCATTTTTCATATTTATTTACCTGTTATAGGACGTTTTTGTTGGGATTTTAACGATAAAATTAATAAATAAATAATAATAAAATAATTTCAGGACACTTATAAACAGCGCCATCTAGTTCCAAGCTAAGCAGAAGCTTGTGTTATGGCAACTAGATTACGGAATAAATTACATATACATACTTTTCTTTTGTATGTATGTAACATACAATACATAGCAACACCCAGACCCCAAAAATTATTTATTTTTTTTATTATTATTTAATATTTTTTTCCTTAATTCTAAACAAAATTAAAGTTTTTGCATCCCGCCAAACTGCGCAGCAGTTTGTCGGCGGAATCAGCGCTTGTTTTTACAGATACTTTTTACATTGTATATCCTATTATATATAATACCAATTACAACTGTCCCATGCCCACCTAATATTACATTTTTATTTTTAATTTTTTTTTTTTTAATTTAAATCAGCTCAGCAGATCCCGAGATTATCCCTTACAATCGTGTGTAGTATCATAGCGGAGCAAGAAAGCGGTCCCTGAGCTGACGCTTCAGAGTACGCCTACTCACTCCGCTGGCATCCTTCTTCACGCAATTCTTAAATTCTAAATCTAAATCGTTGAATAGTAAGGGGGTCAAGTATCTGTTGGTTCTCTCGCCGTAGTAGTTATTTATTCGCGGTTTCATAAGTTTACCCTCTGTTGCCCTTGTGTTGTAGATGTTCTGGACTTGCGTTTTATATTGCTCGCTATAAAACTGCTCAAGAACCACCAGATACTTCACCCTCTCATGTATCGGAAGGATTTTACATATCTTAAATAGTTTATCACAGTTATTTTTACACTCAATCATTACTTTTTCATTAACAAGGTGTTTCATAAATTGTGTCTGTAAAGTTTTAATATAATTTAAATATGTTTTAAATGAACGGCCATATGTTTCTAAGCCATAAGTAATTAGCGAATCGGCTAGGGCAAAATAGATGATACGCAATGTTTTTCTATTTAACGATGATTTTAAATTATAGAATTGACTAAGTATTGATCTAAGTTTTTTGCACACCACGCCAATATGCGTCCTCCAATTCATATTAGGTTCCACCCAAAGGCCCAAATACTTAAATTTATTTACAAACTCCAAGGATGCACATGTACAATTGACCATGTTAGTATGCAGGCATGCGTAACTGTGACCCACGATATTTATTCCCGATTTGGAAATTCTTTTTTGCTACTATGTTATTAGGTGAATGGATATGCATAACCTTTGTTTTACTTAAATTAATTATGATACCATTATCGTGGGCCCATCTTGTAATATTATCGAAATCCTCCTGCACGCCAGCTCTGGCCTCATTAATATCCTTGGACGAACACAGCAGACACATGTCGTCGGCGTACATATAGACACGGCACTTCTGAACCACGTTGCTTACACTGTTCACGTGCATGATGTATCCGACTGGCCCAAACACCGAGCCAGTCGGGACGCCTAAGATGACTTTAGCTTCCTTACCTAACGTACCCGCTACCTTGGTCTGTATTGTTCTCTCACTTAAGTAGCTCTTAAACCACCTGTTTGTAGGTCCTCTTATTCCACACTCAGCCATAGACTGGAGCAGCATTTCGTGATCCAAAGTATCGAATGCTTTTTTGTAATCAATAAATAAAGCTAGGATCTGAAATCCCTGATCCAGACTATTGTTTATGTCGTCCGAAAACTGAGATAGTGCTGTTGCTGTGCTGTAATTTCGCCTAAAACCATGTTGACTTTTGGATAGTAGCTGATTCTGCTCTAAAAAATTGCTAACTTGACCGATCACAATCTTTTCCACGATTTTATTAATTACTGATAGAATAGCAATAGGTCTGTAGTTGGAAAAGTCCGTGTGCGATCCTTGCTTATAGATTGGCCTAATTATAGCTTCTTTGAGACTACATGGATACTCACCCTTTTTTAAACACATATTTACGAAGTGTGCCAAAACTGGAGATATTTTTTGTTTAACACTTTTTAAATCTACTGCCCTAATTTCATCAATACCGGGCGACTTATCACAGCTCATCTGATCTATAACTTTACACACACATTTACTGGACACTGGCTTAAAACGGAAACTTACATAACATTCTGTCACATATTTCTCCCTTTTCAAAAACTTAAAATCACAAAAATGCTTAATATTAATTATTTCTTCTGTAAATACATTTGCAAACTTACTACACACATTAAACATTGTATCCGATTTACCAAGGTATCTCTTAATTATTTCGTCTATATTGCCTTTTTTCCTACCTAGCCAAATAGAAATGTTAATTATAAATATATTTTTCCGGTGTGGGGATCGAACCCACGACCCTTCGCGCAGAAAGCAGTCGTGCTACCACTGCGCCAAACAATTGTTTGTTTTAATGTTAGCTTTGTACTAAGATATATTACGATGCTAATATTACCTTGATATGTGTTAATGCGATCTTATATCCGCTAATTTCATGACTTTCATTTCATTATATGTACTACGAAATTGTACATATCTTATGTATTACTTATTATTATATAAAGGTGAAGAGTGTCATCGTTCGTTCGTCACATAATCGTGGTCGAGTTAAGAACTTTTAATTTTATTTTTATAACAATATACACAAGTAAAAAGTAGGTGTTTTATTTTATTAATGACTCGGAAAGTACTGATGTAAATTGATTTTTCAACGCGAAACTTCTTTAAAATCGCGCCGAAACATATTATGGTACCACCAGGTTTAAAAGGTGGACCGTAACGAAAAGGTCTATATCATCGTACCTTAATAATTAAAATACTATTATTCTTAGAAACAAAAATATTGTTTGAATATTTCACTTATATAGTCAGCTCGCTGTTAAAACAGCGTCGTCGTGTTTTCATTTCAATCTTTACTTTAAAAGCGATTCGCTAACATAGACGTTTAACGTTAAAACCAACGGCCGTGTGACCCGGCATAGCCCCACACGATTTTTTTTTGAGTTGCATAGATAGGTCATTTATCGAGAAAGGCCGACTGGGGGGCTAATGGGGCAGTTTGTTTCAAAAACATCGTAGATAAAAGTATTTGATAGTTTTAGGAGGCGAGATGTTGTCACGGTACGTAGTATATTTATATAAGTAAACATAGATATATTTAGTTGTTGTGACGCGCACACATTGGTGCGATAAACAGCAGTATGTAAACATGGCGGTCTCTAGAAAATTCACGAACATTTTTTAGCTCTATGGAAACTTGCTCAGAATAGACAATGCGAACGCACTGTGCGTACAAACGCCGCGATATCATTACCTCTGCGCTTAACCGCATTTATGCATGTATTATTATAAACATAAACCTTGAATTACTATCCGATTAAAAGAACGCATGAAAATCGGTAGCGTAGTTTTAAAGATTTAAGCATATTTAGGGACAGACTGAAGGAAGCGACATCATACTATGTAACGATAAAAAATGAATTTAAATTGTATATACTTAGATGTGCGAGTCAAACTACATTCTTGAAACTTGATAACGTATCAAAAAATCTTAGTGCACTAATAGCGATAATTGTAAAGATCATTCTTAGTAAAAACCGTTTTTGGTATTTAACGCACGTTTTGTGTTAGCGTATTGTAATACCGCGACGATTCAAAAGTGTTACTACATATATGGAACGTAGTTGAATAAAGATTTGACTTTAACAACAAGTTCTTTGCAAAATAAAGACTAAATTTGGATGCATTTTTAAGTGCAAAATTTTCAAGTATACAATGTGTAAACAAACGCTGCGTCTCGACTAACAGTGGGTAAGTGACCGGGGTTTTTTTGGCGGCGTGTCAATGACATTGTGAAGTTTAAATATTTAAAGATTATTATCTACATTTTTAAGAATCTAGATTGTATGTAAGTTGATCGGTGAATGTAAGACTGTCATACGCGTAATGAGGTCGAATAAATTAACTTGATGAATTCTTTGAACGGTTATAATTAACGTGACAGTTTGGAAAAAAAAATTGAGGAGTAAAAGTAGGTTGATTTTAAAAACTTTTCGTATACTGCAATGATATTACATTAAATAGATATGTTATAAGCGCAAAATTTTAAAGACGCAAAAACATCCTTATTAGGACGTCTTGCCTTGAGGTATTGGTGGCCGGTGCATTCACGCGCAATAGACAAAACTTACTATCTCTTTTTCTCTTGCTGGTTTTATCATTTATCTCTTTTCTATCGTTTTGATTTGTATGTATGTGTGCTGCCGCTGCTGTGCGGAACACTTTCGGTTGATTTGTATGGGTATAACATATCTATTATATAATATCATTGATATACAGTCTACCAATAACTGTACTTTGATTAAGTTTCACTAATGACCCGTTCTGGCGTCGCACGCATATATGCATGTATTATACATTATATAGTTATATACATAGCATATAAACCTTGCTCTAGAATCACACTATGTGAAAAAAATACATTAAATCGGTTCCATAGTCTTAAAGTTTTAAGCATAGAGAAGGTTACGAAATATATTAACACTAGCCGTGCCCCATAGTTTTACCCGCGTAGTTCCCGTTCCAGGGAAAATACCGGGATATAAAGTATCCTAAGTGTTAATCCAGGGTATAACCTATCCACATACCAAATTTCAACTAAATCGGTCCAACCGTTGCCTGAAAGAATAACAAACACACATTCATACATACATTCTCAGAAACTTTCACATCTATGTACTTAATATATAAAGCTGAAGACTTTGTTTGTTTGAATGCGCCAATCTCAGAAACTACTGGTTCGAATTGAAAAATTTCTTTTTTTATTGAATATACAATTTATCGAGGAAGGCTTTAGACTACATAGCATCACGCTGCGACTAATAGAAGCGAAGAAATAATGACAAAAGAGATCGACGGGGACGAAGTCGCGAGCAACGGCTAGTTCATAATATTAGTGACGGCCAATAGAAAGCATTCGAATGAGTTGATGAATTCATTCATAGTGTACTTTGAACTCAGCACAATATTTATAAACAAACTTGACCTTCAGCGTGCGAAACACGAAAGTGTGGACTTCGGACCTGTTGTAAATAGTCGACGAACATGTGGCATTACGTAATAAATGAAGCTATTTATTTGGAGCTAGTAAGATACTATCGGCTCAATACTCATACGCAAATTAAATCTAAGCACGCCTTAAGACTCGTAATTTTGACAGAATTGTATGGCGAACTGTCAAATCGGACCGGTTTAAGTTGTACTTAAATTTAAGGTGCCTTTCAGTATTCCGGTATATGACTATGGGACTGGCTATTAATCACGTGATCTTTTATTTACCACTTTTTGACACTGTTAGCTGCCCTTTGGATCACCAATACATATCAATGGACGACCGCTTGGGGCAGTGGTAGCACAACTGCTGTCTGCGCGAAGGGTCGTGGGTTCGATCCCCACACCGGAAAAATATATTTGTAATTTACATTTGTATTTTTCTGGGGTCTGGGTGTTGCTATGTATTGTACGTATGTATTTACAAAAAGAAAAGTATGTATGTGTAATTTATTCCGTTATCTAGTTGCCATAACACAAGCTTCGGCTTAGCTTGGAAATAGATGGCGATGTGTATAAATGTCCTGAGAATATTTATTTATTTTATTTATTTATCAATGTAGTGAGATTTAAGACTCTCTCCGCGATCCAATATCACGAGTATTTTTAGTGCCTACAAAGAATATTAATAACTAGCCGTTGCTCGCGACTTCGTCCCCGTCAATTACTGCAGCGTGATGTTATGTAGCCTAAAGCCTGCCTCGATAAATTATCTATTCAATCAAAAAAGAATTTTTCAATTCGAACCAGTAGTTCCTGAGATTAGCGCGTTCAAACAAACAAACTCTTCATCTTTATATATTAGTATAGATTTCCGAAAATGATCTTAAAAATACAGGTGTAAAGTATTATCTTACTAGCTGTTGCCCGCGACTCCGTCCGCGTGGACTCTCATATAAACTTTGACT
>JADANM010006970.1:2643770-2655721 GCA_026213755.1 Eurema hecabe | reverse complement strand
GTTTAAGTACTGAGTTCCTTTGGCTGTCTTCCGGCTCCATCATCAGACCCTGGTTACCATCTAGCATCTAAGTACTCATCTAGGCGAATCAAACGAGCCCAAACTCGATGGGGTTGTGTCGTTTAAGTACTGAGTTCCTTTGGCTGTCTTCCGGCTCCATCATCAGACCTTGGTTACTATCTAGCACCAAAGTACTCATCTAGTCGAATGAAATGAGCCCAAACTCGATGTGGTTATGTTATTTAATTACTGAGTTGCTATGGCTATCTTCCGACTTCATCATCAGATCAGCTCCATGTCATAATAATATTGCATTGTCATCGGATATACACGTGCATGCAAAATTTCAGCTCAATCGGTTGAGGGCAAGTGCCTTAAAATTGAGTTATAAAATTCCACCCGAACACACAAACATACATACATACATACATACATTGCAAGTTAAATAAAAGCTTGTAAAAAGGATTGTTAACATCATGCCCAACGAAGTGGGCACGGGTAAGCTAGTATTTTATAAAAGCCGTCAGTATGAAAGGAAATTAAATAATAATAATAATGTTTTTATACAAATAATGTTGTATGCGGCAACCCTATGATACTCTATCGGTGTAAGATAGAAGGATTTATTTGTTTTTGAGCCAAAAACGACGGTTCTAGATACAGTAACAATTTGCAACGGGAATATGTTCTCTGAGGTGTTTTAGTTTTGTTGTTGAACTTGCAAAGTATCTAATAAGGGTTTTTTTTATACTATGAAGAGGGGAGACGAGCTGGACGCCCTCCTGATGGTAAGAGTAACGCCAGCCCATAGCCAGTGCAGTGCTACCCGGAACTTTGCTATAAAGCCCAACTCCGGGCAGGGGTTCACTACAGCGACGCTCCCCACTTTGAGTCGTCAGATGTTAAGACTCATTAGCCCAGTAATTTCACTGGCTACAGTGCCCTTCAGACCGGAGCACAGTGACATTATCACATTTTATGCCTACCCTTTTTCTCTACCAGCTTATGCCGAACGAATTGTGCGAGGGACAGCTAATTCATTATATATCCGGCTCGAAGGACCATAACACGAAGCGGCTCTTGGAAGCAACTAGACCTTTAAGTGGCGAACAGGATGTCGAAGAAAACGTTGTTTATTGTTCTAATGTTGTTCTAATTGTGCACACAATAAGATGTTATGTTGAACTCGCGCGACCCGCTGACGATTTACCTACTTATTCGTACTTGTATGTATGTATGTATGTATGTATACACTAACTTGTCATGCTGTTCTCCCTTCAGCAGCAGCCAGGGTTGCTCGCTCTGCATGTGCTGGTTGCCCAGACGAGAAACACTCAGCACGTGGCGGAGAGCTTCACGAAGTCTGCCCTTCTCCATGTTTTGGACGTACGCTGAAACAGATGGACGAACACAATTATTATTTCAAAATAAATTTTCAATTACATAATTTAAAAATGGATAACGTTTTGGTTGAACGCTGGTGTGGACAGACAAACAGAATTATTTTAAAACACTTTTTATTATTTATTAAGAGACATTATTTTTTTCTGAATTTATAAAGAGGTAACGATTAACAGTAGTTGTTATTTTAAGACCGAAATGTAATTCTATAATATTAATCCCTTTATTTGTTTTTGTGTGACATCCATACTAAAATTATAAATGCGAAAGTAACTCTGTCTGTCTGTCCGTCTTTCCTTCACGCCAAAACTACTGAACCGATTAGAACAAAATTTGGTACACAGATAGTCTAGAGCCTGAGAAAGAACATAGGCTACTTTTTAACTGGAAAACAGGGTTAAAAGGTGATGGGGGGGGGGGCGAAGTTTATATGAAAGTCCACGCGGACGGAGTCGCGGGCAACAGCTAGTCTTAAATATCTTAATAACCAAAAGTCAAAGTCAAAAGTATCTTTATTCAACTAGGCTACATAAAGTAACAGTTTTGAATCGTCATGGTATTACAAAACATTTACCAGAGGTTCGGTCCGGTCGCTCTTTTTAAAAATAAGAACATACAATTGTAAATATAAACAAAAACTCGACTTTTATAATATTTATACATGAAAAAGGTCACCATTTATTGAGGTTTCTTCCTACAAATATATTATAGGAAATATATTTTTTTTTATTGTGAATGGTAGGAGATACAATTAGATTGCGTATTCGTCTAATTAAATTCGACTTACCAACAACTTCTCTATTCACTAGCGCAAATAGTTCATAGTCAGAGTTCGTCAGTTTGGCCTCCGGTACCTTCCCACCAAACGAATTAGCGCAGAAACTCAGCGAACGATGACAGAAGTTGCCCAAGTTGTTCAGTAGTTCGGAATTATTTCTGAAATTACAAAAAGACATAATTAGAATCTGAATATATAATAAGTCATTTACAAAAATCCTACTAATATTATAAACTAGCTCTTGCCCGCGACTTCGCCCGCATAGAAAAGTGAGTTTGGGCAGCATTTTTGAAAATGCCTAACCCGCGCCAACAAACGTTCAGCAAGTTCAACGTGATTCTTTAAATTGCCATAACTTTTTTATTTATCAACCGATTGACATGAATGAAATATTAAATGTTAAGTGACGCTTACCACAATATATCATTGAAAACCCCATCTAGATAGGATAAGCCGTTTCTGAGATTAGTGTGCACAAACAAACAGATAAACAGACAAACAGACAAAAATTCCAAAAATCATTGTTTTGGGTTCTATTGCGTTAATAAAGGTCTCATATAATATTTTTTCTCATATATCTTCCATGTACAGACAGCGACTCGTTACGTTTTTATTATATGTATAGATGTCAAAGTTTATGAGAACGTATACATACGTTATATATTTGCTAATTTTTTACCCAAAAACGGCTGGACCGATTTAGTTGAAATTTGCTATGTAGATAGGTTATACCCTGTACTGGCATATAGGCTTTATTTATCCCAGTATTGTTCCAGGTATGGAAACAACTTAAGTAACTTAACGATTTAAGTTTTATTTAAACATATACTTACCGAGTCACTAATTCTGTCCAATTGAAGCTTGAGTCTGATGTTTCTGGCCTGATACTGGCAAGATAGAACCGCCATACATCTGACGGTATACCCGTTTCCTAGTTAATTGAAAACAAACATATTGAATCACCCATACATATTTTAAATGGGACAGTATGTTTGTAGTTGTTTCATGGCGAAACGGCTGGACCGATTTAGTTGAAATTTGGTATGTAGATAGATGATACCTTGGATTAAAACATAGGATACTTAATATCCCGTTATTGCCCCTTTTTTATTTAAGATTATTTTTTATCTATCATCATTAAAATTGTGTATGTATGTGTGTGTATCCATCCTACTAATATTATAAATGTGAGTGTAAGGAAGTATAAATGTATGTTGGTTATTCTTTCACGCAAAGATGGCTGGACCGATTTTGTTGAAATTTGGTGTGCAGGTAGATTAGAACTTATATTAACACACAGGATACATTGTTTCCCGGTATTGTTCCCGGAACAATAGACATTACGCGAGTAAAACCGCGGGACACGATTAGTATTTCATAAATAGGTAATCTAATAACACTTATTAGGATCTATTAGCCTACCCGTTCAATCTTTTTGTTTCAAATTTATATGAAAGGTCGTCTGGAAGAAATTTCTTTTTAGGGAAAGTTTTATTACAGTTCTTACACCCTGAACGAAGATAATAATATTTATAAAATAAAGGGTAAAATAAATAAATAAATAAAATAAATATAAACTAACCTGCGCATCGGTCCCAAAGACACCAACACCACGTGACTTGGAGAATTTCCCCTCCTCATAATTGAGGTACTCTGAAATTAAAAAAAAAAGTCTATGACACTGTGGCTAAAGTACTATGGCAGCTTTAAAAAATGTACTTTATCGACTAACAAATTAGAATCATATCAGAGGTAAATTAAAATTCAAACATAGATAGTAAATTTACTGAACTTTTATTTTAACACAGCGCCATCTAGCCAATCTTTCATGTACTTTTCTTTTAAAAATACTTTTAGGAATCAGAAATGGATTTAATAAAACAAGATAAAGTAAAAAAACTAAAACCCAACTACGACAAAAAACGTCGCTGAAAAAGTATAAAAGTACCCCATGAATACAGGTAAAGTCACAAGCAAATGCTAGTAATATATATATATTCGAAATGTACAAGTGAAGCGCTTTAAAATGATACCAAACACGGCATATCTAGCTTAACTTTATTTTTTTACTCTGTATATTTTGTCCGCTAGAGGGCGCCACATTGAATTTGGTGAAAATCTATATAGCCTATAACCAGCGGACAATTAAGACGCTTCTAATGATATGTCATTTGTCGAATTCTGATTAGTGGTTTAGAAGTTACGAGGGAACAGATGAACATACATACATACATACAGTGGCGGCGTAAGGCGTGGGCGACGTGGGCCACCGCCTACGGCCTCGCGGTACAAGGGGCCTCGCGCCTCAAAAAAATTAAAGGAATGCATAAAACTTTTAAATTAAATGTATACTAGGTAGAGATGACATTAAATATAAGTTCTTCATAGCTAGATTTTATTTTTATGTTAGCAAAAACCATACACAGAATTAAGCATCAGTGCTGTTTTAGTGACAAACAATATTTTTTGGCTTCATCAGCTCTATAAAAATAATCACTGAATCAAGAAATCAAAAACTGTCAATATTTTAAATTAATGGTGTTAACATGATATTTTACCGATGCATACATCATCGACCCCTATTAGTACGAGAGCCCAGTACCAAAATTTTTGTCTCATAGCAATACGGCCAAAACCGCATCAAATCGACAGATACGGTTATCCTAAACTCGAAAATATCAATAGCAGACATATTTCTCGTAGCGTTTGTTCTGACCGAATTTTCAAAATTGTCAAAGAATTTTACCGAACTGCATCATAGCAATATGTCTGATTTGCAGACTGTAGTTGAATGATAGTTCTGAGATACCGGAAAAATATTTTTCAGATGTTAGTGGTGCAGCTCAAACCCGTAAAATCACTTAAAAAAAATAAAAAAATGAGACAGAAAAATGTCTCATAGCAATACGTCTGAAAATCTTTTTTATTAGTAAATTTTGGTTATTTGATGCGAACAAAACAATTTTAAGACGGAAATGTGAACGCATTAAATTTAGAGACCGTTTTGAAAATGTTAACAAATTTTACCGATCGGTATCATAGCAATATGTCTGAAAATTGTTGGACATGATAAAATAAGTTGTCCACATGTGCAAAAAATTTATATCAGACAAATTAAGTGTAACACCTTCTCTATCAGACAACTTTTCGATACACTTAAAGTGTCTGAAAACAGGTTTTTGGTAATAATGGCAGCAATACGAAAAGTTGAAAAAAAAAATTATCCGTAATGCTATGATCTCGGCTAAATTTGTTGACATTTTCAAAAATGCAATTATAAAATTTGTGTAGATTATGCATAGACGGTAAATTCTTACACCATACTTACATTTATACATACACCCACACACCCACACATCCACACACACATACACTACAAAAAACCAATAGTACTCGGAACCTGTAAAGGGGACGATGGCACCTGTAACACAGCTCTCAGCTACAATGGGTGCCATCAACCCTCAATTAACATATTTCTGTGTATTTCTGCTTAAGAACAAAATTGTATTATTATTAGTACAAATTCGAAAATTTGTTAAGAATACGAATACGTTCATGTAACTTATCAAAATATTTAACACTTGTATTTTTTGTATAAGACTGTATTATTATAATTTATAAATAAATGTAAAAAATGTAAATTAAAAAAAAAAACTATGTACATTTTCACTATCATACGTATTGCTATAATCCGACTGTCTTTTTATTTTGACACAGCAGAAATAACGCAGTTGCTACACTTTTGACTTTTTTTTTTACACTTTTTTTGCTACACACCTAGTCAGGTTCAGAATCATACAATCTAACGATTTTATAGGGTTTTTGCCGTATTGCTATGAGACATGGTTTTGGTCATGGGCTCTCCTACTATAGGGTGGTACCTTATACAGCATGAAGAAAATATTTAAGATGATAAAATTATGTCCTGACTGTTACAAGTCCTGATTGCAAAAATATGACTGTTTTTTTGGACTGGAAGCATCTTTTGAAAGCCGATATTTAATTTATTGGTATTGTCATTTCCACCTCAATTACGAAATGTAATTTTTCATTAATATTAATCTTAATTTATTTATTATGAATAAAAACTTGCAGGGATTTCTTTTTTTATATAAAATCCGTCTTCAGGTCGCCACAGAACAGGGCCTCGCGAAATCTATTTTGCCCACATCAAATTCAGGTCTTGCCCCGCCACTGCATACATACATAGCCTGTCAAAATCATAACCCTCCTTTGGCTTTGCCGTAGTCGGGTAAAAAAGACAAATGAAGGTCTTGTAATTCACTAAATTAACATCAATCACCAATTAAATAACTGAAGCTAACCTAATTACAATAAAGGAATTTTTTAAGGAAACAATTAACCACCAAACACACTGATTAAATAAATAAACGTTAATTTGAATATGCGACAAGCAACGTGATGACGTCAATATGATGTCATGTACCCATGTCATGTAGTCAAGTAAAAAAAATCCCACGAAAAACAAGTCTTAACTCAACTATATGCTTATATGTATGTATCTATCTATGTATGTACGTAAGATTTTATATTTTGTATGTATAATTAGTTTATATTCTATACAATATGTTATTGCCTATCGCCGTCTGATTTACCTTTGTTCTTTTCTTTTTACTCTCTTTAGTATGGGTTGCCTGGAAGAGATCACTCTTAAGTGATAAGGTCGCCTGTTACGTACATTGTATCAAATATTATTTTAATTGTATACATTGTAACAAAGTGTTAATAATTAAATAAATATAAAAAAATGCCAAGTCTCTTGATGCAGTCTTTCCATCGAAAAAAGTTTTGAGATCTCATAGAAGCCAAGCCCTATTCAAATTATTTTGTTGTTATACATCAACATTTAGTAATTGTACCAATAGTTTTCTTTATATTATAATTATAGTGACTTGGCAATGAGCACAAATTAAAGGCTGCTTGCTGTCTGGATTCAGATGTCAGATTAAAATCGATCCTAATAATTAAAGCCTAATAATTAAATGCTAATGATTAATACATATTTTTCAGTGTGATCATCGAACCCAGAAAGCTTGGTTGAGAAAGTAATTGTGTTACCATTGGACCAAGCGTTTATCAAAACACACACAACCTTTAAAATAATACAAAACTATCCTAGTTTTTCAATTACAGCATTAGTGCGCATTATGCGGCTAAATGCTTAACATTGAATTTTTCAACTACATCTTTCTTTATTCATATTACGAGCACTCTCAAAAGTACTAAGTAGGCTCTCGCTCGATGCGTGCAATTATAGTTTTTCTTTTATTGACCGAAATGTCGCACTATGCTGTGTAGTTGCCTAAAAATCACAAGCATTTTTACGTTACTTTCTATGAAACTCACTTAGGTCGTCATTTCACATTAATAAGATCTTTAGATCATTAATATTATCCAAACTCGCAACACCTAAATTGACATCTTTAACGACTCATATGTATATATATCAAAATTAGACTTAACATTTCATACTAAATACACTAAATTAAGACTATTTATTTCTAGGTTAAACCATTGTTAAATTCTAACAGCTACTTACGCACTCCGGAATTGTTATATGTATCAAATGATGCTCTGTGATCTTGTCTTGTTATGTATAATGTGGTTGTGCTTAAAATAAATAAATAATTGAAAAAATCTATATACTCACCGGTAGCGAATATATAGTCGACCATTTTGTGTCCCTCGTTGACGCCGAGCGCGCTCGCGGGGAACATTATCGCGTGGAACGGAACATTGTCCTTCGCCATGAACTGGTATAACTTCACCTGAAGGGGACAACGGGGAGAGATAATATTTAAAGACATCAATAGAATCTCTTAGATTACATTGTAAAATTATTTAATTATTAACTTACAAAATAAAAATAAAACCGACTTCATGATAATACCTATTCAACAAAAAAATAATCGTATAAATTGGTTCATAATCGGCGGAGATATTGCCTTTAAAAAAGTTCATCCCCAATTTTCCTACCGTGGGGTTTTTTTTTATTTATTATTAAATTTAAATGGAACCACCCTTGAAGTATTTATTACCTATACGCCGAAAAAATATTTGTTTAAAAAAATATTTATAAATAAATTTAAAATAAAGTAGCTTTCTTCTGTCTGTCCCTATGTACGAGTATGCTTAGATCTTTCACCAATAGAAAGCCACATTATTGCTGAGTGTCTATATAAAATATAAGGATTGTTAACATTATGCCGAATTTGTTTTTTTCTCCAATTGTATACTTAATTGGTCGGACGATATGGGCGTGAATACTATTTATTTTTATAAAAAAAAAAACAAGAAAGATAAACAGAAAAGAAGAAATATAAAAAAAAAGATATCAAATGAAGAGTCGTTGGACAGTGCGTTACTTTCCGAGACGCTATTTTAAAGGCCGGCTACGCATTCTTGTGGCAATTAACTTTCGACTATTCATGGGCGGACTACTAACAGGCGAAGCTTTTATTCAACTACCCACCATTATATAACAAAAAAAAATTAACAAAAATAAACCTCCTTCATACTTAAAAGCTGAAAATAAATCTAATTCGCAGAATGTAATGCGCATAATAATAAAATAATTTCTATATACTAAATGATAATCATTTAGTATATAGAAATTATTACTTAAATAGTTATTTCATAATCTTGAAGTACCGTCAAGTAAATGCTACAACAATCTATACAATATCGATTTAACCAAACACACAGTTCTAAATTATAAAACAACTATTCAATCGAAGGTCGAATTGAGAACCTTCCTTCTTTTTTTGAAGTCGGTTATCAAACAACTCACATCGTATTCCTTATCCGGTTTCCACCATTTCTCGTACTGCTTGGTTGCGCATTGTGTAATACTCGTGTATCCGATCGGCGCGTCGAACCACACGTAGAATACCTTCGCAATGTGAAAGTGAAAGTCAAAGTCACATATGTATATCATGTCATTAGCCATATGTATGTCACATATGGCTAATATAAAAAAATTACAACCCAAGTATATGTATAGTATATGTATACTTTTGGACACCTGTTCGGTAATCAGTTTCTGTTGAGAAGAACCGGCGAGAAACTCGTTAGTGTAACATAATATTTATTGTATTTAAATTCAGCGATGACACTTAACATATTAAAAATGTATATAGAAACTTAACAGATTTATACCACTACTAGCTGTTGCCCGCGACTCCGTCCGCGTGGACTTTCATATAAACTTTAACTTCCCCTTTCTCCCCCTTATAACCGTTTTTTTAGTTAAAAAGTAGCCTATGTTTTATCTCAGGCTCTAGACCATCTGTGTACCAAATTTCATTACAATCGGTTCAGTAGTTTTGGCGTGAAAGCGTAACAGACAGACAGACAGACAGACGGAGTTACTTACGCATTTATAATATTAGTATGGATGGATTAAGCTGCACTATAATACTTTCGATACCAGTTTAAGATTTGGTACCCATATTGTAGGCAGTGCCACTGAAAAGATTTCGATATTGAAGAAAAGATTTATAGGCTTCTCCACAAATTTGGCACTACTTAAATAAGATTGAGTACATACACAGAATAATTGGTTCCCGTACGTACAACATACTATTGAAATTATGGTATCTTTGTTACCTGTAAAAAAGTATTACACCTATTAATATCTAACCTTATGTCGATGCCTTTCAAGGGGTACGGGTACCCCCCATTTAAGGTCTCTCGTAACGGCTCGTGGTTTCAACCCCTCTCTGAGCCACGCTCGAGCTACAGCCCGCGCGGGGGGCGACCAACCCCCCTCCACTGACGATAACCACGTCCTTATTGAGGGTTCTAGCTGTAAATATTTGATTAAATGTTAAAAAACATTAGGCACTAACTAAAATAATTGTCAAAATGATTTTATAATAACGTTATTAGTTAAAATATAAATAAAAAAGTCGATAAAAGCTTAAAGAGCGAAGGTGTGGGTGCACACCTTACACCTGATTATGTTGTACTTCTTTTAATCAGCTATATCTTCGTACACTATAGAATGATCAATGAATCCACACCTATACCAATATATTTACACTTGTACTCATCCCTTACAAGTGTTACAAGTCCACCCATAATGCTACAGTTATACAATTGCACCAATCTCTCACAAGTGCTATGTCTCCACCAACAATGCTACATTGCAAAATTGCACGCATCTCTTACAAGTGTTATACCTCCACCAAAAATGCTACAGTAATACACTTGCACCCATCTCTTAAAAGTTTTATATCTCCAACCACAACGCTAATTATAAACTCGCACCCATCTCTCAAGAGTGATATATCTCTAGCTCTACCCACAACGTTAATTATAAACTTGCATCCATCTCTCACAAGTGTTATAACTCCACCCATAATGCTACAGTTATGCACTTGCACCCATCTCTCACAAGCGTTACACACTTGCACACATCTCTTACAAGTGTTATCTTGCACCTATCACTCACCTGTGGCAACTCAATAAACAGCTGCTCACTGGGCCTCACGCTCGGGGTGTGGGTGCACACCTTGCACCTCGGCTGTATCAGTTCTATCGCGTTGATGAGTTTCCCGCACTTATCGCACTGGTCGCCACGAGCGTTATCGTATAAACATCCTGGGTGCGGACATGTTCCTTCCACGAATCTAGAAATTATTATTATTCATTCATTCATTTGTTTTTTTGATGGTTAGATGTTTTAAGAGACGTTTTTTTATTCGTTGTTTTATTATTTAATAATGAATACTACATTACAAATCACAATCTTAGCAAAAGCAGGCCTTAGGTGAAAGTATTAGATTAAAACGAAAAAATTAACAGAATTATAATAAAATTTTAATTAATACACAACAAACAAAACTAGTATGAAGACCAATTGAAGATATTATTAAATTTAATGCTATCCACAGACCCAACAAGAATAGCAAATTAAGACAGACAAAAATACATACATACCTATCAGCGAGGAACCGTTGACATTTATCACAGTAGAGCTGTTCTACTGACTGTGTGCTCATGAAACCGTTGTCCAGAATCTTTAAGAACAGTTTTTGTACTATCCTGGAAAAAAGTTAAGGTAACATTGAAAAAGGTATTAATAATTAATTATTATCTAATAGTAATAATAAAAAAGACGGAGTTGTTCTATATTTGTTGTATTCTGTATTTATAACAGTAATAAACGATTACTTTAATTTTTATTTGTATGAAAATTATGCGGTTTTTTTTGTTCATTTTTCGTCGGTATAGTGGGTATAATATAACACTCGGTCAATACTTGTGTTCTGAAAAGTAGAGCACAAAAAAGAAGAGAACAAACTAGTTGTATTTAAAATAATACTCTGTAAATTTTTGTGATACGGAACCCCACATTCTTTCATACAATGAAACAGAAATTTATTCGAGTGATTAAAATAATGAAAGGCACGCTTAAAAAATTCCAATATAAAATATTCGTTCAATTTGTAGTTTTAGGTTACAAATATGAGAACCATATTGATAACCTACTCTTTTTCTAAAATCGGTCAAAAACAACTCACTCAGTCTGCTCCGGGGTACTGGTTCTTCCAAAATAATCAAATCCAATATTAAACCAGCGATACACTGAATTGTGAATCTCATAGTATTTATCACATATCTGACGGGGAGTTAGACCTTCCTCGAGAGCCTGAAAAAATAATATAAAAGTAAGCTCTAAAACCTAAAGCAAAGTGGCTTTCTTATGTCAGTCCGTATGTATACTTAAGTCTTTAAAACTCCGCAA
>JADANM010006970.1:2621386-2631410 GCA_026213755.1 Eurema hecabe | reverse complement strand
CAAACAAGACGCAAGGTCCGGTTTCTGTTATAAGTCTTGGGAGATCATTTATGTAGATTAGAAATAAAAGACATCCAATAACACTACCTTGTGGTATTGATGCGGTTATCGCCTTTGGGTTAGATCGAAACTTTTGAAGTTCGTTTTTAGTGTTATTGAAGTGTTCTACTTCTACTAACTGGGCTCTATTTTCCATATAGGATTTAAACCATTCGTATGCTTTACCGCGAATACCTAATCTATATAATTTATTTAATAAAATAATATATTTTCATGCGGTTTCCTTTATCATATAGTGATTCAAGAGGAAGGTTATGTGTATAATACATCCATAAATGTGTTTAAAAGGACAAACAAACTCTGACTTAACTTACTTTAGTTTCAGTGGCCGTTCCATACTCGTCCGTACCACTTATATATAAAGTATTGTAGTCACACATACGACAATACCTAAAAAATAAATAAATAAAAATATAATACATTTGTATCACCGGTTTAGACAGCAGTTTTTACAGACTCTGTTAGATGCTTTTATATAATAATACAATATATATAATGGTACAAACAAACAAAACAATTATGTAAATAATCATTATTAGTATGTAATTATATATGGCAACACACGAGAAACACCAAATTTAAATAAAAAACCAGTATTCGCAAAAGTAATAACCATTTCATGCGATTTTTGTTTGTTTCAAATTAAAAATATATATAATTATACTAAAATAAATTTTATAAGGATTTTTTTTACAAAAAGTAATCATTTAAATATTTTCTAAAGAGTAGGGTAGTTTATGCCGGAATACTGAAACGCAACTTAAATTTAAGTCCAACTTAAACTCGTCCGATTTGACAGTTCGCCATTCAATTCTGTCAAAATTACGAGTCTTAAGGCCTGCTTAAATTTAATTTGCGTATGAGTACTTGCTTTTAAACTTACCTAGCAAATATATCAGCTGACAGGACACAGCCTATAATGTTGCCCAAATGCGGTATATTATTGACGTATGGCAACGCTGACGTTATAAGGATGTTCTTGCGACCTTTCACTGGCAACCTTTAAAGTTCAACTAATTTTAATAGAAGGCCATATAGTTCAGAAGTAATACATAATAATTAAAAATACATAGTGACTTTTTATGATAATTTTTATGATCTATTTAAATAATGATGAATTTTAAATTAAAACTATTATTATTTAAAAAAGCTTTTTTTAATTCCCAAAATAAATAAAAACTGTATTATTATTTGCTACTGTTACCAGTAATAAAATAAAAAATATATTTATCGACATACAAACGAACTCACACAACTTTCTCGTGTTTCAAAGGTTCTTGTAGATTTTTCACTCCGTTGATCCAATTTTCTTGAGCTAAGCTCGCTTCTTCTTGCGTTACCCCGATAGGAACCGATTCATCTGGTGATCTGTTATAATTGTTTAATTAAATTTACTATCTTTTAAATATAACTAATCACTAATCTTTAGCGCTGAACGAAACTTGCGCAGAAGTCAAAAATAAGGTATCGAGGGGACGGCGCGTGATCGTCGGGTGCGCGAGCGTTGATTGGTTGTCCCAGTCGTGTTGTCTTTCTCGCACCAATACGTCAATTACGAGCGCGGTTCTACCGATGCGCAGCTATTCTCGTCCAGCGCTAAACATAAATGACGCGTACTATACTCTACGTTACTTTGAATGTGTTAGTGTCTGGGTGAAAAACTCACGTAGGTATATATAATTTCAAAGTCAAATATAAGTATCTTCTCTAACTACTACTATATGCAGTGAAACTAACCATCTCCATATTACAATACTAGCTCTTGCTCGCGACTTCGTCCCCGTCGGATCTATTTCTATTATTATGTTATAGTGAGTCAATCTTAGAAGATAGACATATACTGTCGCGGACTTTTTTTTAGATTATTTAAAGAGGAATAATTCTTTCATACATATTATTTTTGTATCTTGAACCGTTTTCGCAGCGCACGCAAAGGAAGCCCTCAAAGATGAATAATTTTCCCCGTTTTTTCCACATTTTCTATTATATCTTCGCTCCTATTAGTCGCAGCGTGATGTTATATAGCCTAAAGCCTTCCTCGATATATGGTCAATTCAATAAAAAAAGAATTTTTCAATTCGAACCAATAGATCTTGAGATTAGCGCGTTCAAACAAACAAACAAACAAAGCTTTATTAGTATAGATTGCTTAGTTTTAAAAAATGCGAAGTAACTTCTCATTAGTTTGAATGTGTTAGTTTCTTGGTGAAAAAATCACATAGGTATACATATTATACTAATTTAAAAGTCAAATATATATACTCGTATGTATAGATATCTTTACTAACTACTAATGTATGCAGTGAACATTTTTAATAGTCATAGTATTACACTACAATTGTCTATAATTTGAAAAGCGGTGGCTAGAGAGAAAATCATACTAAACAATATTATAAATACAAGAGTTAATCAGAATATAATGTGAAAGTATAACAAAGACCTTCCCTGGCTTCGCTCGCATATGTATTATGATATAATCTATCCTATTTAGAGCTATCAGCTGTTACGTGTCAATGACCGCATGACCGCATGACAATGCATTTCATTGAAAAAGTTAGCTGTCTCTGTCATTAGAATTCGGAAAAGTGATGTAACACTTTTATTTTGATTTTTTTATTATTGATTTAATTGATGAATAAATAAAATAATAAATCTCAAATATGTTTATACTAGCTGTTGCCCGCGACTCCGTCCGCGTGGACTTTCATATAAACTTTAACTTCCCCTTTCTCCCCCTTATAACCGTTTTTTTAGTTAAAAAGTAGCCTATGTTTTATCTCAGGCTCTAGACCATCTGTGTACCAAATTTCATTACAATCGGTTCAGTAGTTTTGGTGTGAAAGCGTAACAGACAGACAGACAGACAGACAGAGTTACTTACGCATTTATAATATTAGTATGGATTAATGCGGGGACTTGTATATAGACTATTTATGAGGATCTGAACATCACGCAAAAATATTACCACACATTTCTGTTACACATTGTATAGTTCAGTAGCTAAAGAGTCAATATATATTAAGACTAGCTGTTGCTCGGAACTTCGTCCCCGTCGGATCTATTTCTATTATTATGGTATAGTGAGTCAATCTTAGAAGATAGACATATAGTGTCGCGGACTTTTTTTTAGATCATTTAAAGAGGAATAATTCTTTCATACATATTGTTTTTGTATCTTGAACCGTTTTCGCAGCGCACGCAAAGGAAGCCCTCAGAGATGAATAATTTCCCCCGTTTTTTCCATATTTTCCATTATATCTTCGCTCCTATTAGTTGCAGCGTGATGTTATATAGCCTAAAGCCTTCCTCGATAAATGGTCAATTCAATAAAAAAAGAATTTTTCAATTCGAACCAGTAGATCCTGAGATTAGCGCGTTCAAACAAACAAACAAACAAACTCTTCCGCTTTATATATTAGTATATAGATTTGTTTTTCAAGGATTCCGCTGAGTTTTATCATACAGGAATATTAAACCCTAAAAACGCAAGATCATGGGGTTTGGCTAGTTAATGATATAAGGAAGGGTATATATAAACTTACCCAACAGGTGATGATACATTTGTTATCTGCGGTACACCCAATGCTGATAACGGACTGAACGGGCCTGCTGCTGACCCACCCCACTGTTTCACAGCTTCCTGAAATATTATAAATTATATGTACATTTTTTTTTACTTTTTAAAAAATATTGTGTGGACTGCTAACAATATTGGGGATAGTATCGCCATACTGGAAAAACATTTGTAAGTTGCTCTATTTACAAAATACAACTAAATGAAGAAAAAAATAATCTTAAAAATTTTAAGTATAAATCTATATATATAAAAGAAAGTCGTGTTAGTTACTTCTTACTTCTTATAACTCAAGAACGGCTGAACCGATTTAGCTGAAAATTGGCAGGAAGGTAGTTTAGAGCCAGGAGAAGGACATAGGCTACTTTTTTACTGGAAAAAAGGGTTATAAGGGAGGAAGGGGGGGGGGTCAAAGTTTATATGAAAGTTCACGCGGACGGAGTCGCGGGCAACAGCTAGTAAATAAATAAATGAATAAATTGTTAATAATGTATCCTTCTGGATGCACGAACATATTTTCTGATAAAATAATACAATTTATTACGACACAGTGGAAATTTTGTGAATTACTCAGTTTAAGTTTATTGTGACTGAAGCGCATTTGCTTGTATACCCCTCATATTAAAGTTTCGTTTCCAAGATAAATACAAAAGAAATTACCAAGTATTTATACTTAAAATTCATACCTTAAATGCTTTGGCAATATTCAACTCGTCAGCCCAACGGAGAATACTATTAAATTCTGTTAAATATACTTGTTTCCATTCTGGATTGTACACTAATGGGTATAAAGTACTCCATATTGATATATCGGCAGCTGATAACTTTTCCTGAAAGAAAATTAGTATAGAATAATAATTTTTTTTATACATATTTATACATATGACTAGCCACTCCCCGCGGTAAACCGCTTAGTTCCCGTTCCCGGGGCAACACGAGTATAAAAAGTATTCTATGTTTTAAGCAAGGTATTATGTATGTATCTCCATACCAAATTTCAACTAAATAGGTCTAGCCGTTTTGCCGTGAAAGAAAGATAAACAAACAAACAGACACACTTTCCCATTTATAATATTAGAATGGACGGAACTGAGCAGGTATGCTTGTGGTAAGCGATCACCCCCCTCCCCCCGAATGTGTTCTCAATTCTATGTACCTCACGAATGTGTTTCCAACCTTTAAAATAAGGAAATTGGGAGGGAATTCCAAAAATGGTATCATGAATAAACATTCAAATAAGGAGACCCTTAGATTTCCTAACTGATAGCTGATCAACGCACTTGGGAAGGAATTGAATAGATTTCTATACCTACAGTTCAATGTAGGCCGACCAACATTGTATTTTGACAAGAACTAAACTACTTTATTTCAGGATAGAACATAGCTACCAGTAAAGCTAAAAATAGTTGAACTTTCTTTTAATATTTTATTTAAGAGCAACTACATTACATCTGGTTTAAGCAATTCTGTGTATTCTGTATCTAAGCTTAATATAAAGCTGAAGAGTTTGTTTGTTTGAACGCGCTAATCTCAGGAACTACTGGTTCGAATTGAAAAATTATTTTTTATTGAATAGACAATTTATCGAGGAAGGCTTTATGCTACATAACATCACGCTGCGACTAATAGGAGCGAAAAAATAATGGAAAAACAAATCAACGGGGACGAAGTCGCGAGCAACCGCTAGTGTACTAATAAAATAAATCGTAAAAGTCACTCACCCCAATAATATACTTGTGTTTACTCAACAATCCATCGACCATGCGTAACAATGACTGAAGAACTTCTTTAACGTCAGACGATACACTTTTTGACGTTATAACTGTAGCAACGGCAGGTTGGAGACGAGTCGCCTCCCATTCTTGCATTTGCTGACTGAAATTATAAGAAATGGATAAGTATCATTACATAGAATAAAAATAAAGTGGCTCTCTCTTGTCTGTCCCTATGTATGCTTAAATCTATAACTACACTATCGACTTTCATGTGGTTTCTTTTTAACCCCCGACGCAAAAAGAGGAATGTTATAAGTTTGACGTGTCTGTCTGTCTGTGGTATTATAGCTCCCGAACGAATGAACCGATTTCAATTTAGTTTTTTTTGTATTACAGGTGTTCACGGGCGAATATTCTTAGACTTTATGTTTGATGAAAATCGATTCAGCCGTTTAAAAGTTATGGGGGGTTAAAGTGGGGAAGCAAGTATCAAATGAAAGGTTATGACTTGTACATCACTAAAAACAACAACTTTCAAAATTGTGACATGTCTGTCTCTCGGGGGTTTTTTAAATTTTAAATTTCATATTATATCAGATAGAGTTTATATATGTGTGTGACGCTGGGGCTAGTCGCAAAATGAAGTTGTTATCTCTGAATGTTAATTGTCTACGGGTGCTTTTGAGTTTATTGACCCCATAAAATACCAAAAAAAGCTTGTCTATATGACACATTAAAAATTTTATTAAGGAAAAAAGTTCATAGCTTTCTCTGCATTTCATAGCAGACTCTAATTACTTAAAAGATTTTTTGAATACTGAGAAAACTATTATAATACTCCTTAAGTATAAATTAGGTTTAATGTGGCAAATGCAAACAGAATTAACAAATATTTCATACTGGCTCGCTTATATCTCTTAAATGTATAAATTAAATGATAACTATGTTTTGAATAACATATGATAATTACTTTGTAATATCATTTTTTCCTATTCCTTTTCATCAATACATTATATCAATTTATGTACAATGACATTTTCAGCTATAGTTTGATTACAAGAATGCAATATTTTATTAAATAATAATAATAAAACAGAAATAATATTTCTGAAAAAAATGTTCTTTTGTTTTTCTAAGAAAAGAGACTCCTTATAATATCACATTATTAAATATAATTTTTCCTGAGTCATTTAATTCTCGAAATTAGTACAATAAAGTTAAACCTGCACATGTGTATCGTAGTGTTTTGAGTAATTAACTTAATAATCATATCAAAGTTACCACTGTCCGTTCTGGGATAGATCTACAACAGGGAACAAGAACTGTGCAGCAGCATTACTTGAGAAGAATGTCAGCTCTTCGTCCACCTCCAGTAACGGTAACGATCTGGGACCTGCAAATGAGTCTGCGACGCAGACTTGCTTTTAGTACCAACACCACCCCATAGCAACTATTACGTTTCTAAAATAGTTTTACATACTATGAAAATTAATTTAAAGGTTAGAAGTAAAGTATTGATTCATAATTATTTACATTTTTTTCCTATTGGAATGTTTGGTCTGACGCAATATTTACCGCTAAAATATGTGGTATAGTTTAAAGTTAGTGCAAAAATAAGTTATATTTGCATTTATGAAGAAATGTAACATATAAAATTTAATATAATGAGTTCGTTAGCGAATTAAAAAATATATTTTAATAAATTCTACCTTCGAATGAAGCTTTCTGTATTTCTAACTTTTTCTCAGCCAAGTTGGCTGCAATTAGCAACTTTAACGTAGCCGTATTATTTTCATTACTATAAACCTTCATTTTCACGGCGTTTTGTTGTGCTATTATTTGTAGAAAAAATAATTTCCATTCGCTGAAAATAACCTCACAAATTGAGCAAACTCAGGTGTATTCGCTCAACTGACGTTTGACAACTTGGCAAAATTTGCGATTGACGTTTTCCCAGAGTGACAGATTCAAAAGATATTTTATATAAAGATAGTGTACTATTCGTGTTTGTATACTCTTTGTTAAGCTATACACTTTATTAAAATATTTTTCAGGTAAAATAAGATCGGCACTTATTGTTGTAATATACATATTGCTAGAACCAATGATATTATAATAAATAGATATGTTATAAGCGCAAAATTTTGAAGACCCAAAAACACTGCATTCACGCGCAACTGACAAAACCATCTCTTTTCTATCGTTTAGATTTATTCGTATGTGCGCTGCCGCCGCTATGCGTAACACTTTGTTCGATCGATTTGTATGGGTATAACATATCTATTATATTATAATATCATGGGCTAAAACAAAATCTTTGACGTCTAAGACGCAGACTATTAAATCATGTGAGATTATATCTTCATAAGTCCTCTGAAGGAGTTTTGGCGGGAATCGTTCGGCGTCTATATGTAATCTCGATTGAATATTCCTTTTTTGGTGCATAAAGTGATTTAATGTATGATTGTGATAGTGTATCATGCAGTAAACTAGCTAATAAGTGTCCAAGAAATGAAGAATTCATTTGAGAGCGCTTAGTAGCGCTGTTCCGATTGCTCCAAGATTCGTCTAGGTTCTTCGTAAAGCTCCCTATCACTTTACGAAGGGCAGAACGAAACGACTGACTGACTCTACTAAAGACGACTTGATGACTATTTTACTTGACATTGGCAAAAACTAGACGCTAATGCCATAATATATAAGAAAGAAAAAAGTCCTCTGAAATATAATGGAACTAAGAAGTATATTAGATCGAGACCTACGAAGTTACTTAGAGATTAGTAAATGCAATCCGAAAATTGCAATAAAAAATATTTAGGTATATAATCTAGAGCGATCTAGGCGACAGAATACTATGACGTCTACATAAACCTGGCATGAGGTGCATGAAACAACAATGACTTTCCCCTCGAAAAATGGTTAGCCAATTTTGTTCAATAAATATTATTAAAAAAACTAATAAATAAACAAAAAGGCGCGCAGAATAATCTCCATTTCTAGCTCGGACATAAATTACATTGGAATATCTTTTTATGTTTCCCTAATTCCATTGAGAATTACTTTGAATTCCAAACAGTACCTATTTTTAAGTACTGTAGCCAATGATATTATTTAATAGACATGTTATACCCATACAAATCAACTGAAAAGTGCTCCGCATAGCTGTGGCAGCACACATACATACAAGTCAAAACGATTGAAAAGAGATAAATGATTAAACCACAAGAAAGAAAGAGATAGTTAGTTTTGTCAGTTGCGCGTGAATGTACAGGCAACCAATCACCTAAAAAGACGTCCTAATTGGGATGTTTTTGCGTCTTCAAAATTTTGCGCTTATAACATATCTATTTAGTATAATATCTTTGACTGTATTATTTCCGATCTCTCAGCGAGAATAAAATAAAAAGATGAGAACAAAAAATAAATTCTTTATTCAAATATCAATAATATCCAATTAAATCAGATTAACGTAAAATCGTATTCAAACGTTCCGATACTAAAATATTAATCAGTTGTTCATAATTTCAAATTTTCTATTGAGATCTTATACAATACATCACATTATAAAATTTGCCTGTGTTGCCAGTGTTAAGTAACGCTTTTCTACATTAAAAAACGACATAATAAATATTCTATTAAAATAATTATGCAACAGTTGAAACATTTGAGTATTTTAGCGTCTTACATAGTAAATACATATTTATCTCTTGTATCTGGCAACATTAAAAATCACAAAATGTAAGTCCATAAAAACGCGTCTAAAATTTTTTAAAAACTACCACATATATATTATTTACAATACACTGTTCTTCATGAGGTATTATTGATTGAATTTTGTACTTAATTCTCTAGACATCACTTACGCTAACTACATATTTATATGTCACCGTAAAATAACGTTACATTATAATCTACCACGCTAGATTGTCAACTGTCAAATGACCATAAACCGTAACACCGCGAGTCAAGTGTTACCATATCCATCCCATTTGACTTGAATAAAGGTACAAATGACTAACACATTTTTTTACAACTTAACGTTTTTTGTCCCGATAGATTATAATGTAACGAAATTAATAAAATTTTGATTTGTATTTGTCTAAATTACGTATCGATTACGTTATACGCTATCTTATACATGTAGTAACTATATATTATAACAATGTTGATTTGTTGGCACGTTCTTGACTTGGAAGTTACTTTCAGTAGTTACAGGAAAACAAACTAAAAAAAATATCCTAAAAGACAACAGAGAATTAAATATTTTACTTATTAATTCCAAAAAAAAATAAATCTACACCAATAATGTATAGGCTTCCCCATTTTTAATGAAATAACCATTTTTTATTAATACATCTAATAACAGATAACGCGTTACGAAAATTATATCTTTCGATATATAAATCAAACGCATTTCGGCGACCAAATTCTATATAATTCGACTTTGGCAATACTAAAGTCTTCATAAACACTGTTCTTCTTCTTCTTGGTTAAATGGCAGTGCTGCGTTACCGCAATTATGCCAATGTCTAGTAGTTGTAGATAAAATAAGTTTGAAGGTCGCTATTTGGTTGTGGCAATCAGCAACACGTGCTTTCAATACCACAGCCAAACATCGGCCCCTTCATAAACACTCAAAAGCAAATCAAATTCAGACTTATTTTGACAGCTGTCA
>JADANM010006970.1:2586297-2609317 GCA_026213755.1 Eurema hecabe | reverse complement strand
TAATTAACTCGTCAGCGACTTACAACGCTCGCATACCTAGGTTTTTTTATAGCATTTCTAATTCACCGTCTGCATAACTGGTTCAGTTAGACTGGTTTCCAAGGTTTCAGTTAGAATAATATCAACGGATAGAATCCTAGATTCGCATCATTAAGATATCGGCCACTTAAGTTAAGTTTTATTAATGAGATTGTCAATAGCTTTTTTATTTTTTTATACTATACGGGCTTGCGCTTGACCATGGGTTGTCTGATGGTAAGCGACTTCGCGCTCTACGGTAGAGTGCTCTTGTCCAGAAACCTGGAAAATCTCTGGATTGTATCCATCGGGGAGGTCATTCCATTGTTTTGCTGTTTTATTGTAGCATTTGTATGCTAAGTATCGAGTTTTATACCAAATGAAGAGGATTTAGAGAAAAAACTACATCAGTTTGTGGAGTAACTTTTGTGCCCCTAGAACTCTCATTTAAAATAGTGCTTAAGGTTTTTTATTTTTTTTACATGATGAACAAATATGTGGTTAGTAATGTTGAATATGTAATTGTAGTCGTACTTATGTATTTTAATATACACTTGATGAATTACGTCTTTGTCCCACGAAAATATTATAACTAAATAAAAATCTCTCATTTAAAATAGAGCTTAAGGTTTTTTATTTTTTTTACATGATGAACAAATATGGGTTTTGTAATGTCGAATGTGAACTTGTAGTCGTAATTATGTATTTTAATATACGCTTGATAAATTACGTCTTTGTCCCACGAAAATACTATAACTAAATAAAAATTGAAACTCACGCGAACAGAACCAGGGACCATTGCTAGCTTAAAAGTTTAAAACACCAAAACGTAGGAAGTAGGTACAAAAATAACAACCAAAAAAAACCTCGCATAATAGTCGTTACGGACTTAACTATATCAAGCGATAGACTAATTAAAAAACTAGTTTAAAATGTTAAAAATAAACACACAGCATAAACTGGCACATATTATTTCGTTATATTTTTATTAGTCGACGTGACTCTTGGCATTTGAGCGGCATTCAAATTTGAATTGCCAAAAAGACCAGTAAAATCTTACCCCTACACGATATATCGATTACATACAACATACTGACATAGTATGTTAAACTGAATCATCTAATATGATTCTTAATCTATACTAATATATAAAGAAGTAATGTTTGTGTGTTTGTTTAATTGTAAGGGGTAATCTCGGGATCCACTGAACCAATTTTAAAAATTCTTTTACTAGGAGAAAGCTACATTATTGTTGAATGTAAAAAAAGATTGTTAACATTATGCCCAACGAAGTGGGCTAGTTTTTTATAAACTTGTGTGCATGTCGTGGACGCCTATAAGTGTGGCTGCATTATATTGCTTTATATAAATATATATATTTTTATGTGTTAATTGTTAAATGAATGTACGCCATGTTGGCGTTCCTAAAATAAAATAAATAAATAAACTGACTATAATAATTCTATAATAATAGCTGGCCCTAGACGATGTTTATTTTAATGATTAAATTCAAATCCGATAAAAGCTAGTATATAATATACAAGCGAACCGCCCCAGCTTCGCTCGCATATATTATAACTAGCTACTGCCCGCGACTCCGTCCGCGTGGACTTTCATATAAAAGATTCAAGCCCCCCTTATAACCCCTTTTTCCAGGTTAAAAACTATGTCCTATGTCCTACCCCAGGCTCTAGACCATCTGTGTACCAAATTTCGTTCTAATCGGTTCAGTGGTTTAAGCGTGATGGAAAGACAGACAGACAGACAGAGTTACTTTCGCATTTATATTATTAGTTAGGATGTAAGCTATATGTATCTTTCAAGTTGGAACATACTGGACACGGTATGCAAATTTAATTTAATATCGGTTCAGTAGTTTAGGACTCAATCGCGGACTTTCATATAAACTTTAAACTTTTTATTATTTTTAAAATGTATTCTGCTATTCGGAGCGGGGACAAGTCCAACGAATCGAAAACCATGAAAATTTATCTAGCCGATCTCGAGTTTTAAGTGGTTTAACAAACACGTCTTTGATTTTATAACTATGTATATCAATAATAACACGTTAGTAATGTCCTGCATTTGGTTTTCGCTATGAATATATTATTATTATATAGAGCCACTTTATGCTTGCATGCGACACCTACGTGATAGGAGCTTTACACATAACATTCATTTTGGAAATGATTAAATTCGAATTCACTTTTTATTTTATATACTTAATGGTAACTTTAAATTTAAGAAAGGGATGAAAAGTAGCCACTTTACTGTGTTGTTCGTGATAATGACGACCGCTTGTCTTGTAGCACAACTGTTTTCTGCGCGAAGGGTCGTGGGTTCGATCCCCACACCGGAAAAAATATATTTTTCCGGTTCGTTCACGCTGTATCTAACCTTCCCATAACATTATACCCTTTTCATATAGAGGGAAATGCTTTTAGGCATATCCGCCGCGTGGTTAAGTGGTGGTAAAGTGCGACGGGTTATGTGGGACTCGCCTGGCCATTGGGGATGTTGTGCGGCACGCTAGTCGTGCAGCAAGGTCAGGTATACCCACTAAAACCCTCTGTTACTCTTACGGCCAAATACTCATACGCAAATTAAATTTGAGCACGCCTTAAGGCTCGTAATTTTTACAGAATTGTATGGCGAACTGTCAAATCGGACCGGTTTAAGTTGTACTTACATTTAAGTTTCGTTTCAGTATTCCGGCATCACTCACCTATGATATGTACTTTTCCTAGTTCTACATCTATCAATCTATGTAGCTTAGCGAGTTTTATGTTTCATAGAAATAAATAAATCGTTTCAGAAAAGTATCACCATTTGTTTAAATTAACCTTTATATGTCATATAAATATTCATTAATGGAGTTAAAATGTTCGTGATTAGGATGTGGAATTGTCCAACATAGATTGCCATATCTCGTGTGCTATGTATCTACGATCCCAGCCTGAGCTAGTTCCAGGCCTTAGGGGGTTCACATATTGAACATAACTATTTTATTTTTATTTTTGTCATTAATAAAATTAAATACCGACTTTTTACTTGTATATTACCACGATTATGTGACCGCCTCCTCGCGTCAAAAATCTGGATATGCTCTTAAGGACTATGACGATAAAATATCATCTAACTCTACATTTTGTTTTATTAGTGGTATTGTGACGTCACGCCTTGGTAGAACCATCCTCAAAATACATATGCTACATATAGTAACACCTTTGCATCGTCATGGTATTAGTAAATATTTACCAGCGGTTCCGAAGGCAGTTTTAACAGAGAAGAGCCGGCAAGAAACTCTGATAGTTTGCTCTTTTAATAATTAACTTAAAAAAAAACCGACTTCATGATAATACCTATTCAACAAAAAATAATCGTTCAAATTGGTTTATAATAATCGGCGGAGATATTGCGTATAAAAAAGTTCATCCCCAATTTTCCACCCTTGGGGGTTGTTTTTTTTAATTATTAAATTTAAATGGGACCACCCTTGAGGTATTACTTATACGCCGAAAAAAGATTTTTCAAATCGCGTAACAACGCGTAACAAACATAGAAAAAAGAACATACGGGTCGAATTGAGAAGTCGGTTTTTGAAGTCGATCCTTTTTGAAGTTGGTTGAAAATAAAAAGTTAAATATAAGCAATTACAAATATAAGCAACCACTCCTTATAATTTACAATACATGAACATCTTGCGAGCATTAAGAAACATCATTCTATTGGTTTTGTCTTCAATATATTCATTTATTGTATAACGCGATTTTTAATTAGACAATATTTTAACAAGGCTCCTAAACTTGGAATTGGTCAAATCCTTAACGCTCTTAGGAAGCTTATTTATAAAACAGTATACTCTGCCCCATGAAAGAGTTTTGTGCTTTGCTAATTCGGAAGAAGAATATTCGTCTTATGGTCACCTTCTTTACCGGAGGTAATCCTTTTACGGATACCGCGTCCTCCTCGGGGGAGAAGGAGGCGGTTATGTCGGACTCGCCATTAAAGGCCATACCGTCTAAAACCCACTGGTGTTCCGTCGCGCACCCTTTCGGGGGGCAGACTTGCAGAGGACGCACGAAGCTATCGTCCGCAACCCAATATCGTCAGCTAATTCTTCTATGGTCCCAACTTTAACAAACCCTGGATTTTTTTTCATTTTATGAAGTGGTGAAACGAGCTGGACGCCCTCCTGATGGTAAGAGAAACGCCAGCCCATAACCAATGCTACCCAGAACTTTGCTCTGGGCAGGGGTGCACTTTGAGTCATAAGATGTTAAGACTCATTAGCCCAGTAAACACGCTGGTCTAGACATATCTCAATCGTTAGCATATTCGACTAGATAACCAAGATTACTGACCAACGGACGTTGTTTTTTATTACGATAAGCATTACCAGTTATTCTAAATGTTAGCACTCAAACCGTCTTGTTTTGAATTTGCAAAAACCATATTAACATATTGCTCATAAATTGCCCTGTTTTTCGATCTGGTTTAAATTCTATATCTTATGTAGATATAATGTATAAATTAAATGCATTCTCTTCGAGCAGACGATACGTTATATGTCGTATGTTAGGCACATAAGGCATTAAAATGTTGTGTAGGTAATAAGAAGATTGGTTACTATGTTTATAATTAGTTACCGGTAATGTATGTTTGTAAAAGAAAACTCTACAAAGTGTTTAATATGATATGAAAGATTGCCTGGACGAAATCTCTTTATAGAGTTTAGGCCGACCATTATATTGTTCTATATTGTGCATTTACTAAGTTTAATTGTTCGTCTAATAATGGGTAAATAACTACAAAATTAGATTACTTTTTTTTTCTAACCACGATTTTAGCGAATTGGATAAAAAGTTCCCTTCGATTTCTCTGGTCTGAAATATATTTTTTCCAACAACACAGAATCATCAAAGTCCGTTCTCTTATTTAACTTCAGGACTCTTATTATATTATACCACGAGGACCATAAGCATAATATTTATATGGTTTTAATAATAGCCAATTATAATAATAATATTATTTCAGGACATTTATACACTGCGCCATCTAATTCCAAGCTAAGCAGAAGCTAGTGTTACGATAACTTATAGATTACATATACATACTTTTCTTTTGTAAATACATACATACAATACATATCCACTAGAAAACTCCTAAAAAATACGAATGTAAATTACGAATATATTTGTCCGGTGCGGGGTTCGAACCCACGACCTTTTGCGAAGAAGGCAGTTATGCTACCACTGCGCCAAGTGTTCGTCGTGGTTTTTTAAATCAGTTTAAAAATAATTATAACTGTCACCTGACAAAATTTGCAAATTGACCACTCCGTGCCGTGGGAATCGAACGATGGACCTTTCTAATGTGATAAATGCGACATAATGCCATCAACACCATTTTAATTTTACGTATACAGTATGCTACAAAACATGTGTCTGATCTCTTCTAGGATGGAGGGTAATATTCTCTATCTAAATAACTTTTCGAATAAAATACAATAAAAACTCTTTATCTAAAAATCACAATGCAATTAAGTTGTAAAGATTTTGTTTCTATTGTTAAATATACACAAATTCAAGGGATCAATGACAAATGACGAATTGACAAATCCTGGCAACTCAAGTACGGTCCGTAGACCGAGACGTATAGACCGTACAGCTAGCAGAGCACGTGAAAACGAGATGGTGTTGCCATGTAAATTTTTTAATTTTACTTAGCTTTTTTTTTTTTTTTTGGTTGAAAAAAAATAACTATGCTGTTTTTTTCAAAACGTTAGCAAAATAAGGACCTAATACCGGTATACATTACGAGGTTTTCGGATCGGACATCTGTTTTGTAACACACTGTATATAAGATCGATATATTTATTATGTATGTATGAGACCGATATGTATTGAATTAAATTATTCGATGTTGGACTATGGAGTTTTTGATTTGAAACGATCCTTATCACTACATAGTTCTTTCTTTTCTTTCTTATATATTATGGCATTAGCGTCTAGCTTTTTGCCAATGTCAAGTAAAATCGTCATCAAGTCGTCTTTAGTAGTCAGTCAGTCGTTTCGTTCTGCCCTTCGTAAAGTGATAGTGAGCTTAACGAAGAACCTAGACGAATCTTGGAGCAATCGGAACGGCGCTACTAAGCGCTCTCAAATGAATTCTTCATTTCTTGGACACTTATTAGCTAGTTTACTGCATGATACACTATCACAATCATATATTAACGGCGGTTCCCAATATGCAATCTCAATCCGTTTTCAGCTATCTACGGTTGAGTTTTCGATCTAAATATGAGAAAAAGCGTTTCAATATACAAACCATAGATGGGATAAGCAATCCGAAAACGCAAACTATCCGTCAGAGGGCACCGATCTAACGCTTTTTGTTTTAAAAATCTAGAAATTGGGGAAAGTTCTTCTAAAAGATGGGACAAATACTGTTAGTTCGTTTCGGGGATATCTCAGTATCTCATATTATCTGTTAATATTATAAATGGGAAAGTCTGTTAGGATGTATAGTATTAAAGTGTGTAATTCTTAAGCGCTTAAACTACTAAATGGTATTGTATGAAATTTAAAATGCGATGAATGCATAGGTTGCTTATCACGAAGTCTCTAAGGGGAAAATGTTATATGCCGGAATGAACTTAACTTATTTCGACCCTAGATGAAAAAAGTAAGTTTTTGAGCTCCTACTTAAGTTATGGTGGTACTTAGGGTAAAACGAAGTTTAATGACTAAAAGGAATGATAGATCTCTTAGACAGCAGTGACAATGTTTGTTTGTGGTATTGAAAGCCCGTGTTGCTGATTGCCACCTCATATATGAAATATCAACCCTCAAACTTGTTTTATCTACACACAACTAGACATTAACGAAAATGTGGTAACGCAGCACCGCCATTTAATCACGAGAGAAGAAATATAGCATTATTTCTCAGTCCTTTTAATGAATAACCTAGGCAAGGTTATTTATCTATACTAATATTATAAAGCTGAACAGTTTGTTTGTTTGAACGCGCTAATCTTAGGAACTACTGGTTCGAATTGAAAAAATATTTTTTATTTTTTTTATTAAAAAGACCATTTGTTGAGGAAGGCTTTAGGCTACATAACATCACGCTGCAACTAATAGGAGCGATGAAATAATGGAAAAAGCAATCGACGAGGACTAAGTCGCGAGCAACAGCTAGTTTATTATAATTACTAGCTGTTGCCCGCAACTCCGTCATCGGGGACTTTCATATACATTTTGAACCCCCCTTTTCCCGCCCTTATAATCCTTTTTTCCTAGATTTTTTCAAACAAATATTTTTTCCCGCTTTCTCCCGTTCCCGTGGGAATTTTGCAATATCCTGTTGCAAATAAACTTTTAGTTTACTAAGGTACCTGCCAAATTCCCGTTGGTTTGGGCTGTGCGTTGATTTTCTATGCGACATACATAGACTTAGGACTTTAAGTCTTTCTTTTCCAGTTAAAAAGTAGCCTATGTTCTATCTCAGGCTCTAGACCATCTGTGTACCAACTTTCATTACAATCGGTTCAAAGGTTTGGCCGTGAAAGCGTCAAATTATAAAAAGTTTCAACACTTCGCGCAACCTTGGGGATTATTTAAAAAAAAAGTAGCCTATGTCCTTCCCCAGGCTTTAGAATCGGTTCAGGTACTTCCGCATTTATAATATTAGTATTTAAGTATGGATTATACGTTGGAAAGTTTTGATAAATCGTATACGAATTAACAAGGACATTTTAACAGAACTAGATCTATAAAACGCAGGATGCGCTCACATTTAGAGAAACGAAATTATTTTTTAATTGCCATCTCATTTATTACATTGAAATGGTCGCGAATGAACCAAATACATATTTGTTTTTAAGTGATTAACTATAACTGTTTGTAGCTGGTCGGTCTGGTTTTCAACCGACTTCAAAAAGGAGGAAGTTCTCAATTCGACCCGTATGTTTTTTTTCTATGTTCGTTACGCGATTGAATGATGAACCGATTTGAATAAATCTTTTTTCGGCGTATAATAAGACTCATTAGCCCAGTAATTTCGCTGGCTACAGTGCCCTTCAGACCGGAGCACAGTGACATTTTCACGTCACTGTTCAGGCGGTAGAATGTCTGGCACTGTGGGGGTACCCACCCAGTCGGTCTCCTGCGAAAGAGACCTACCCCCGGTAAAATCTCCGCCTTATGAACCAATTTGAACGATTATTTTGTTGAATAGGTATTATCATGAAGTCAGTTTTATTTTTTTTAAAGTTAATTATAATTATTGATTACTAGACATGCCACGCGGCTTTATCCGCGTAGTTATAGAACTAAACAGTACTAGCTGACCTGTGCCCTCTTAGTTGGGCATAACATTAATAATCCTTTTTAATTTTTGTAACTTAATTATATAACATATGACACTCAGCAATAATGTGGCTTTCTATTGGTGAAAGAATTTTTAAAATCGGTTCCGTAATCCCAAGGTTACCGCTTACAATTTAACAAACGTACAAACTTTACTTCTTTATAATTTAATATAGATATAGTGAGTTCCCAGTGATAAAAAAGCATGTAAAATTGAAGCCTTAATCCAAAAAATATATGCCTATACCTTTTAATTATGTAACAAAAAATTAAATATATGTCTATAATATATTGGGACATATATTTACCTACTTTATATTATTACATTTAAGGCCTTCAAGATTTTCAATAAATTTTATCAGTACCGGCAGTCTTGAAAATTAAAGGACTATTGGATATTGAATATCAAAGAATATATAAGGGAAACATTTTTTCTATTGATGCGAGGGGTTAGAAAGAATATTCGTTAATTTTTTATTAATTTAAATAAACTTTAAAATTAATGGATGTGTAGAATACACATGTGGTTTTAAAATCAATATAATATATGATCATTATTTTTTTTTCAATAGTTTTAATTACAGTACATATAAATTATCAAAGGTTGTTCTAAATCTATATTGGCACAAATCTATAACATTCCAAAATTCTTATCTCATTCGCTCGGTGAAAAATAACTCACAATCAATATCTCCCAAAAAATAAATTTAACTTATCAACAAGAATCAATTAAATTATTAGATAATGGATACACTCCAAGCTGAAGTTCAATAATATATAATTGTAAATTATCTAAATAGATAACATATTATATTTTTAAAAACAGAATTATTACACAATAGAATCATAATTTTTGACTAAAAATTAATAAAAAACGCAACTTGTATTTTTAAATACTACAGTAGAAATAAAAAACAAAGGAAAAACAATAGAAAGTTTTATCAGAGAGATTATTTTGATGGCTTTCACAGATAACATTATATCAAAATAAAATGGCACTGACCTCTCGGTTTCCCGGCTTTTTTATTTTTTTTTTATCCCAAAAACACAATCTCACAGTAACCACTACCAGTCTAACTGATCAGTAAAAATATCCATAATCACCTAATTTTCGTAAAAATAAGATAATATTCAGTTATATAGTTTTATCTAGCGGTTTAGCGCCAATCAATGGTTTAAATTTTGTACTAATTGAGATAACAGAAATTTTATATTTTGATAACTCTTATAGCGGCAACCTAGACTGCGCGACAATGTAGGCAACTGCTAGGCGATTAGTAATAAAATTATACACGACAGAGCGTCAAATTACGCGTCTCTCGCCTTTAGTTAAAAGGTTAACAGTCAATTGACTACAGTTTTTTTAATCAGTTAAATATAAGGACATCTTATGCGTTCGCTTTATAAATTCGATCACTTACCGATGCTAGCGGGTCGCATTCCACCGTTCGCGAAATGCGTGGGCTCGTATTTTCATCTTGTTCACGTAATACCACTTCACGAATTACTAATATTTTGTATCGAAATGCAAGTGGTTATAAAAAAATAAATGATCAGTGTTACATTATACGATCTGTCAAACTTGACTTTTACTCAAGGCTGTGCCAAATTCCATAGACAAGATATGTTGTTTATAAATAGAAAGTTTAGTTTTGCTATTCGGCGCTAGATGGCGGTGCTGTTGTTCTAATTTCTAACGTTCTAATTTGTGCTAACGGAATATGAGGAACATGAGTGCTTACTGATTTGGAAATTTAATGTGCTGTACATCGAATTATGTTAGGCTTCATCGTGATGAAGCATTATGAAATTATAGATGTAAGTAATTATTACTGTTTAATCTGATTGCACAATAATTATTTTTTTCTAGAAACCCATTTAAAATACTGGTTTTATACCAAAATTCTTATACCGATAAGTTTGATATATATTATATTTAATGTAATTTTATATTTCATGACAATAATAATTAACGTATTGAATAGATATCATCGCCGGTATTTTTTGTTAGCTGTTTACTATTACTTTTTTGTATTGTTGAATGTTTTTAACTCAGAGCTGTCAAGCTCTGCGAGTGTTGATGGGCGGCGATGACCACTTTCCATCAGGTGGCTCGCCTGCTCGTTTGCCCTCCATGTTATAAAAAAGAAACTTTTGCAGTTAACTATACATAAATAGATTTCATTAATTTATTTAAATGCTCCACCGTAAAAGCTTTCTGTTAGCATTTATGGATATTCCAGATTTAAATTATTTCTTTAGTTAAAAGTAAAGATCACCAATCATCGTATTAATAAATAACTAAAGATATACATAATATTATAAACCTATTCCAATTTTTTTCTACAGGTTAGTTGACATAGCCGAAAAAATAATAAGGCTCTTTATTTATAAAAATAATGCAAAATGAAACGTATGGGGTAATAGCAACGCACTCCGGTTTGTCCCGCTTATTCTATATTATTATAATTCGTGCCCGGGAATACCGGGATAAAATCAGTCAAATTTCTCTAACATCCAATAAAGAGTTATTGCGTAAGATAACAAAATCAAATTTTGAAAGAAAAATAAAATAAAAAAGTGTCTATTGCTACTCTAATAAAACAATTGCAAATTTAAAACATTTTTTTTTTATAATATGAAGAATATGACATTACGAACAATAAATAACAATAAGTAGAAACGTAGTATAAGACGACATCTCAGCTAATGCTATTCTGAGGGCGAGCTCTCAGGATAGCGCTGGTTTTCAGGTGCAGCCTCCTAAGATAATATTTTAGAGTAGGGAGTAGGGCAAGAGAGTAGGGTAAAAAAATAAAAATAAAAAAAGATTTTTATATTCTATGAAGTGGTAAGACGAGTCAGGAGGGCTGACGGTAAGAGAAATGCCAGCCCATGCAGTGCTACCCAGAACTTTGCTCCGGGCAGGGGTGCACTACATTGACGCTCCCCACTTTGAGTCATAAGGTGTTAACACTCATTAGCCCAGTAATCTCGCTGGCTACAGACTACAGTGCCCTTTACCGGAGCACACTGATATTTACACATCACTGTTCAGGCGGTAGAATGTCTGTGGGAGAACCTACCCGGTCGGTCTCCTGCGAAAGAGACCTACCTACGGTTGATTAGCATTTGGCAACTGTATCTATGTGAGTGTGTGTTTGTGTGTGTGTTTACTACTTTCATACATCCTCAGAAACTTTTTCCTTTATAATATAACTTATAGGTAGGATTGTTGTTTACGCTTGCAGACAGTGTTTAGTTTTTTGTGTATGATATTGTAGTGAAGAATATTTATTTATTTACACTTTATTGTATACACATTAAAAGAAATACAACACGTAAGATACATGAAAAGAAGAAATATACATACAAATGGCGGCTTTATCGCTTGGCAGCGATCTCTTCCAAGCAACCTTTAATAAAGAAGTACATGAAAGTAGTAAGGCAGTGTATACAAAATAAAAATAAAATAAACACACACATTATAATAAAATCTTTACATAAAATAGGAAAATAATAAAAAGAATAGTTAGTTTAACTTAGACTTAAGTAATATTAGAATGATGGTAGTAATTGTAATATTATATGGCTATAATAATTGTTTGCACCTTTGATAGTAAACTAACAGTACCGACGTTGTCTTTTCTTCTCTGTAAAGTGCTTTTCGATCTGGTGGAACATAATCGTTTTGTTATACTATTGTCATAACTTTTCATAACATATAGTACGCGTCACGAATCTTTAGCGCTGAACGAAACCTGCGCAGAAGTCAAAAATAAGGTATCGAGATAACGGCGCGGCGCGCGGGGCGCGTGATCGTCGGGTGCGCGAGCGTTGATTGGTTGTCCCAGTCATGTTGTCTTTCTCACACCAATACGTCAATTGCGAGCGCGATTCTACCGATGCGCAGCTATTCTCGTCCAGCGCTAAACATAAATGACGCGTACTATACTAGCCGTTCCCGCGGTTTTCCCCGTGTCCCCGTTCTCGTTTTCGGGGCAATGCCAGGATGTAAGCTATCCAATCTTTTAAGCCGAATCAAACTACACACGGTGTGCAAATTTAATTTAACCGGTTCAGTAGTTTAGGAGTCAATCGCGGACAAACGTGACACGGGCGTCTTAGGCAGCTTAGCAGACTCTTCGCGACAACGCTAAAGCATATAATAACACGTAGAACCGCAATATGAGCATGCAAAGTAAAGCCACTTCAAAGTAGACTATTTTGTCTCCTTACAAAGATTCGTATGTTTTTCGTAGATTTAATTTTAACCCACATTTAAAGGATAGATTTCTTATAGCAGCGACATTATCGGTGGGCTTGTGTGCGTGTCATCGTGTATAAGAACGTGGTTTTAACACTTACATATATACAGTTTTGGCTTCACTTACGGCGGACCGATTAATTATTAAGGGACTATCAGTCTATGCGTTATACGTCTATGTGCTAAAGAAACTGAGTACAACTTAGGCATAACGGCGGGACATAGTTTGTATTAAAACAATATTACGTCTGTACTAGTGTTCCACAGATAATATATCAGAAGACATCCATTTGAAACCATCGCCAAACTTGTTCTATGCTAAACGGCCAGTGATACCATCATTATTGTCTATGACTCGGCCTGTTCCAATTTCGAAATGCAGATCATAGACTAGAAAGCTATTGAGTCGTTACTAGATAATATATATTTTTAAATTAAACAAAATTCTTAATAGCAGTGGTAATATGATTGAGAAATAATTAATTCATTCTTAATTGTTGAATTAATAATATGAATAACTACTTTATCTTCATATTTCTTTAGATATTATAATAATAACTAGCTGTTGCCCGCGAATCCGTCCGCGTGGGCTTTCATATAAACTTTGACCGCCCCCTTCCCCCCTTAAAACCCTTTTTTTCCAGTTAAAAAGTAGCCTATGTTACTTTCCATCTTTTCAACTAACTGTATGCCAAAATCAGTCGATTGATTGCTTAGCTACGGCGTGAAGGAAGGACAAACAAACAAACACACTTACACATTTATAATATTAGTAAAGGTTTAGATTATTTTGTTTGCCTACATCTAATTATTATTACAAATATGTCAGTTTAATGCAAACATTTCAAGAAAATCTGTTATTTTCTTAAATAAGGTGCAATATCTAATAATTAATTAATGTACACGTAGAAACACTTTTGAATCGTCATGACGTGACAAGAATTTTAAAATAATTGATATAAAGATTGCACAAGTCAACTCTTTAGTTTTTACTATTCCCGAACTAAAATCAAATATGGCGGCGCCGAGTCTAAACAACAAATTGGTTCGATGACGTTGCACGACCAAATAATGTTATTTACATATTGTTTTGTCACTTTCCACTCTATTATAAATACTCTTTGTTTTTTTCACAGATAAAATCAGGTCTTTGCCACTTTTGTTTGGTAATTTGGCGATTGTCTATGGTTTTACATTGTTGCATTGTGCCAGTCACAATGAAGGATTAAAGAGTTTGCATAGCTTTAAAAAATCTGTTTCCTTTAGTTTCCGGTTTATCTTTAAAATGTATATTTGGATCAAGTTAATGAAATAATTATAATATATGTCGCAGAGAGTGACGTCGTAGTAGTTGTAGTGATGCCGAGGTAATGATTGTTTGCTTCATGATGGCTCTTTCTTAGGTTCTTAATAAGTGAAACTTCAGAGTAACATATTCACGGCGTATATTCTCGATTACTTACTATCCAATATCTGATTATTTTCACAATACTGACGTTTTTATAGAAACTGACAAATTCCACATAATTCTTTTAAGTTTGAATTTAAACATTGTAATAAACCAAGGAGGTTCGACTAATTAACCAATATTGCAATAGTTTTCACTATCTTGATTATTCTTTTCGTTCATCTGCGTCCTGCGTCCATATGAATATATTGTTTTTTACGACTGTTTAAGTTTGTTGTACGACTAAGCATTGCCAAGCTTTTCACGTTCAAAACGATGAAAATTAATTTTCAAATTATACATGTTTAAAATTATTTGAAATTTACTGATGATGGCATGGCATTTAAATAATATGAATAAATATTAATAACAGCTTTAAATCAGTACATAACAAATAGGTAACTTTATTAACAACTAGCTGTTGCTCGCGATTTCGTCTCCGTCGATTTCTTTTTCCATTATTTCTTCGCTCCTATTAGTCGCAGCGAGATGTTATGTAGCCTAAAGCCTTCCTCGATAAATTCTCCTTTCAAAAAAAAAAAAATCGAAACAGAAATTCTTGAGATTAGCGCGTTCAAACAAACAAACTCTTCAGCTTTATTATATTAGTATAGATTTAATCCCACCATAGAAAAAGAGATGGTTTAATTGTATAAAAATAATTATAGGTTATTAAAATAATTAAGAATTATAGTTTTTGAAGCTGTAGGGATGAATCTCTGGAAATTCTAAATTGGTTTTGAAAGTTGTTTGAATAATAAAAAGTTTATATACCTACTTTTTAATATTTATAATTAATAAAAACACTGTGACGTCGTAAATGATCGAAAATCGGAAATAATTATAATTAAAAAGCCATGAAAGCCATGAAAATTTAAATTTTCTCAGTAATTTTTTATATGAGAGAAACTGAGCAGTACGTTGGCTACTTAGCATATATATATCATATCACATAGTATAAAACCAAGTCACTTTCTCTATCCTTATATCTCTATATATGTACTTAATCTTTAAAAATACGCAACAGATTCTCATGCGGATTTTTTAATAGATAGAGTGATTCAAGAGTATATAAGCCTATATGTATAATTGTATAATACATGCATAATATATGCGAACGGACCCGGGGCGGGTCGCTAGTATATTTTAAACGTGAAAAGTTTATAAGGATTTAAGTATATATATTTGAGTATTTTTATTGCTCTTTCACGCGAAAACTACTGAACGAATTTCGCTGAAATTTATCATACGAGTAGATAAGATCCTAGATTATAACATAAGACAATTCTTATCCCGGTATTAGCTCAGGAACGAAAGCTACGCGGGTAAAACCGCGGACACAAGTACTAGTATTACATAGCCCATACTAACGTTCACGATTTGTTAATATGTGATTATAAATTCGTATCCTTCGCAAATGAGTCATATCTACTCTGTAGATTCCTATGCATTGATTTCTCACTAGTGAGCATGACGAACTGATCACTTATACCAACAGGTAATGATTTTTGACCCTACAAGGAGGACTTTTAAAGGAAAGCTTGTAACGTGAAAATGCCGTTTAGAATTAGTACAGACCAGCTTAGAATATATCTAATAGTTAGAAAATAAACTAAATTACGAAATGAGTATTGAGTCTCAACATCTGATGATTCAAAGTGGGGAGCGTCGGTGTAGTGCACCTGCCCGGAGATGGGCTTTATAGCAAAGCTGCATTGGCTATGGGCTGGCGTTACTCTTACCATCAGGAGTGCGTCCAGCTCGTCTCCCCTCTTCATAGTATAAAAAAATACACTTTATTAAGATTATTGAAGCATATTACGTTCCAAAAAAATAATATTTAGTAATTAATTTAAAAATCCTATAGGTTTTTTGTAACTGTTTAATTCCATGGTTATAGAAATATAGAATTCGTAGCTAGTAAATTTCGTACGACACATAAATATATACATTTCCTCTACATTATATTAGTATAGTACAAATCACGTACTTTAAAGCATCCAAGTTTTAAATAAACAACGAATTTAATTTCCGTTTTGACATAATAAAAATTCCGGGCGACCACAATTAATATAATAGCGACGTAACCAATAAAGCAATCAATTTCTTATTTAAAATTCTACATGCAACCTCTTTGGGTGCACCGTGCTCTATAGTCTGTGCCCTTTGTGACAGCCGCTGTAGTCTGTGCGCGTCCGCTGTCTATGGTCCTATTTCTTTTTAATTTCTTTATCTGTGCCGCGCGTTCGAGGAAGCTCATGGAATACATACCATGACGCTTGATACGATCTTTAAACTACAAGGTTTATACAAATTATTTGCTGGCCACGCATTGATTTATTGAGTACGAATGATTAAAAAATTAACCACGTTTTGAATATGGAATTGATACATGTGCTTAAAATATTATCTTTAATTAAATTGTTGTCATTGTCAATGATGTTATCTATATCTATATACATAATAATATAATAAGAACGTAACAAGTCGCTGTCTGTACAAGAAAGATATATGAGAAAAAATGTAATAGGATACCTTTATTAACGCAATAGAACCCAAAACAATATTTTTTTGAATTTTTGTCTGTTTGTCTGTTTGTTTGTGCACGCTAATCTCAGAAACGGCTTATTCTATCTAGATCGGGTTTTCAATGATATATTGTGGTAAGCTTCACTTAACATTTAGTGTTTAATTCATGTCAATCGGTATATAAATAAAAGAGTTATAATTTAAAGAATCACGTTGAACTTGCTGAACTATTGGCGCGGGCGAAGTCGCGGGCACAGCTAGTACTAAATAGATATGTTTTCAGCGTAAAATTTTGAAGACGCAAAAACATCCTAAATAGCTTACCTTTCGGTGATTGGCGTTGCCTTCACGCGCAACTGACAAGTCTATCTCTTTATTTATTGTTGGTTTTTCTATCGTTTTGACTTGTATGTATGTGTGCTGCCGCTGCTGCTCGGAACACGTATTTCGGTTAATTTGTATGGGTATAACATATCTATTATTTAATATCATTGGGATTTGTCTTCTTGTCGATGACTTAAGACTAAAATTTTAATGGAAATTATTTAGAAAATAAAACTTATTATATTATTGATTATTTAAATGACTAAAGTTTGCAACGAAAGTTGCTCTAATTGTAACTAAATAATAAGACCCAAGTAGTAGTAATTAAAAGATCATTTTTTTATATTTTACAACCCGCATTTTTACCCCCAATTATGCATGTTTTATATTACTTACTAGCTGTTGCCCGCGACTCCGTCCGCGTATTCTTTCATATTATACTTTCACTTTCATATTAACTTTGACCCCTTATAGCCCGTTTTACCACTTAAAAAGTAGCCTATGCTTCATCTGAGGCTCTAGACCATCTGTGCATTAAAATGCATTACAATCGGTTCAGTAGTTTTGGCCTGAAAGCGTAACAGACAGACAGAGTTACTTTCGCATTTATAATATTACTTAGTATGGATTTTAAGCACGCGCTTAATTTTTGAAGTCACTTAAAACTCAATAATATGACTTATTTTTCTCCAAAAATCAATGCAATTTCCAAAAAAAACTTACTAATATATGTTTTTTTTAATTTAAAAGTTGTTAAGTGTGGATCGGATATTTTTGTTTAAATGTTTGTTCCTCTTTCACGTAGAAATTACTGAATTGATTTATCTGAAATTTGGCCTACACCTAGATTAGACCATAGATTTACACATAGGATACTTTTTATCCCGGTATTGTCGCGGGAACGGGAACAACGCAGGTAAAACCGCGGGGCACTGCTAGTGTACTATAGCTACAGATAATATCTACGAACAGTAGCTATGCAACAAATTATGCTAATTATAATTGGAACTTCGGCCCGTCAAAGAGCGTTATCGATCGTTTTGTATGAATATATATTATTTCGTAGAATTCAAGCGCCGCACATACTAATGCACCAGCGCGGCGTTAGCTGGCAATTACTCGTGAGAATACTATTCGCTGATGTGACGTCGTCCTATAATATTTTTACTAATGAATTAATTATTTTATTACCCTTCCTTAAAACATTAGGTACCGATAATCGATATATATAATGTTACATAGCCAGGAACATGTGAAACAGAAAAAGAAAAGCGATGACAAATATTAAAAAATAAAAAGGTCTGTGTGCTTGTTTTTTTTTTTTTATGCGAGTGCAGTGCTACCCGGAACTTTGCTAGAAAACCTAACTCCGGGCAGAGGTGCACTACACCGACGCTCCCCACTTTGAGTCATAAGATGTTAAGACTCATTGACCCAGTAATTACGCTGGCTACAGTGCCCTTCAGACCGGAGCACAGTGACATTTGCATATCACTGCTCAGGCGGTAGAATGTCTGGCACTGTGGGGGTACCCACCCAGTCGGTCTCCTGCCAAAGAGACCTACCCCCGGTAGTTGTTCTAAATTCATAATAAACATAGGATGGGGCGAGCTGTTAATTCATCTGGTGGTGTTATTAATGGTGCTAAGAGATCAGCGCCTCCTACGAGCGTTTGCGTTGTCAGCAAATAGTAAAAAAATAGTAACTATAAATTTAGATAAAACTACCATTAAAGCACAAATTTATAATAAATAAAGGTGGTCTGTTCATCAAGTAAAACCATAAAAATTGGTTTTAAATATTAGCTTAAAACCCGAAGCTCTAAACTCTAAACGCGAAATTCAAATCTCAAAGAAATTTAAACCTAGTAAGACTTAAAGAAACAACCTTAAAAAGCTTAAACCTAGCTAACCTCAAAATCCTAAGACTTAAAGCTTAACCCTAGCTCTAACCTCAAAACGTCAATGATTCAACCTCATTAATACCCAATTCACATATCAATCGGCTCCTAACGACATTTTACTTATTTTACGATCGAGAATAAACCATAAAATATCACACACCTGCTCCCAAGTTAAACTTTATTTGTTTTTAACATTTATGACTTGTTTGAATGTGTTTTTTTTATTTTTATAGGTACCTAATGTAGTTTTCTGTTGTTTATGATTTGTTTTATTGACTTCCTCCGATTAACGTGTTGTTTTATATACTTAATGGCATTCGAATTATAAAACTATGATATCAAACTTACATCTATATCTATACTAATATATAAAGCTGAAGAGTTTGTTTATTTGTTTGAACGCGCTAATCTCAGGATCTACCAGTTCGAATAGAAAAATTCTTTTTTTATTGAATTGACCATTTATCGAGGAAGGCTTTAGGCTAAAGTACATAACATAACACTGCGACTAATAGGAGCGAAGATATAATGGAAAAACAAATCGACGGGGACGAAGTCGCGAGCAACGGCTAGTTTGTAATAAGTGGGAAAAGCGTATTTAATTATTAAATTTTGAAATTTCATGCATCGTAATAAACAGTCAATGAATATTGAGCTTTAAAAGTAATTAATTTTAAAGCTCAAAATTCATTGATTAGTTTATTTATTAATCTATACTAATATATAAAGCTGAAGAGTTTGTTTGTTTGTTTGTTTGTTTGTTTGTTTGTTTGTTTGAACGCGCTAATCTCAGGATCTACTGGTTAGAATTGAAAAATTCTTTTTTAATTGGATTGAACATTTATCGAGGAAGGCTTTAGGCTATATAACATCACGCTGCGACTAATAGGAGCGAAGATATAATGGAAAATATGGAAAAAACGGGGAAAATTATTCATCTTTGAGGGCTTCCTTTGCGTGCGCTGCGAAAGCGGTTCAAGATACAGAAATAACATGTATGAAAGAATTATTCCTCTTTAAATGATCTAAAAAAAAGTCCGCGACAGTATATGTCTATCTTCTAAGATCGACTCACTATACCATAATAATAGAAATAGATCCGACGGGGACGAAGTTCCGAGCAACAGCTAGTTAACTTATAATTGGTAAACTCATATAGTTAGCAATTGTTACATGCCATGTTGCCATAATACTAATATATAGCTGAAGAGTTTGTTTGTTTGAACGCACTAATCTCGGTAACTACTGGTTCGAATTGAAAAATTATTTTTTTATTGAATAGACAATTTATCGATGAAGGCTTTAGGCTACATAACATCCCGCTGCGACTAATAGGAGCGAAGAAATAATGGAAAAACAAAACAACGGGGACGCAATTTGCAAAGTCGCGAGCAACAGCTAGTACTTAATAAAAATGCTGCATAATGCGCTCTAGAGCTATAATTGAAGAACACAGTTACAACATACTTAATAATATTATAGTTTTTAAAACAAATACAATTACGACGAATCGTGCTTCATTTACACTAATACAATATGAACTAAGTACTTAGTTATAATTTGCATTTCCCCTATCAATATTCCTCGCATTTCCTCAAGCTATAAGTCGAAAAGCAATTATAATAATATCTATAAGGACCGACAAACGTGGCATGACGCAAACCAATTATATGCATTGCGATGCACGTCAGTTGTCTTTGCTTCGCCGACAGACGTTGCCTGCATTCGCCGATCATATTACTGACTTAGGAAAGTGCTTAAGTGTTTATGAAATCGTAAAGACAGTCTAAACGTATAACATATTGAACCCTTTTAAATAGGGCTTTGAGAAAAACGGCTAGATCAACCCTATGAATAAAATATCTTAAAATCTTAATATATATTATATAAATCTCGTGTCACAATGTTTGTCCTCAATGGACTCCTAAACTACTCCTAAAAACCGATTATAATAAAATTCGCACACTATGTGCAGTTCGATCCAACTTGAGAGATAGGATAGCTTACATCCCGGTAATGCCCCGGGAACGGAAACTACGCGGGTAAGACCGCAGGGAACGGCTAGTATATTATAGTAATTACGTGTCACGTTGTTTGTTCGCGATGGACCCCCTAAACTACTGAACCGATTTTTAATTAAATTTGCACACCGTGTGCAGTTTGATCCAGCTGTAAGATAGGACAGCTTACACCTCACAGCTTACACCCCGGTATTGCATTTTGAACGGCACAGCTAGTATTTTATAAATATGTCAACACCTTCATCAGGTTATTGGTCCATCATCAATGTCCTTCATCATCGTCAGTGGTTCATCACTACCACTAACCAAGATGGCCCGTCCCATATTCTGTTTCCAGTCCGTTTCCTCAATTTGTTGCCTCAATAACAGTCCAATTAGATAACAACACAGCTAGGTAGTATGGGGAATTTATTTATTTATTTGTTTATGTATTTATTTAAAACAACACATACACTACCATTACAGTATACCCAATTCGATAGTGTACTCATTCCAAACAATCACTTTTCACAATCACAATTCTTTGTACAATAACAGTAGGCTACTTTTGCGAACTCATTCACACTACAATTAAATATGTCAATTTGCATCGCTAACGCATTGAGCACTCTTAGCGCGTCAGAGGCGCGCGCTGTAGGAGGTTGGTGCGCGCGCGGCACCGCCAGCAGCGGATTCAATCAAGGAAGTAGATTTAAGGGGACTAAGTGGGTCGCGGAAGAGTCTGCGAAAGGTGCCCCTACCTGCTCCTTAATCGGAACACGGTGGGGTTTTAGTCGGTACAGGTCTGACATAACCCATGCTCCTTTCCTCGTAGTCCATAGGTGCATCTGAAAACCAGCGCTATCCTGAGAGTCCGCTCTCAGGATAGCATTAGCTGAGATGTCGCCTTTTGCTACATTTCTGTTTGTATGTGTTGATTTTATAATGTTTTTAATTTGTATTTTAGTAGCAATAAACACTTTTTTATTTATTTATTTATTTATTATTTATTTTATTTCCCGATTAATAAAGGGTGACCACACAGCTGATAAGTTAAAAAATCAATCATGTCCGTTTAAATATCAATTGTAAATAGATTCAATACTCAATGGATTATTGAGTGTAGTGTCGACTGCGTGCCTTCACGAGTGTACCGTCAGCAAAACTGTTTGTAATATACAAATATTTTTTGTTTAAAATAAAGTTACAGATATACACACATGGCCGAAACATGGCTTCACAGATGGCTGAAATAAATTCAATTGCTAACCTCATAATTTTCAATTACACCCTTTTTAATGAACTTGATTTTGCTTGCTGACGGTACTTAACCCCAGTTTCCTTTTTATTTTGCAACCAACCTGAGATATTTATGCATTTATCATTCGTTGCTGATCTTACCTATCGCCAGCGTCCAGTACACTACTATATGTTTGTTAATTTTTTTGCAACCGACCTAAACTATTATAATCTATATCTATACATTTAATAAAAACGTAACGAGTCCCTGTCTGTACATGGAAGATACATGAAAAAAATATTACAGTAGACCTATATTAACGCAATAGAACCCAAAACAATGATTTTTGGAATTTTTGTCTGTTTGTTTGTGCACGCTAATCTCAGAAACAACTTATCCTATCTAGATTAATAATAATCATAAGATTAATTCATGTCAATCGGTTGATAAATAAAAAAGTTATGGTAATTTAAAGAATCACGTTGAACTTGCCGAACGTTTGTTGGCGCGGGTTAGACATTTTCAAAAATGCTGCCCAAAGTCACTTTTCTACGCGGGCGAAGTCGCGGGCACAGCTAGTTTAATAATATGTTCTAAATATTCCGGTACGCCCCTATGTAACACTGACCTAAGCTTTTAAAATAAAATAATATTTTATAAGATATTTAAGCATTTATCTTCCGTTGCTGACGGTACCCACCGCCAGCGTCCGGTACTCTCCCGCTTAGGTGAACAAATCTCTTTATTATGTAAATTCTGTTTCTCTATCTATTGTCTCATGCTAGGCGGAAATTATTAGCATAATATTAATTATATTTTTCGGCTATGACCAACATATCTTCGAGTTTTGGATGCTATGAATCATTGGGTCATTTGAAAGAATTGGCCATTGGTTTATAATTAAATGAATATTATTTTTA
>JADANM010006970.1:2560440-2570835 GCA_026213755.1 Eurema hecabe | reverse complement strand
GTGATTTAACAATTAAAATTAACAATAATGGGTATCAATCACAGTTATGCACTCAGAGTTACCCCAGCTATGGGGCTTGTCAAATTTTGACATCTGACAAGTATGAGTTTCGCGCGTGACGTCAATGTTATAATGCAGCTAAGTGAATTAAGTTAAATGTGGAATATAACTTAGCAATCTATATAATTACATAGATTCTCTTAAATAATTCTAACTACTTAACCTATTTTCATGCGGTTTTTTTATTAAATTAGATTGAGTTACTCGAAAGGAAGTTTATATTTTATACTAGCTGTGCCCGCGACTTCGCCCGCGTAGAAAAGTGGGCAGCATTTTTGAAAACGCCTAACCCGCGCCAACAACAATACATCATTGGAAACCCCATCTACATAGGATAAGCCGTTTCTGAGATTAGCGTGCACAAACGAACAGACAAACAGACAAAAATTTCAAAAATCATTGTATTGGGTTCTATTGCGTTAGTAAAGGTCTCATATAGTATTTTTTCTCATATATCTTCCATGTACAGACAGCGACTCGTTACGTTTTTAATATATGTACCTATAGATGTATAGATTATGTTTAATACATAAATAATAAGTGCGAGCGAACTTCGCTATTTACATAGTATAAAACTAAGTGGCTTTCTTTTGTGTGTCCCTATGTATGCTTAAATCTATAAAACTACGCAACCCATTATCATGCGGTTTTTATCATATAGATAGAGTGATTCAAGAGGAAGGTTTATGTGTATAATACATGCATAATATAAGCATATTATTTATTATATTATATATTCTTTCTTATATTATGGCATTAGCGTCTAGCTTATTGCCAATGTCAATGTAATAAAAAGCAACGTGGTCAACATAAAAGTCGATATGAGTCAAGTAAAATCGTCATCAAGTCGTCTTTAGTCGAGTCAGTCAGTCGTTTCGTTCTGCCCTTCGTAAAGTGATAGTGAACTTTACGAAAAACCTCGACGAATCTTGGAGCAATCGGAACGGCGCTGCTAAGCGCTCTCAAATGAATTTTTCATTTCTTGGACACTTATTAGCTAGTTTACTGCATAATTCACTATCACAATCAAACATTAAATCATTTTATGCACCAAAAAAGGAATATTCAATCGAGATTACAACTAGACGCCGCAAGATTCCCGCCAAAACTCTATTTTATATATGCCTTTATATATTGTATGGATGATAGAAAAATAATAATCTACATAAAATGCACAGATAAAATAAACAATTAACCTTCCATGTGTGTGGCACTGACTACAGACTAGCAATGTGTCACACGATTAACAAAATATCAAATACACAATATATCGTATCTGTGGGCGTGGCTGAACATTTGGCGATGTGACTCTAGGGGCGCGATAGCTTATAATTGATCCTTTAATGCAATTACAATGCTCTTTTGTTGAGCCGTTTATAACGGTAGGCTCAGTAATAATTACCAGCCGTTTATGTTAAAAATGCAATGTATTTTTTTTAACCAACTGTTGCCTATGTTTTATATTTAATTCTGTTTTAAAAGAATATACCTATTTTAAAAGACAAATTTATTTTATAGTTAAACTAGCGACAATACTTCTTCGCTCCTATTAGTCGCAGTGTGATGTTATGTAGCCTAAAGCCTTCCTCGATAAATTGTCTATGCAAAAAAAATATTTTTTTCAATTCGAACTAGGAGTTCCTGAGATTAGCGCTTTCAAACAAACAATCAAACAATATCTCGGTTTATTTTGAAAAGCCAAATAATGATGTTATGTTCTACAACTTTCACAATAGGTATTTTTTTCTAATACTGTGTCCCTAAAATAAAAAAAAAGTTTTGGTTTTTTAAAAAAGACTTTCTCTAGTCGTATACGGAACTTTCAAAGAACATTATATCAAAAATTCAATCATTTTTTATCTGTAGCTAGCTGACCCGGCCTTAATGGCAATATATAAGAAGATTGTTTTTTTTTATTGGAAAAATACAACTACCTGGGTATTGTAGGTAGTTGTAGGTAGTATCTTATGTCCGTCTCCTTGCTCTAAGCTACCTTCCTACCAATTTTCACCCAAATCTGTTCTGCTGTTCTTGATATATATTATCTTATAAGTGATAGAACAACTAACACGACTTTCTTTTATACATATAGCTTCGTATTTAAAGCTCTATTTTTTTGGTTTAATATTAAATACACTGGTAACAATTTAACGGCTCGAAATTCGTATCGATTTAACAAAAACTAGTTGTGTCGCCCGACTCCGCCCACAGATTACGGTAACCATTAAATGCACATCTGCCGAACTTTGGTTCCAATGGAGGCAATAAACAGTTAGTTTTGTCATTTATCTACACTTATTTTGGTACAGTCAACTGCAAAAGTATACTGAGCAGCACCACAGAATAATATCACCTAGAACCGTATGAGTATGCAAAGTGAAGCCATTTCGAAGTAGACAATTTGGTCGACTTTCATAGATTGTCGTAGTGCATGGCATCAAAATTCATTTTTCGCAGCTATAGGGTAAATTGCCTATAGCAACATTACCTATCGGTGGGCTTGTGTGCGTGTCATCGAATATGAGAATGTGCTGTTATATTTTGTTAACACCCAAAAGGGGACCGATTATTATTAATTAGATTATTATTAAGGGACTAACGTCATGTCAATCGGTTGAAAAATAAAAAAGTTATGGCAATTTAAAGAATTACGTTGAACTTGCTGAACGTTTGTTGGCGCGCACTTCTCTACGCGGGCGAAGTCGCGGGCACAACATAATATAACCCTCTTAAATCAAATTATCTATTTAAAAAAACGCATAAAAATTGAAAATCAGTTGCATCGTTATACATAGGGACAGACAGACGTGCGCCGCAAAGGAGTGTAATTCAATGTATCATAAACACTGTAATATACCTAAAGAGTTTGTAACATTTTAGGATAACAATCTTTCTTTGACGAAAAAATCATTTTGCCTATTTGACTATTAAATGAAGTTTTCCTTAAATTTTCTGTCGCGATGTGCTAATTTTGATAATAATTTTTTATGAGGTAAGTAAATGTGATATCGCGTCTCTTGATAACATTTTAATGTTGTCTAATTCTGACAATAGACTTGATAGAATACTAAATGTCTTTCGTTGGCGTTACGTAATAACATGATCGATAACGCCGAATATTTATTAAATATTTTCTTTTGACATTTTAAAGCGAAGAGTCAAGAGATAGTTCTAGAGTTTAGTACCTTAAAACGTACAAACAAACACTTCAACTGTTTTATATCTTCTTTATAACTTTTTCCTTACTTTCTTATTTAATTTATACAGAAAGAAATTCCCAGAAAACAGTGCTTAGCTTTTTATGATAATTATGAATCCTACTAATATTAATAACGGGAAAGTTTGTACCTATGTTTGTTATTTTTTCACGCAAAAACGGCAGGACCGATTTAGTAGAAATTTGGTATGTAGATAGGTGATACCCTGGATTAACACATAGGATACTTTATATCCCGGTATTGCCCCGGGAACGGGAACTACGCGGGGCGAAGCTAATAGTAAATAAATATAAGCTTAAAAGGCAGACAATAAAAAAGCATATTATCACACAATATTTAATATATTACAGGCAAGTGCATACAAATTACATTAATTAATCTATACATAAATCTATTTTAGCTATGTTGGCCGTTCTGGAAATGCCTCAAATTGGGTTGGTTTGGCGCCAACCTTGCGTCAAAAATAGTGTTGCGACTCAACGCGTTGAGAACCGGTTCTTGCCGGTTTTCCGATAATTTGGAAGCGCTGAAGAACGCCGAAGTCTGCGACTGTAGCAAGCTGCCGGGGAGAGGTTGTGTTCTGTCTAATCGGAATTGTAGGTTCTGTTTCTCCATCTGGTGGTGCTGTGTTCTAACCGCGAATCGGTTAACATGAACCGGTATTGGTACGACGATCTTGGTTCCCGAGTTCTTGCCGGCGTGGCTGCCGGACGCGAGACCAGCTTTCACCCTTTTCCACTTCGCTCGACGATTTTGGAACCATATTTTTACCTGTAATCAAAAAAAATATGTCACCTTCGCTTGGGATAGCTAACTTATTAAAGGGCGAAAAAAAGATTGTTTAATTTATAGACTAGCAACCTTTCCGGTTTCGCACGCATTTATGCATCTATTATTCCTATAAGCCTTCCTCTAGAATCACTGTATCTATTAAAGGAAACCACGTCAAAATCCGTTGCGTAGTTTCAAAAATCTAAACATACATAGTGACAGACGCGAAAAGCGACTTCGTTTATATATTGTATTTATTTTATGATGGCATTTTAGAATGCAAGAAAATTTACTTTATTCCCATTCGTTACAATCCTTTCCTTTTACGAATTTTAGAGGTCGGCAACGTAAGGCATTTAGCGTTGACCCTTTTTAACCCCCGAAGAAAAAACGACGCGGTGTTATAAGTTTGACGTGTCTGTGTGTGTTAGTGTATGTATGTGTCTGTCTGAGGAAACGTAGCTCCCGAACGAATGATCCGATTTTAATGCGGGTTCTTTTCAAAGGTATATCCGTCGAGAGTGTTCTTAGCCATGTCTGGATTGTCACTTCGACTATTTTCGGTGGCAGATTGTCGCTTACCATCAAGTGAATTTGTATGTACTTATGTATAAATGTACATACGGAAATCATACTCTTTATATTCTCATTATATTCTGACAGCTTTTAAGCAACTGGTCAGTTAGATAATCTAGTAATGTAATAAAGGGTAAATAAATAAATAAATAAATTGTGTTATACCTGAACTTCACTGAGTTTCAGTGCTGAAGCGATTTGCGACCGCTCGGTTAAGCTCAGATACTTCTTGGCGTGGAACTCCCTCTCTAACTCCAGGAGCTGTTCTGACGTGAAGGCAGTTCTGCGTCTCCTGGCTTTGTTCTCTCTAGGTGTGTCTGCGTCTTCAGTTTCTGATTCGTTACCTGTTGGCAAATATTCGGTTAAAAATACCAGATTTGTGACGGTTAAATTATATTTTTTTTAAATATATTTCAGGACACTTATACACATCGCCAACTGTTCCCACGCTAAGCAGAGCTTGTGTTCTGGCATCTAGATAACGAATAAATTACATATACATACTTTTCTTTTGTAAATACATACATACAATACATAGCAACACCCAGACCCCAGAAAAATATAAATGTAAATTATAAATATATTTTTCCGGTGTGGGGATCGAACCCTTCCTGCAGAAAGCAGTTGTGCTACCACTGCGCAAAGCGGTCGTCGAATTTTAAAAGGCCTCCTAAAATATATTTTCTCATATATCTTCCATGGACAGACAGCGACTCGTTACGTTTTTATTATATGTATATGTATGTATATATATAGATATAGATTATCAAGTATTTTTCTCTCCGTATATATTTTTATAGTTTGTTAATGAGAAGGTCAACGTAACACTCCGGTAGGTAAGGACCAAAGCAATGTCATGGACCTCACTAATTTCTGTAAAAAATTCTTACGCACCCCAAGTTACTGCCCAACAAGAATAAGGCGGGCTGACGGCCCGTAGTCTTTTATTGTCCATTCAATTTCACTTTTATTTGTGACAGTTAACTTTTTATACGAGACTTAAAAAAATAGCAAATATAAAAATTCTCGTCATCGATCTGTTTGGGCCTAACGGCTAGTCAGTTATGGGCGAGGATTTTCCAAAACTTTTTACAATAAAAATAATAAGAATAATCATTTATTGCTAAAACAACCAATACATTGGTAAGCAACAAGCTCCACACAATCATAATTCTGGATACAACATTATTATTTAATGTACAAATGGCATTTATTTTTATCTATACTAATATTATAAAGAAGTAAAGTTTGTGAGCTTGTTAAATTGCAAGGGGCGATCTCGGGATCTTTTTTTTTTTTAAAGTGGGGAAATCCTCATAGGATAGGTCCTCGGGGAAGGACCACGGGTTATGTCGGACTTCTACCGACCAAAACCCCACTGTTTGTAATCGCTCTGCCGCAGTAAGTGGGGATCACGGGCACCTTCGCAGACTCTTCCGCGAACCCCACAGCGGTTCCTCATATCAGGGCCCTCTTTTGAAAACACACACAAAGACAAACATACAAAACACACACGTCACACGCTTTAATGCGTCAGATGATGTTCCCCGTTACATCAACTGACGCTCATTATCAGGGCGGCAAGTCACGACCACGCAAAGCAGCCACGGCTCGTCGTTGCCTCCCAGCCTGCCTCCTGCGCCGTATTGGGTCCGCAAGAGGTGATATCGGGATCTACTAAAACGATTTTGAAAATTCTTTCATTTATAGAAAGCCACATTTTTGCTGAGTGTCATAGGCTATATAATTACAAAAATAAAAAAGATTTATTAACGTTATGCCCAACAAAGTAGGCACGGGTCAGCTAGTAATTAATAAATAGTTAAAAATTATTAAATTGACGTGTAATAATAACATATATTTATTATATCTACGGTTGAAAATAATAACAATTAATATCCTACTAGTCCTTCTAATATTCTAAATGTGAAAGTTTGTGAGAATGTATGTATGTCATTCTTTCACGCAAAAACGGCTTTACCGATTAAGTTATAATTTGGAATGTAGATAGTTAATACCCTGGATTAAAATGTAGGCTTATTTTTATCCCGGTATCACTCGGTAAAACCGCGAGGCACGGCTAATCTACACTAATATTATCAAAAGGAAAGATTTGTATTTTTGTATGTAATGATAAAACTCAAAAAGTAGTGGACCAATTTCAATAATTATTTTTTCATTAGAAAGCTACATTATAACTGTGTAACATAGGCTATATTTAGTACTATGAAGTCGGGATAGGCCGCTAGTACAATTTAAACTTTAAAAACCATAACCTTTATTTTTACCGCAGTTGAGAAAATATAAGCATGTCCCTCAAGCTGTGGAGTATGGAGTGTTTTGTAATACCATGACGATTCAAAAGTGTTACTAAATGTAGCCTAATTGAATAAAGATACTTTTGACTTTTGGTTAAAATGATTTAATCTTAGAAGATAGACATATAACTGTCGAGGACGCAATATTTTCCCGTCCTTCCATTTGTTAAACATCTACGTAGCGCTCGCAAAGAAAAACAAAGGAAATTAATATTTCCCGTTTCTGACACTTTTCACTGATGCTTCGCTTCTATTGGTCGGAACGTGATGGCTTATGGTCTTAAGCTATCCTCGATATATGAATTATCCAAAACAAGAAAAGGTATAGGTAGTTCTTGAGATTAGCGCGTTCGAACAACAAACAGTCTTCAGTTTTTTATAATACTCCGGCTTTGCACGCATGTATAATAAATACATAATAAAAACCTTTTTCTTCTACCACTATCTACTCTATCTATGAAAAAAATAAAAATCACATAAAAATCAGTTGCGTAGTTTCAAAGATTTAAGTTTACATACGGACAGACAGAAAAAAGCGACTTTTTTTAATACAATGTAATGATTAGTATAGATATATAGATATACTCGTAGATAATACTTGTCCCCCAAATGTCCAATGACTCTGGGGCGTGGCCCAAACGGTGGACCATCACTTTTTATAGACAATTTGTTTTTGAGATGGATCTGACTCAACAGACATTTCCTAATACGCTGACGGAATTGCACGGTCATTTATTATGTAATATAGGTTTTTGTCCGCGGTTTTGTCTGCGTCAAACCAGACGTAATTATCGTTACACAGTATAAAATAAAGTCGCTTTTTTTTCTCTGTAGGGACATACACATAAAGAACAATAAAGATAAACATAAAGAAATATTCAATGCTTAAATCTTTTAAGATATGCAACCGATTTTCAAGCATTTTTTTTTAACAGATAGTGATTCAAATTCGTGTAGTATTAATATGTGTGTATGTATTTCGAGTTAATTCTTCTTCTATTCTATAGCACATGGCACTATGGCAATTATTTTTATTGTATGAAGTGGTGAGACGAGCTTGACGCCCTCCTGAGGGTAAGAGAAACGCCAGCTCATAACCAATGTAGTGCTACTCAGAACTTTTACTCCGGGCAGGGGTGCACTACATTGACGCTCTCCACTTTGAGTCATATTTAAGTCAAATTCTGTTGGTAGAAGAGTTGAAAAACTATATTGTCATACAAGTAGCGAAGATGCGAATTAAGAGAATGGTATTGTTTTTCTTGAAGGACGTAAGGTCGTAGTTGTGTTAAAACGACGAAAATGTACAGTCAACTCGAAAAGAATATTAAGTATCTTGATACTAACATGGATTACTGGTTGAACTTGGTATTCCCTACATTTGATAATCCATACTATAGTAGGTATAGTAACCGTCAATTTCCTTTAGCGGTGAACGAAACCTGCGCAGAAGTCAAATATAAGGTATCGAGGTAGCGGCGCGGCGCGCGGGGCGCGTGATCGTCATGTGCGGGAGCGTCGATTGGTTGTCCCAGTCGTGTTGTCTTTCTCGCACCAAAGAGCGCGATTCTACCGATGCGCAGCTATTCTCGTCAATCGCTAAACATTTTTGACGATTATTATATTATATAAGGATTATAATCCTTATTAATATTACAAATGCGAAAGTTACTCTGTCCGTCTGTTTTTTACTGAACCGATTAGAACGAAATTTGATACAAAGATATTTTAGAGCCTGGGAAAGTGCATAGACTACTTTTTCTTTTGAAATCGGTCCCCAAAAGGTTGCGAGAGGGGTTGAAACTTTTTTATAATTTTACGCTTTCACAATTCACGGCCAAACCGCTGAACCGATTGTAATAAAATTTAGTACATAGATGGTCTAGAGCCTGAGTAAGAACATAGGCTACTTTTACTGGAAAAAAGGATTTAAAGGAGGGGAGTTTATATGAATGTCCACGCGGACGGAGTCGCGGGCAGCAGCTACTTACGAGTATATGATACTTTTTGGCACGTCTGTAACACAGCTCTCAGCTACTATGGGTACCATCAACACTCAATTAATATATTTATATATGTAATATATTTTTGTATATATTTTGCATGTGTAAAATTAAATAAATAAATACATAAAAATATATTTCTAGGATTAAGTTATACTCTTGCCACGATAATTATATTTTGTTACGACAATTTTTAAGTTTTTTTTCCATGGGGAAAAGCTCACGCATGTCAACAATCCCGGGGGGAGAATGTAGGTTATGTCGGACTCAAACCGACTAACCTCGCGGTGTTTCACCCGCGTTTCGGTCACCCGCGTTTCAGTCACGGGTGCTCCTAGCTGACTCTTCCGCAGGTTAGCAATATTACGCAGTCTTCACAAAGATAATTTGTAATTTTGAATGTCTGTCCTTCATCTAAAAAAACTTTTCATCTATTTAATTATAAGTAGAATTAAACTCAATGATATTATAGTAAATGTATATGTTATACACAAACAAATCAACCGAAAGTGTTCCGCACATCAGCGGCAGCACACATACATAAGTCAAAATAATAGAAAAGAGATATATAATAAGTTCAAAAAAAAAGATAGTTTTGTCAGTTGCGCGTGAAAGCACCGACAACCGATTACCTCCTAAGACGTCACAATTAGGATGTTTTTAAGTCTTCAAAATTGTGCGCTTGTAACATATCTATTCAATATAATATACCTATTCATTGGTTAAACTTAATTCCTTGTTATTTTATATAAATAATTATTCAAATAAACATATCTAACATCTAAAAAGTATTTGTTCAGACGTTACGAACAATTTATAACGAACGCACTCTCAGACAAATAATCTTATTATCATTCCAAACCGCTGTATAAAGCTTAAATTAAATTCCCCGAACGCTTTAAAGTGCCAAATGTGACACTTAAATTTAGTATTCGCCTGTGCAATGTGCAATTTCCATGAAGAAACATAAAGATCTGTGCAAATCAATTCGTATTTCTTCATTTCTTATGACCGCGTCGACGTCGATTGACAGTTATCGAACGCGCCAAATGAATCGTAAAAAAACACTACCAACATAACAATACTACGTAATACCAACATACATGTATTAGCAACTCTATTATCTATGCCATACGATTCACGTTCAGAAATCGAGCTGTCAATTTTGCCGGCACAAAGCCGAGTTCCCGCCGCTCGCGTTCGGAATTTAAAATTCGAATAGCGATTCGGAGAGCGGCGAAGTTAAATCGTCCGTGAACTGTTAATATGTGTATTTGAATCGATATTTATCGATACAGACATCACTAGATCGTGACGGGAGGCACGTATGTCGATAACTGTGTACGCCCTATTTAGTTTCGTGCGTTGGCGGTTGGCTATTTTAGTTTGAAGGTTTATTTTGAGGTCAATTTTGCAATCGTGATTTTTGAACTGTGCGACAGAGCGATA
>JADANM010006970.1:2509298-2520958 GCA_026213755.1 Eurema hecabe | reverse complement strand
GTATTCTATTTATGCACTTTATTATATTTTAGCTTTGTATTATATCTACTCTATTTTATAACTTTTTCTTGACACTTTTTTTCTTCTTTTTTTTTGGTTGCCTGGAAGATATCGCTTCCTAGCGATAAGGCCGCCAATTAACTGAATTGTTTATTTTGTTTATTGTAGTTATTTTCTGTATGTTTTTTTTTGTCAATAAAGTGTTTTTTATTTATTCTATAAAAAAAATAAAAGAATAATGTCTCTACGTATTTTATATCTACGTCATTGTAACCAAACGTTCAATTAGATAGAAATTGCCAATAAACCAATGGTTATTAACCAAAACTACTCATTATGCTTTCTACAAACATAGGGATGTACCTATTGGCCTATATCTGTCCAATATGGCCCAACGCGAACGGTTAGCTGTTATAAAAAATTTGCCCTATAAATGTGGAGAAATTGAAATCAATAAAAAATGTAGTTAGGTACGAATTCAAAAGCAATCTATGCAGTTAAACTAAATTGTCTAGGTTGAAATGACTTCATTTTGCGTCCTCATGACTCATCCTATGGTTCTATTGTTCTTAATCTATGTGTATGAGTATTTAAAAATTTTACTAATTGTCACTAATCAAAATGCGTCAAAAATTGATTAAATATGAATTCACCTTTGACAAACACCAACAAGTTGGTGAAACATAACCAACGTCCACCAACTGTTGGCCACGCGATCAATATTCATTCGATAATGACTCACCAATTATAAATTTTGTTAGACTATCGTGTGTTTTACAAATTACAGCTTTCGAGGCAGCCATTATTGTCAAAACAGCACATTTACAATTGACAAAGCTAGCCTTTATTGGAAAATAAACACGTAAAATTATCGAATGCGTTTTTAATCTGTTTTTATTAATATACATACAAAAAACAACTATGGCACTTCAGGAGCAGGTTGGATTTGTTTCTTGGTTTGTAATTTCATAAGATCTGTCCTGCTGGGCCAAATTATGAAAGTTCTTTTGTTGTTGTGAAATTGCGTAATCCTTATAAGCTGTCTATTTATTTGAATGTAAAAAATAAGCGAGAAAAATGCAAATTTATAACCCTCGCTGTGTCCAAGATTATTTAATGTAATATTGCTAAATTATTGTAAATGAAAACGAATCTCACAAGACATTGAACAAAATACCTATAATATTTTTGATTCAATTCCGCGCCAAAATCAGAATTGATATAAAACGTCAAAAAACGGTAGCACTTCTTACCGCAGAACACAGATATAAGATATGTAATATTAAAAAAATATTTATGTGGTACCTATACTTTGTTTTTTTCTGTTAAATTCTGGCTGGTAATAAAACCAACCAAAAAAACCTACATCACAGATTAAATATCAACTGTTAAATAATTTCCTAGTTATCAGTCAACGATTTAAACCTCTTTGAACTGATTAAAAACTATTAATTAACTTCACGCGTGTTCTGTCGGTATGCTAACTAGAATTCTTGGCCACGATATGCCGCGTGCCATCCATTCGTACCGTGAAAAATAATTTAGAATGTCAAATTGAAGGATTCGAAATTTAAATTAGAAGAAAAACAAAAATAGAGAGCAGGTGCGTTTTTTTTAATTTTCTTTTTTAATATGGCAGGCTGTATGGTATAAGGACTAAAGCGGTAACTGTTAATTATGATAAGTACTGCGTAAACGAAGTGGCGTTGGGCCAACTAGATGTTTAATATAATAAGAAACAATCTCAACGCATGACATATACAGGGTTGATGCGACATATGGGCTTTAAATTTAATCACGTATACTATTACCAATTTTCAGACCGTACTCAAAAAATCATTAAAATAGCATCAGTAGTTTAGCCGCAATAAATTTTCTCAGTTTTTGCTATTTAATGACACGATGTATCTGCACTAATCAGCTGTGAGATTCTATCCAAGGGTCATACACCTTAAAATTACATAAACAAAAGGCGTTGCCGCTCTTGTCTCTGCATCACAATTTCTAAAATGCAAGAAGTTATACGAAAATGACTCTTATACGAGTGTAATAGGGAAGACAGTGTGAGCAAAACGTCGCTCGCCCCGCGCCCGCTCGTCTACGTCATCATCGGCCGGCGCGCGGTACAACTACCTACGCGACGTTGCCAAACTTCTTGAGGTCAGTGAATTTTATTTACAAATGGCGTTACTTTTTTCTCCAAATTATAATATATTTAGTTTGTTCCGAAAAAACAAAAACCTTATTTTTGTCACTATTTTTTTTTTATCAGTTTCTAATTAATACTAAACGCGGTTAGTACACGTAGTATAATTTAATGCCCCTCAGTCGTATCAACTCAGTATATAACACGTCAGTAAACAAGTTTAATTAGATCATAATTTACAGTCTATTATATTTACGTTACGTTACTATACAACGCTGATGGGTTTATTTGTCCGGTTTTAAAGGTCTCTGATTCCGTATATTAAAATATAGATAAAAATAGATAATATAAACCTAAGGAGTATTCACTGATAGGAAAGTCACATTTACGTTATTTCAAACTTATTTTTCTTCAATAAAAAAAAACTTTCTACAAACAGTCTTAAATGATTTACATATCAGTTGTTTTATTTTTATCGTCCCACATTCACGACAAAGTATTAAACGTTCGAGCGATCGTTATTTATTGTTTAATTTATTGGCAGCGAGCCAAATAAACAATTAACGAAGTCATCAGTGCCTAACTAGCGTTCGTTTGTGTTTCCGAACGCTGAGTCGGGCTGTCAACTTGACGGATTGAAATGGGCGGGAACGTCGGCGATATCTTGCGCTGCAATTCGATGACGCATCTACAGAGCTGGTTTCTCTGCACTTTTTTGGAAATGCAATTGATTATTATCGATTTATTTACCTTACTTATTCAACAGTAGCCGCTGTGTAATTTTTTTTTTCTAAAATTAGTAGTCGCCATGGAGCTCAGTCAAATTAAATATAAATAATAGATAATAGATAAATAATAGATAATAATGACATGTGGTAGATACTTGAAACAGCTTTGTACAGACTGCACGATTTTGATTGAATATAAATTTCTTATGAATTTGAATATTTTTTTAAATATTAGTAGTGAACATTTCGTACGCTGTCTGCAAGCAACGATGCTCATCGCACAGCTGACAGCCGGACATATTTAGCTCAAAAGGCGCGAAACCGTCACAGCGTTTCGCGGCTCATTTCAATTTTAGAACGCAATTTTCGGTTCAGTTTTCAAAGAGAAGCTAAAATGTTGCCACTGCAATAAAACACGGGAAGCCGAGCGTGGTGTTGTCAACGTTCGCTAACAAATTGGTTAATTGCCTTTAAGTTATTTATAAGTTCGTTTGTCGAGTGAAATCTAATTAGGGACATGATGACGTGTAATTAAAACATGAAAAAATTATTGTGTGTTGACAGAAAGTAGCTGCGAAAGAAGGAACGTCACTATTTTAGTTGAGTAAAAACATAACCTTTACATCACTAAATTAATAAATAAAGATGTCTATACAATGTCTGTCTAATCCTGTGTTTGCGTAGTTTAATAGATCGATTTTTTTTAAACTAGGCAACCGAATTTAAGTAGAAAACAGAACTCAGCGTGTCCTTATTTGCTTTCGTTACATGGACATAAATAACAAACATATTTTTTTTAAAAGATAACATTGAAATATACATATTAATAATTAACACATATAGATTTATAATTAATCTTTTGACACTTATAAAAATTGGTTAAGTAATATTCCACCTTATAAATAGCCGAATAGAAATAATATCGTATGACTAATTCAATGTTTGAAATATCGTTCATTCTATCCCCAAAACTCGGCGGAAAGCGAGGGTGAAATAATGTCGCATCGTTTGTCAAACATTCAATGGGCACCTAATGGACATTTAGGATATTTACTTCCGTCTATAATCTATGGTAACAATTACTGTTTTAAGATGTCAAAAGCTAAGGATTTTTTTGTAGATATTTTTATTAAATCCACTTCATTTTATATAATAAGAATGGTAGACCCGTGCCCACTTCGTTGGGCATAATGTTAACAATCCTTTTTTATATAGCTTATGACACTCGGCAGTAATATGGCTTTCTATTGGTGTAAGAATTTTTAAAATCGGGTCAGTAGATCCCGAGATTGCCTACCCCTCACAATATAACAAACCAACAAACTTTACTTCTTTATAAAATTAATAATAATAATAATTAATAATCTTATCTTAATAATTATATATAAATCTCACACAATGTTTGCCCTCCAAGGACTACTAAACCGCTTAACCGATTAAAATAAAATTCGCAGACCATGTGCAATTCGATCCAACTTGAGAGATTGGATAGCTTACCCGTATATCCCCGGGGACGGGAACTACGCGGGTAAAACCGCGGGACACAGCTAGTATAATAATATAGATTTCTATTCAATCCACCTCTTTATGAGTATCATTTTTTATAATTAGTTAATTAACCAAGCTAACAAAAGGTTTAATTCCCATTTTTGCCTTGCCTGTTAATAAAATCCTTTAATTTTTATTGATCCATAATTTTAATGATCGTGAAGTTCCTAGCTTTCCATGGACCTCATGCCCAGTTTTTTTTATTGTGATTTAAAAAAAGCTATTAGATATTGGTAACGTACCTAACATTCTGTTTGTTTAATTCTATTTTTATATTTTATAATTAACTCGTAACGATAATATCTCGCAATGAATACTTCTTTACATAACGGATATTCCATTTTAAATCGATCTAGTAGTTAAGATATTTGGGTTTACAAAACTTTCCTGAGCAATGGCATATTTTCAAAATACAGCAAATATCATATCCTGTATCAGCTGTAAAAATTGAATAAATCAATAATCTTTCAATCAATCTGAAAATATTGTGTTGCAATTTATATTTACAGCGATAAAACGACATCTAGTGACGAATAGTAATACTGTAATTCAACGTTTTCTTTGAAACCATAAACATAGTGTAAGCAGCTTTAAATGTAAAAGAATTCTAGGGAATTTAAGAAATATAATGAGGTTATATGATATGTAAAAACTTGAAGTAATTAAACGTAAAATGGGAATAACTTAACGGCATCTTGGGGCGGATAGCAATAAAATATTTCAAGGTTTATAATTTTCAATGTCATACAAATACTATAGACAATGTAGTATGAAGAAAATAAAAATAAAATTCCAAGTCAGAATAGTATCATTTATTTTTCATCCTTTTTATAATAGTAATTATTTTTATAAATAGCAGTTTGTAATAATATTTTATGCTTTTCATGTGTTTATTCAATTTTTGTGATTAATGGCAGTTCTGTGTTTTTTCATGTGTTATCATTCAATATCAACCTTTAAAAAATTAAACACGTCATTCTTACTGTCAAAATTTGATGTGTCATGTCTTCATTTAATATTTTTGTCTCACAATAACAAAAGAAATTGCGAAAAAAGATTAGAATAAAGTAAAAAGGTTTATAACTGTGCTTAAAAACTTAAGTTAACATACCCTAAAATATGCATTGGTTCGGAGGGACAATCGCCGAGGCGGTGACACTATCAAAACAAAAAAATGCAATTTTCGTAGTTTTTGTTGAAGGTAAAGAATATTTTATGTTAAAATCCATAGATATAACTTCTCTTTCATGTATTTAATAAGATATTTAATCAGTGTTAATTTAATAGCATTAATATTACGTCATACTTGAAGGTTTACAATGCTAACCTTTTTCTAGAATATAAATAAAAATTCCATCGTAAGTTGTGTAATAAGGATTCGAAAAATCTAGCTACTTAGTTGTAATTGTTATAAGTCTACAGTAAATTGCTATTTCAAGCTTTACACACATCTAAATTACATTTTTTGACATATGTGCTTGCTTATTGTATTTTTCATTTGCTTATGAACATTTCAGGCGACAATGATCTCTCTAAAGAGCTGGCAGCGACCATTGACGATGGAGCCGTCTTAAAGCGACTAGCAGACCAGAATAACTTCCTTGCTATTAAGTTGTTAAGTGGATCTGAGAACTATACATATTTTGCTCAAATCTGTATCCTTTTTATGATTATATTTTTTAATATCAGCATATTTAACCTACATAAGCATACTTGTGTGTGATACATTGATAAATACAGTTTCATATTTACAATATTCAAAGGTATTTCTTATTGGCCCTAAAGAAAATCTGTGGTAGTTTATTAACCAAAACAAACATTCATACACATCAATGTAAATCCTTTTTTAAATTTTGTGTAGGTTTACTTTGCTAATTAGTTTAAATAGGCATAATAAACCTAACTTATTTTATTTAAAAATTATAGATCACAATTTTCAGTAATTATTATTTTTTAATTATCTTATTATAAATGTTTTTTGTCTTAATGTGATATCCTTAATATAAAACAAGACCAATTTGTGCCTGTACCATCTCTCTTCTTCATCGGAAACAACGGCACTCCACTAGAAGTGGTATGTGCCGGTGTTCAAGCGCAAAACCTCGCTGAAAGGATTGATAGAATACTTGAAGAGCATCGTAAGTGCTATATTTTGACTTTACTTTTTATGTGATTGAGTTAAATTTTATTTTACAAAATTTTGTTTTTTAAGACATATTAAAACTATAAAGATATAAGACACCATATTTTTGAGTTAGAAATATATTTTCTATATTTTATTAGAGATGTGTTTTTTTAATTAAATAAAATGATGAGGGTTTATAATATTAATAACATTTGCTTTAAAACTATGCAACTGATTTTCATGTTGTCAAGAGAAAGGTATATATGTCAAATATATGCATACTGTCAGGGTAATTTGCATATTAATAATAAAAAAATGCGAAATGTTTGAAATATATTAATTTATTACATTATACATTATCAATTTTAGCATTATTCATTGGAACTTTCACTCCAAAGTAATAAATAAGAAACACTTTATTGTACACCAAAAATAACAAATAACAATACAAACAAAATATTTTTAATACCAGAACAAAAATACTATAAAGTATGCCTTATTTCATTAAAGCTTTGTAAATGTTTAAAATTATTACAGACAAGGGAACTAAAAATATACAACCATCTACATCGGGACAGAATGTTAAACAACAAACAACTAATTTCTTGCAAAATGAAGCATCTGCTAACGTTCAATCGGCTGCACCCCAAGAGAATGTGGAGAAAAAAGTTGAGGAAGACCCAGGTTGGTGTTTGTTTTTAATTGATTAAAATTATATATAGTAGATCAAAGACATGAATAAGATTTCTTCCCAGTATTGAACTAATAACAAAAGCATTTACACACTTGCATAGACAACCAATACTTTTTACTAATTCACATTAACTTACAAAAAATGTTTTAAAACTGGGCCAGAAAGTCAAAGTCAAAAGTATCTTTAATTATTAGGCTACATTTAGTAACACTTTGGAATTGTCATGGTATTACAAAACATTAACCACCGGTTCGGGAGGCAATTTCTACAGAGAAGAACCGGCAAGAAACTCTGATAGTCGCTCTTTTTAACTTATAAGAACATACAATTGTAAATATAAACAACGACTTGTAATATTTATAAATGAAAAAAGTCACTATCCCACAAGCGTTAAGAAATATCATTCCAAGGGTTTTTATCTTCAATATATTCATTTAATGTATAGTACGCCTTTTTAATTAGACATTTTTTAACAATAGGCATAAATTGATTTGAAGAGTTGCATGACGTCACTTCTGTGTACATTTTCTAAGTATGACGTAAAGAGCTACCACTTCGTAACGTAAATAAGTAAAAATCTTAAGTCTAATAAATATTTTGTTATTATCTAAGAGATGTCTTAATTTTTTTTCATACCCTGTCATTATGCCTATGGAACAAAAACAAAATTGAATTCTAATTATCTCTTTAAATTAAAATATTTTAAAATTGTTAGATACCTCAGAACCATCAGCTAAGGTAGCGAAGACAGTACACCATGAAGTAACTAGATCAGGCACTGAGTATGAAGTAGTGTGTGACGGAGATGTATGTGTGAGGAAGCCCAAAGACAACCCCGATATGCCCGGACCAAGTCATCGGCCTGAAGCTCCAGTAAGTATAGCCAAAGTCTAAGTCAAAAGTATCTTTATTTAACTTGGTTACATATAGTATTAGAATTGTCATGGTATTACAAAATATTTAAATCATTCTTCTTTCTTCTATAAATGAATTATCCAATTTAAATAATTTATTGAAACCAGTAGTTTCTTAGGTTTAGCTTGTAAATCTTTAATAATCTCACTCTAAAATCCATCTCTAGTCACGTCTAGGAAGTAAGCACTAATGATTTTTTTTAATTAATTACCAATGGCTTTGTTTCAAAACGGCAAAACTGTGTTAATAATCCATTTCTATATGGCAATCATAAAATTAAAAACGAATTTATTCCGAAATTACACACCTACATTGTCACGTGCATTGATTTTGAAAGCTATTTAAGCTATTCGGGACCACATATCACCATATTAATAGAGGTTTGAAAAAATAAGAAATACTTAACAACGAAAAACTATGCATTTACTTAATTTACTGTAATTGTACTTTTCTTGCCTTTATGTTGGCAAAATCTGGTAACAATTTTTTTTGTATCTAAGCTATCTAATATCTCATGTTCAATTGAAACTATGGCTAAATTACTTAGTCTTTGCTGGTGCGTTGTTGATCTCAAATTGTTTTTTATAATTTTTAACTTTGAAAGGGAACTTTCACCAGATGCAACTGAAACCGGCAACATAGGTAATATTCTTAGTGCTATTGCTGTATTCAGAAATGTTGACATTAAATCATTCAAAAATATAATGCAATACGGTTTGTGGATCATTGGACTGGTGTTCAGTAAAATGCAGCTTTAAAGCATTGATTTCATTAAACAAATCTATACCGTCAACGTCTCTGTCACTATTTGAACTGTCTTTTAGCTTCAAATTCATTATTTAAGTAAAGTTTCCAACTCCTCGAATCTATCCTTTAAAGAAGTTAACGTTTGATCTAGGATTCTAAAAAAACCTGTACTTTGTATTTGGTTTTGGGGTCAAGTAGAACTTCGTCAGTCTGTTCATATTGAAATTGTGTTGGTTTTCTTCGTGGACGAACTGTGTCTGTAGGCGGAAAATCTGTTTTTACATTAAGGTCCCGAGCCACATTGGTATCTTCTTCTAACACCCTTTCGAAGTGCTCATCCGTGCGATATTCGGTGAATTTATCAATCAATTTGTTCAACAAATTTATGCAGATTTGAGTATTTATTGTTGGGTTTTGCATCATTTTGCTGAGAGCATTTTTCTTTGCAATTTTTCTTTGCAAACCTTGACCACGTAAGTTTGCAAAAATAAATCTAAAACAAAATTTAATAGTCCTCCACTTGTGGAGCTCGTGATCGGACGGAAACCAATAAAACTGTCGCATGTCGTAACATTTTTAGTTTAAAATGACATACTCTAATTTGTTCTGTGTGACTTACATCTGGTGTGCAATCCAATATGTTGGAGAAATATTTTGATTGTCTGACTTTGTTCAAGATATAATTTTTTATGGTCGTGCCGAGTAAATCAATGATTTAATTTTGAATTTCATATCCTAAATAGTGAGTCATGCGAGTTGAATCCAATTTAGAGGCTTGAATTCTGTGAATATGTTCTCGCATAACTGAATCAAAGGTTCATTTCTATTGCTTTGAGAAAATTACCGTTATCAGGCAAGTTGGCACTGTTCATCATTGAGAAGTGGTCCAAACCTTTTCTCTATGCCACTTAATAAGGCATTGGCTAAAGCTGTACAATTTAATAGACCCTTTGATTTAATATTCTTTAATTTATGGACAGTTGCTGCAATCGTCGGTAGTAGTGACCCGAGATATGCTTAAGCTTCTCCTTGGATATGATCGAGGGCATCCGCGATGCCTTATGGCGGGCCTGACAGATAATTACTCTGTCAAACACAATTAAAACCAGCATGATCCAACGAAGACAAAAACCATACACAACCACACCAACACCAACCACATTTTTTTCACTCTATGCTGGTAGTAGTGTAGTCTTCTTTAATTTTTTTTAGACTGTGTCGGTTGTACAAATTTCCTCAAAAAAATTTAAGTGTCCTCGTTCGTTGACAAATCAGAGCTTCTATTTTTACTAATTACAGTTTGCCGCAGTTTCTCGAAACTTCGTTAATAATACTCCATTGCCGGAGTCTACACGAAATGTCTACTACAATTTCAAGTGTGGCAAAATTTCCCGAAAGCTTTTTCTTTATAACATACGGGGCAAACAAACTATACAAACAACGTTATAGAATAATAATTTAAAACTTAAAACTAGAAAACTGTTCATTTAACATTCACAACTTGGGTTGTTAGACACAATTTTCCATTTCGAATTTTCGTTTTTTATTTGATTCTTACAATTTTCCATTTCGAATTTTCGTTTTTTATTTGATCGTAACTTCTAATTCAGGACATGCATCTAAGTGCAATCTTTTTTTTTTTTTATTCCTACCACCAGTCATGCATACCAGTTCTCGCATTTGTTCATCCTGTCATTCCGCATACTGTATCTTTCTTTCATTCATCACCTTTCGCAACTTTGTATGGGTGGGATTCCCATCTAACTATCTTTTATATTCACCTTTATTTCCATATACTGTTATTAGGTTACAGGGTTTACTTATAATTAAAAGTACATAGGGTTTGCGACGTGCTTTGATGGGTAATTTTTGTTGTTTTACACAAATTTATCTTATTTCTAAATACTTATTTGTAGCGTTACACTTTTATTCTCTTAACACATATGTGAGGTTTACAACTATATACTTATTCTACTTATTCGCTTATTTTAGTTACAATATTCTTCTTAAACATATTTTACATTTTCTTACGATACAAGCTATTACATATTTGTTTTACTTAACCTATTTTATTACAATGTTTTGTTAATATATCATCAATATATTACAAACACATTATTCTTATTTCGTTTTATTTCTTTTAATTACTATGCCTACTATTTCTGTGCAGTATCGTAGCAATGCAATACGCTTATCTCCTATCATGATTTTTCCTAAACTTTCCCTTGATATGTGTTCTCCTATTTTTTGCTCTAAATTGTGTCACTGGATTGCATGTGCAGGGCAGTCAAATAGGATATGTGGCACCGATTCGTTTTCGTCAGGATCACAGATGCATGATGGACTCTCCTTACACCCGAATCTGTTTAGGTACTCGGAGAAGCCTCCATGCCCCGTCATTGCCTGAGTTGTTATACCATTTACTTCAATTTTGCGAACAGTCCTGTACGCCTCCCGCGCGTCCGGAAAGAAGATTTTCGTGACAGATGCCGTTTCCCCTTCTTTATACCTCTGGTTCCATACTTCCAGCGTTGTCGTCCGAAGGACACGCTTGATGTACGATATTGGGCATCTGTCGTAGTCCTTGGTCCTCTTGCTTCTCAAGGCCTCTTTTGCCAGCTGATCCGCTCTTTCGTTGCCTTCTAACCCTACGTGGGCTTTGATCCAGAACAAGCTTATTATCTTGTTCTGGAGAGAAATAGATGTTATGTTTTCTCTAGCCTGTACTGCGAGGGGGTGAAGGCAACTAGGGTTTTC
>JADANM010006970.1:2496949-2507194 GCA_026213755.1 Eurema hecabe | reverse complement strand
TGTATAAAAGTTTTAAATCGTCGTAACGCTAAACTATTTTAACAAAGAGTCTTGGATAAGAATTGGAATTTAAATATTAATACTCTTTTGTAGTCAAATGTCGAAAAGTCTCGCCTCAAACAGCTTCGAAAGTTACACATAGTTATAAACCTACCAAAATATGGTATTTACTTTACAAAAATACGAATTACAATTTTCATACTACAAATATAAATATTATATCCTAAAATTATCTTTTATCTTGCACGATTAGCGACAGGTTCAATTTTCATATAGTGTCCATACGGAGTGCTTATAGTCTGTGGCCCGCCATAGGGTTCGTAGACGACGTTTATTGGTTTTGCATCTGTGGCGGCTTGGCCTTCCCGGCTCCATGGCGCTGAAACAACGACATCTAGCGGTCAATAGCAGTAACCACACAAATAATTTATAAATATGTATACGGTTTATTGACTTGTTATTATTATCAAAAAGTATCGTTTAAAGATATGAAAAAATATAATTTATAAGTAAAACAAAAAACGTGGGGAAAATAACCAGATAATTATTCATATTTATTTTTGGTTACAGCGCCATCTAGTTTGTTTTTCAGTGTTTTTAAGTATTATTACAAGTTAATTCTACTTGACAATAGATAGCGCTCAAGCTACTCATGAGTTACATTTGATCCACACTAGCTGGCGCTAGTAATATTGAAAACTTCCTTACATATGGGTATATGCTCTTCTCCATGTTGCCCGTTGTGTATGTGCAAATGAATTTCTTTTTGTGGGTGGTGAGGCTGTTCCCAGCCTGAATGATGAGTTTTGGATGCAAATAGCGCACCAAACTGAAATAATAAGAATTAAATCATTATTAACTTTTTAAGAATACTGTTACGTTATATTTGAGTCTAAAATTTTATTATATGAAGTAGCTATACAGTATTAACTTAAATTAATTGTATTGTATTTTAATTCATGTAATGATGGCATATAGTTGAAAATAAATAAATGTTTGTTTGTATAAACATCGTCCTTGACCTTACAAAAAAGCCAGGTACTTGTGATATTTGCAAAGAAGAATTTATAATTCAAAATATGTTGATGTGTATTGACACAAAATGTCAATATTACACAATTTGTACACCAATTATGAATTACCTTAACCATTTTGACATACATTAAATAAATGTTTTCTTAACAAAATACACTAGCAAAATGTTGCTATGTAATTTTGTACCAAAGATCATATTGTTTTAATACTTGTAAACGTTAATTTTAAATCATTATTATTTTATTTAGTTACAATAAAAGTTAATATTATACTGACACTGAAAATTTTACTCAAAACATTTTTCCTCAATAAATTGGTTTAAGATAGCCTTATCGGTATTTCCTTGTTAGCTTCCTTGTCACAAATTAGAAAGTGGCTTTCTCTGAATTAAGTACTATGGTATTGTCCATTTTTATGAGGAAAATAACGACTATTTATGTTTGTATGTATGTGTTCGTGTTTGCAAAATGGACAAATATTTTAATTTATAATACGCTTCCTTTGTAGAAGTTAAATATTTCTTTATTTCAAATCCTTTAACAAAAATTTATTGTACATAGTAAAATATATGACATCGTTGATAATAGTTTTTACGATTTTTTTAAGGAAATAATTAAGGAAAGATATAATAATTCTGAGCAAGCTACCATAAATAAGTATCTATTAAGTTACGTAAACATGTTCATAGCACGATTTTTGAGTTTTACTTAAATAGAAGTTTCTCAAGTGGAAAAAAAGATAAATTTAATCACGAAACTAACTATGGATGTATTAATTTAAAGGTTACAATATACAAATACAATGACTGACTGATTAATAGGTCTTTAACTTGGTATCTAGCTGTCCAAATCTATTTAGTTAAAGAGTTATAGTAAGTCCTAATAGTTCGGGAAACTTTTTAAAGTTTTTGAATACATTGCTGGGCTATAAAGAACGTTTTTAAAAAGTCATTGGTCTACCTTAGCAGCGCCAGCAATGAGCAGCAGTTTCAGTATAACCAACGTAATGGCTAAGGTCTTGAAACCGATCAGAGCGGCGACCACCGCCCAGGTGGACGCTGCGCCCATCTGGAAGGCCAGGGGAATGAACGCCTGGATCATCTTCTTGAAGGGACGACCGAAAGTGCGACCTGGAATTTTAAGGTCAAAGTTAATAATATCGTCTTCTATCTATATCTGTATCTATCTATATCTATATACATATAATAAAAACGTAACAAGTCGATGTCTGTACATGGAAGATATATGAGAAAAAATACTATAGGAGACCTTTATTAACGCAATAGAACCCAAAACAATGATTTTAGGAATTTTTGTCTGTTTGTTTGTGCACGCTAATATCAGAAACGGCTTATCCTATCTAGATGGGGTTTTCAATGATATATTGTGGTAAGCTTCACTTAGTGTTTAATTAAAGTCAATTGGTTGATAAATAAAAGTTATGGCAATTTAAAGAATCACGTTGAACTCGCTGAAAGTCAAGGTTAGGCATTTTCAAAAATACTGCCCAAAGTCACTTTTCTACGCGGGCGAAGTCGCGGGCACAGCTAGTCCTATAAATATCGTTGCTTAAATTCGTAACTACCACAAATGAGGATGACATTTGTTAAATATTTAGATATCTGTAGTCTGTACATATTAAACTTTGTTATTTTATTATGCAAAATAAGCATGCGAATGAATTTTTGAAATACACTATTTTTTTATCTGTGGTGCTTTTGAATGTAAACAGAGATATGTCAAGATTGATTATATTATTTCATTCATTCCCAGTTCGAAAGTCTGTTGGTAAAAAAATTACGAAAGAAACATTTTTAGCAAAGCACATTACACCAAAACTCCTTTTTGAAGGTCCCTAAGTAGTATATGTTCGGGTCTCGGGAATACCGAATGAGGAAGCTGACAAAGAAATGCAATATTCATTGTTCATCCTTTTATATTTTCTCTCTCTTTCTCTGACGATTAACTATTAGCATCGTTTGTTATTGTCTCTTTTTCTCCCTTTCTTAGCTCTTTTTTAGCTTAATGGTTACATTAAGCTATAATAGAAAAGAAAATTCTCTCCATAAGAAACTTAGCAATCAAAAGCAAATACCGCGATATGATTTGGAAAAGTGGACAATAGTTTTTGCAGGCCGCCATTAAGGCTGCGCCCTCAATTTGTTGAGAAATCTGAGTTTAGTCAGCTCATTATGTGTATATATTTGCAAGAAATGAAATTCCTACTTCCTGAAGTTATCGGTAACTAAGTTGCTTGAAAAATATCGCTTTCTAGAGCAGCATATATTATGCATGTACTCTACATATAAGCCTTCGTCTTCAATCACTCTTTCTATAAAAACCGCATGAAAATCAGTTGTATAGTTTTAAATATTAAAGCTCACATGGACAGAGAAAGCGACTTTGTTTTATACTGTGTAGATATGATATTTTTTTAGTTGTGAATTTACTATTTCGTTATTTTATTGTAGACTAGCGGACCCGTGCCCACTTCGCTGGGGATGATGTTAACAATCCTTTTTTTATATAGCTTATGACACTCAGCAATAATGTGGCTTTCTATTGGTGAAAGAATTTTTCAAATCGTTTCAGTAGAGACCGAGATTACCCCTTACAATTTAACAAACACACAAACTTTACTTCTTTATATATTACTAGGTAAAGATGATGGTTAGCAGTTTTTTTATTTATCAATTCACTGTTTTGTTTTTCTTTATTTTAGTTCATATTACTGTATGTCGCAAGACCTCAAGTGACCTATTACGATAATTTAACTCAATCAATTGATATTAACAAGATAAGCACCTCTAACGTAACCAATGTCAGGCTGTCGAACTCTGATTCGATTTATTTATAAACGTACGACTTCTAATACGCAATTATTTGTATGACCCTGTATGATGTGAGGGTTTAATATATTCGTTATAGTATGTTGAAGAAGTAATATGTAGGACAATATGTTTATTTTTCACTTAAAATACTTTTATATGTCACTAGCTAATTCTATATGGTGCCATTTTAATTAGAAAAATTAAAGAATTCTCGTACATCAGACCGTGATATACTAATTAAATTTTTTTAAAACATTTTTCATTAAATTTCTTAACGAAAATTTAATGAAAAATGATGAAGCAAATCAACCGTTCTATTCCTACTTATGTATGCAACTTTCTTTAATAGTTTTTAGAGCATCATTACAAAACCTGTTTTTATAAGTATAATTCTAGTTATTAAAACGGCTTGCGGTTTAGTATCTGTTTTTACGCGTATATGATACGCGACCATACCAAATGAATCTATACATATAATAAAAACGTAACGAGTCGCTGTCTGTACATGGAAGATATATGAGAAAAAATATTATAGGAGACCTTTATTAACGCAATAGAACCCAAAACAATGATTTTTGGAATTTTTGGCTGTTTGTCTGTTTGTTTGTGCACGCTTATGTCAGAAACGGCTTATCCTATCTAGATGGGGTTTTCAATGATATATTGTGGTAAGCTTCACTTAACATTTAGTGTTTAATTCATGTCAATCGGTTGATAAATAAAAAAGTTCTAGCAATTTAAAGAATCACGTTGAACTTGCTGAACGTTTGTTAGCGCGGGTAAGGCATTAATATAGGCAAAAATGCTGCCCAAAGTCACTTTTTTACGCGAGCGAAGTCGCTGGCACAGCTAGTTGTTAAATAAATTATTGACCATTAAATCTTATGATATATAATATATAAATTACGTGTCACGTTGTTTGTCCGCGATTGACACTTAAACTACTGAACCGATTTTAAATTAAATTTTCAAACCGTGTGCAGTTTGATCTAACTTAAAAGATAGGATAGCTTACATCCCGGTATTGCCCCGGGAACGGGAACTACGCGGGAGAAACCGCGGGACACAGCTAGTCTATATCTATATAATTCAAAGGTGACTGACATAGTGATCTATTAACGCACAGCCCAAACTACTGGACGGATCGGGCTGAAATTTGCAGTGCAGGTAGATGTTATGACGTAGGCATCCGCTAAGAAAGGAATTCCCGAAATTCCCGCGGGAACGAGAATTAGCGGGAAAACATTTGTAAAAAATCTCTGAAAAAAGGATTATAAGGGTGGGAAGAGGGTGTCAAAGTTTATATGAAAGTCCACGCGGACGGAGTCGCGGGCAACAGCTAGTATAAATATAATTTTCAAATAATTTTCCTTTCCTCGTAATTTTTTTTTTGGTTCAAAAGTAGGTTATAATCGAAAACTTTCTTTTAATAATTTCATGCTGTGCCCGTTTTAATGATGTGGTTTGGAGGGAAAAAAAACCACGGTTCAGCTGATATCGAGCTATGCGCTTACTAACACATTTGGCGATTCAATTTTATATTATAGTTTAAGAGTTATTCTACAAGGTTAATGGAAATAGCTTAAGATGTTTCGAAGATTAATCTTTACGAGTTAAAAACTCGTAATTAATTTTTATATTTTCTAATTAGGCATTCAATACTTATCTGTATTAATATTATAAAGGTGAAGAGTTTGTTTGTTTCAACTTGCTAATCGCACTAACTGCTTTCTCTAATTGAAAACTTTGTGGTCGATAAACTATTTATTAAGGACGTCTTTAAGAGTAAATATAACAATATTCACAGTAAAAATGTTAAAGTAGGGAAAATTATTGAATTATTATGACAAAAATATTCCTCTAAATGACCTAAAAATTTCTGCGACAGGCGATCTAGATTAACTTACTTACTAGACCTGAACCTGCTTTATGGTAATCAAATTAAAAAACAAAAATATAAAACGAAATTACAATATTATTTACGAAGACGTACTTTCAAATATAATCTTATAAAAACTCCTTTATATTAAGAACCTTCTTCTTTTTTTTAAGTTTGAAAATATAAATCGAACGTACATCGAAATATAATTTTATAAAAACTGCTTTATAATGAAACCTCCACCTTTTTTTAAAGGTCGTTAAAAAATATAAATCGACGAATACAAAGTCGAATATTTCAATTATATCCGTTTAATAAAAATAAATTGCTATGCTTTATTATGTATTATTATTTTTTATTTTAAGCTTAATGAATGGATTTTGGTCATAATTTGTATGTATGTCTTTATTGTATGTATCTTCTGTCTCATATTTATGTTTAAGTGTATATAATAAAGAGTGTAATAAATAAATAAATAAATAAATAAATAAATATGTTGTAAGCTGGTACGTCGCGTCAAGATTGTGCCAAATACCACGCATTCCACACGACACCATAGAATAATAGCACCTAGAACCGCAATATCAGCACGCAAATTACTGGGCTAATGAGTCTTAACGTCTTATGACTCAAAGTGGGGAGCGTCGGTGTAGTGTACCCGCCCGGAGTTGGGCTTTACAGCAAAGTTCCGGGTAGCACTGCATTGGCTATGGGCTGGCATTACTCTTACCAACAGGAGTGCGTCCAGCTCGTCCATTTGAAGGCAGACAATTTTGTCTAGTTACATAAATCTCAGTGCATTGCATCATAATTCGTATGATTTTCATAGATTTAAATTATACCACATTTAGAGGGTAATACTTTTTTTTTATAGCATTATCTATCTACTTAAACGGATCGTCGCTGCAGTGCGAATCAAAATTCGTATGTTTCCACATTGGGTGAATTTCTTATAGCAGCAACATTATCGGTTGGCTTGTGTGCGTGTAATCCAGTATAAGACTATTAAGGTAGGTACTATCAGTCTATGCGTTATACGTCTATACTACACACATAATACAAGCTTTTACTCAGGCTTTGATTACGTTAAATTAGTTTCGTTAACTACAAAAAAATGAAAATATCATTAACAATATATTATAGCATTCCAAAAGATCTTTACGCTGGATTAAGATGAGTTGCTATTGAATTTAGAGTCTAGAATCCATAAGTAAGATGGTAAAAAAAATAAAATGTCTGTAATGTCTTATTTGTTTATATTATTATACACAATAATAAACCTTCCTCTTGAATCACTCTATCTATTTCAGAAACCGCATCAAAATCGGTTGCGGAATTTTAAATTACGGAGATAGTTCTTGCAGGAAAAAAAGAAGATCCTTATTTATTTATTTATTTTATTTTATATATTTTTTTCCTGCAAGAATATATAAGGTTACACGTAGGATAGGCGCAACGTCAATGAAATCACGTTAGGCAAATTTTAAATTTGATATTAATGATTAACTATAAAATGTCTAATATTTTTTCCCTTAATAAAACTAAAAATAAATGATGCCAAAATTAAACTTTTAAACAATAACAATTTGAAATATTTACCATAGACAACGATCTATTTTTACCCGACTACGGCAAAGCCAAAGGAGGGTTATGATTTTGACAGGCTATGTATGTATGTATGTATGTATGTATGTATGTTCATCTGTTCCCTCGTAACTTCTAAACCACTAATCAGAATTCGACAAATGACATATCATTAGAAGCGTCTTAATTGTCCGCTGGTTTATAGGCTATATAGATTTTCACCAAATTCAATGTGGCGCCCTCTAGCGGACAAAATATACAGAGTAAAAAAATAAAGTTAAGCTAGATATGCCGTGTTTGGTATCATTTTAAAGCGCTTCACTTGTACATTTCGAATATATATATATTACTAGCATTTGCTTGTGACTTTACCTGTATTCATGGGGTACTTTTATACTTTTTCAACGTCGTTTTTTGTCGTAGTTGGGTTTTAGTTTTTTTACTTTATCTTGTTTACTTTATCTTGTTAAATAACCTAGTCATTATTAATTAATTCTATTTACAGAGTACAAGGCTTTTTGACACCGGCCGAGTGCTAACAACAAATAATGACCCATTAAAAAAATTAAAACTTACCCATAGAAGTATCCTCTATAGACCTAGCCTCAATGCCTGCAGGAACATCGTAGTTACTACTTATATTAAAACTATTCTCACTATTTATTTTGGCATTTAAATATTTATTACTTAAACCTACATCACTGGCACTCAACCTCGCCGCGGAATTGGGACAAAAAAGTAAAAACAAACAGAGAAATGTCAACCATAAGGCCATCTTTTTAAATCCGATTAGAAGCACGTGAAAACACGGTATGAACCACTTTATAATGTCTTTAATATCCATGTTTTTAAGAAGGGATTTCGTAACGTAAATATCGAATTAATTCGCTTAATACACACGACATTTCGCGGGAAGCGCTCTGTCAAAACTGACAGTACGCGGCAATTTCTTCTTTCACCGACCTAAGTACCGTTAGTAGTAAGTGCTCCGGAGTTTAATAATCGTAACGGATATTGGTGAATATCCGATATAACCATTATCCGGATAGTTGTAGTGGCAAAAATTGGGTGATTCTTATTTCATAACTAAGTAACATTTATTGAATTAACTAGATAATTAAGCTTTTAATAGAACTAGAACAATATTTTTTGTGAGTCCAATGGTTACTAATCAAATATCGTACTCCGGCTCGGTTATTATAATATTATATTATATACCTAAAAACAATCTATATTACGCGTCACGAATCTTTCAAAAATAAGGTATCGAGGTATCAGCGAGGCGCGCGGGGCGCGTGATCGTCGGGTGCGCGAGCGTTGATTGGTTGTCCCAGTCGTGTTGTCTTTCTCACACCAATACGTCAATTCCATCGCTAGTCAGATCGTCCAGCGCTAAACATAAATGACGCGTACTATACCTATCAGTAATCGGAAATAATGTAGACGTTTAACACTGATAGTTATTTAATAAATGGTCCGCTGTAACTCTCCACCTTCATATTATTATAACAGATGGTATAAATAGAAATTGTCACTATATTCGAAAGTTTCGAAGTATTCGAAATATTTAACCGAAGACATCTCTAGTGTAGCATCACGCACGAACATAGACTATAGAACTGTGATTTCGTTAACTTTCGCTTTTTAGAGTTCCCTCGATATTTTCAACATAATGATTAGTTGTATTTTTACTATAAATAAATAATAAAATTAACTAGTTCGATGAGTTACGAATATTAAAGGCTCCCATTTAATAAACATGTTTTATTTGCTCGTTTTTTTTAATACCTTACAATATTCCATAACATTGTTATACATAGTACGGAACCATTATAAATCCGACTCGCACTTGGCCGGTTTTAAACTCGCATCACTGACGTGACGTGACGTTCGAAATATGAATTTTTAAATAAATTAAGAATTTACCGAATGCGCGAACAATTTCCGTGACAAAAATAACGGATTTGGAAACGGGAACATTTCGAAAGCGTCTTTTGTTTTAATCTGTGTATAGATTGTAGTTGGCATTCCAACTGTATGTAGATTGTAGTTCGATATTTTGTTATGTAAATTAAGAAAGGTACCCAATCGTTGTTATTTAGAAAGTTTCGGTCGTCAATAACTATTATTATAAGTTATAACCATAGAAAATACTAGTTTTTTCACTCGGTTATTCTCGTAAAACAAATAGTGGTTTTATAAAGATATTATTGTTTAATATTAAACTAGCTATTTGGCGCGACCACTTCCCCATCGATTTCTGATAATATGTATTAAACTTTAAAGAAATTGTGCGTATATAATATTAAATTTTATAGATTTACTAGCCCGCGGTTTTATCCGCGTATTTTCCGTTCCCGGGGCAATACCGGGATAATAAGTATCCTATGTTTTAATCCTGGGTATAATCTATCTAGATACCAAATTTCAACTAAATCGGTCGAGCCATTTTGCCGTGAATAAACATACAGATAGAAAGACACTTTCCCATTTATATTATTAGTATTTTTAAAATATATTTTTTTTTATAATATTAGGATTTTTTTTACTAACTTTGATAACCATAAAAAGGTCATTATGATAAGTAGCTACCTAAATCTTTGATGATTGTTAAAACATGTTATCAAAATCGGTCCAGCAGTTCCGCAATGAAAGTGTAACCAATAGACTGACAGAGTTACTTTTGCATCTACCGTAATATTTACGAATCTACAAAATTCATTTTATAATATTTATTAGGACCTAGTAGTCCTTTCTATATAAACCCGAAATTTTAAAAATGTATTAAGAAATTCTTGCGAGTCGTTTACTCAAAAACTACTAAATAAATTTAGCTGAAATTTTGCATACAGGTAGATTATAACCTAGATCAGGGTTTCTCAAACTTCTGGCACCACGTACCCCTGTTAAAATTTCC
>JADANM010006970.1:2424196-2447002 GCA_026213755.1 Eurema hecabe | reverse complement strand
ATGTTCCATAATTGGGGGAGGAATGTATAATAAGGGTAAGATCCAATAATGTATGATGAACTGTTTCAAAACCGGTATATTTGCAGATATGAAGAGAAAAAATATTTTCCTACCAAAATTAATCGCAGGTACAAGAACTATCTATCGGTACTTAGTTATCGCAAAACATGATAGTATAATCCTTTGACATGAAACTAGCTTCCCGAAGATTCCTTACGCCATCTTTCTCATTTTCCCTTTACTTGTGATGTGAAAATGTCACTGTGCTCCGGTCTGAAGGGCACTGTAGCCAGCGAAATTACTGGGCTCATGAGTCTTAACATCTGATGACTCGAAGTCATCGGGGAGCGTCGGTGTAGTGCACCCTGCCCGGAGTTGGGCTTTATAGCAAAGTTCCGGGTAGCACTGCATTGGCTATGGGCTGGCGTAACTCTTACCATCAGGAGTGCGTCCAGCTCGTCTCCCCTCTTCATATCATAAAAAAAAAAAAACTTGTAAGCGAAGGGAATTTGAACAAAATCAAATACAATATCTTTATTCAACTAGGCTACATATAGTAACACTTTTGAATCGCCAAGTATTACAAAACAGACACAGGAGTGGTAACTCCTACATACATGCCTTATAATTTTATTTTCCTTGCTTTAGTAAGGTTTTAGTTTCAAAGTAGGTAAATAACATTTTAAGAACGTTTCGAATATGTAAAGAGATATAATTTCGAGTATATTTATATTAATATTTCTTGACCAATAAGTATGTCGCGTTTGTAATACATTAACAGTCTATTTATAACTATAATAATACATACGTGATCAATGATATTACATTAAATAGATATGTTATAAGCGCCAAAATTTTGAACACCCAAAAACATGCTAATTAGGACAACTTTAGGTGATTGGTTGCCGGTGCATTCACGCGCAACTGAGAAAACTAATCTGTCTTTTTTGTTTTTTTTTTCTTGTTGGTATTATCATTTATCTGCTTTCTATCGTTTTGTATGTATGTGTGCTGCCGCTGCTGTGCGGAACACTTTTTTCGGTTGATTTGTATGGGTATAACATGTCTATTTTAGTATATATATCATTGACTAATAGACTATTTATAACTATAATATTATATACGTATAAATTGTCAATTCCAAACATGACTTCATTAACATATTCATAAGTTTTACATCAAGTTACGCAATATAAATCTCAAATCTAAAACTCGAAAGGATCAAAAGTCCGTTAAATAACGATCAGCTGTTATCCGGCGGCCATGTTTGTTTTTACTTTTTTTTTTTCGCGAATGGCATTGGAATGCAAGGCTTGGCCAGTCACGAAATAGCACAGATGATATTAGTGTATTATTTTTGCTTAGACTAAAACAGAGACGGAGTTAGTATTTTTTTGGTTTATTAATTAATTATTTTACTATACTTTTGACAAAGAGCACAGCTGCACTAAAAACTTTTTTCGCAGTTTAAACAATAAGTTAGTGTTCTTTTATATTTTTTGGAAAATTAAGTCGATATTAAAAGGTTATATCGTATTTCATAGTTACAGACTTGCGTTAGGGGTCATATGCACCTTCACAGACTTTTTCACGGATCCATGAAACGTTGTTTTTGAGTTTATTACCGACTAATACCCCCTGATATTCTTTCAAACACCTTGAGACGGGTTTACAGTCACTCCGAAGTCCGAAACAATCTGAAAAACTATCTCCTTAGTCCTATTCCAGCCTGAACGTCTAAATGACTATACTATGAGATTTTTCCATATATTTTTTCTTCAAGATTCCTATAAAAATATAAATAGTGGTTGTTAAACGTAGTATACGTTTCTGTATAATAAAGGTTTAAAGAATTAGATTTTTAGAAAGGTTTCTTCTTCAACATTTATCTCAATAATAATATATATTAATATTAATATATAATATAACGGTTCCTAAACTTAGAATACGTTTCTGTATTATTAAGCACTAGTCTAGACCAGTTGAAATTAAAGGTCACTCGTTAGCTTAGGTCATTTGGCGTGGGTTGTTCTACCTACGATTCTTATGCATATTCTTTATTATATTTTATTTATTTATTTTTATTTTTATTCAAAAATTATCTTTGAGTATTTTTTCGATTCTACAGTAGTTATATTTATTTAAATGAATGATTTACAGATCGTCAAAGCTGCGTTTAATATGGGTCTGCCTCGACCAGTCGAAAAACTGACTGACTATTAGGCTTCAATGGGAGATGTCGAGAACTTATAAATTAGTTAAATCTTTAAATAACATTGACAGCTGGCAGTCAACCACCGTCCGATTAAAAAAAAATTGCCACGTACCACCACCTTGTGGAATCAGCTCTATCATGCGGTATTTCCAATGCCAACGACTAATTACGACTTCAAGAAGGGAGTGTACATCTTTTTAAAAGGTCGGCCCCACTCCAGAGTTGTCAAGCTCTGCGAGTGTTGATGGGCGGCGATGACCACTTACCATCAGGTGGCTCGCCTGCTCAAAAATAAACACAATCGCCATTTTAGATAATTTTGAAGCATTTTATTTTATACTTGTCTGCTAGCTGCTAGCTAGAGCACATTTTGTATGAAAAATCTAAACCGCTTAAGTTAAACGCTTGAAATTTGACAAGTACCTTGGTAAACTTAACCTTATTTACATAGATATTGCAAAATTTCTACGGGAACGGGAGTTAGCGAGGGTCTAAGTTTATATGAATATAGTCGCGGGCAACAGCTAGTTTATTATAATTGTTTTACTTGTTATCCCGGTATTACCCTTTTTTATAGTGGGGAAATAGGATACCCATGAACCTCGGGGAAGGACCATGGGTTATGTCGGACTTCTACCGAACAAAACCCCACTGTTTACAGTTCTGCCGCAGCGAGTGGGGATCCCAGGTACCTTCGCAGACTCTTCCACGAACCCCACAGCGATATCCCGGTATTACCCTGGAAACGGAGCAACACGAAGAGCTTATTTTTATTTATTTCATTTTATTTATTTATCATAAAAAAAACATTTACAACTAAAATTTCTAAAAAATCGCCAAATGATGATTACGCTCTGTTATACATACATAAATAAACCTAAAAACCTATAATTAAATACTCTTTTTATACATATATTTATTGCGTGTTAATCTAATTTTTAAATCACATTTTTTTAAATACATCTTTCTTTTTAGGAACTTTGCTTATATATTAATGATTATATGGTACATAATAAAGTTTAATTATAAATATTGTAGCTAACCGGATTCTGTTATTATACACATATAAATATATAAAATTATACAACAAAATTTAAATGTATAATAAATAAAAGTGAACGTAAAGTTTTTATAGCTATTAAGAATCGGTAGAGTCAAGGCACAATTTTGAGGTTTCGTTGGTGAATAATTTATATTAATCACTAGATATTATAATTTATTTCAAAGTGAGGTAATGAAATATAATATATGTAGAAGTAAGTATTCTCTTTTTTTAATAAAAAGTAGCCATGGCAACCCCACCGTACTTTAAACATTGATATTAGAAATAATTTTTTTACTGGCAATTTATAGAAGCCTATTTCGTTGGGCATAATATTAACAATCCCTTTTTATATATTCTGACACTCGGCACTAATGTGGCTATCTATTGGAGAAATTATTTTAAAAATCAGTTTAGTAGATCCCGAGATTACCCTTTACAATTTAACAAACACACAACTTAACTTCTTATAATATTAGTATAGATTAATAGTGCATTAACTACCACGCGACTTTTATGTCTATAACGTCATATTTATTTAACCAAAAACTTTATTTGGCACATACACTCCGTAATAAATAAGGCATCGACTATTAGAAAGACACAGTTTTCTTAATAGTTTCCAAAAGCTGTATCTCTTTCAAACATCTATCTTTGTGTAGTCAGTGGTCTCCTAATACGTAAGAAATAATGCCTAAAGTGCGAAAGAGATAGCAAGATAAACCGATATTAACCGACGGTCTCTTTCTAAAGGACGAAGTTTAATGTTTAAAGTGGGTATTGTCATAGTAACTGCTCAACGTTAAGTTATGAAAGCCTTGCAAGGCTCGTATGCATACAAATAAGTCGTCCCGGATATAGTGTAGTATGAGAGTTAGCTTAATTCTTTAGCTATTAAAGAGTTAACTTGTGTCTTGTCTGAGCGTGAACATTTATCCCTTGTATTTTTTTGTGACTTGTATTTACAGATATATGTATTGATTTTACCCGCATAGTTCCCGTTCCCGGGGCAATACCGAGATAAAAAGTATCCTATATTTTAATCCAGGATATCATCTATCTACATACCAAATTTTCAACTAAATCGGTCAAGCCGTTTTGCCGTGAAAGAAAGACAAACATACAGACAGTAGAACAGACACACTTTACTATTTATAATATTAGTATGGATGTTTATATAATGTTATGTATGAAGCGTTAGTCTTTTTATGCACTTTATTGGTTGAAAGAGTAGTTCATTTATATATTTTGCTTGTTTATCAATACTATTTTTTATGTGTCCCTTTTAATATAATTTATTTAAGAGAGGACTTATTAGAGTATTAAGGCTTAGTTACTTAGTAAATTAAGAAGTAAGAGAAAATAATATATTTCAAAAAACGAATATAACTTCAAACTCTGCTTAGCTTGACATTGATAAAATTGATTATCTCGGAATCGGAATGCGAATGGCTTAAGAATCACATAGAATAACGCATATTTCTAACCGGTTTTCGCGCTATGATTCCAAAATGGCCAACCGTCGAGCCAGTCACAATGATGTCACGTCTCATGTCTATGGTTCTAACGGATTTTTTAATTTACGACGTTTTCTTGTTAAATAGGTATAATTTTCATATTGTGTAGATTTTAACGCCTATAAGAGTCTTTTAAATTTTTTTAAAATAAAATTTATAAAAAAAATGACGCGGATTTATTTTTGGTTAGACCATAGACTTCATAATATACATATTTTTTTATTAAAAACTTTGTAAAGGTATAACAAATGTAAGCAGATTGCCATCTTTATGTGTTATGTATACAATAAATGTATTTTTATTCAATGCAATAGATAATTTATTCTGCTGTTTTGATTATCCTCTTATTGACCGTCCATATTTGAATTGCATGACGTCATATGTACCTGCTTTAGAAGACTATGACCTATGAAGATATGACCTTATGCAGTCAGAATGTTATGTTGCCGACAATTCACACACATTTAAAAAAATCTGATATATTATACAAAGATTTAGATTTCTAAACGAATAAAGAAGTTTATTTGAGTTATTGGGTAATATAGTTTCAAAGCAAGTAATTTATAATAAGTATTAGGTTGCATAGTACAAATATATTTTTTGAGATATGTAGTAACATTAATTTCATTAACTTCAATTCATCTAAATATTTGTGATTTATTTTACATTGCATTTTTTGTAATTTAAAGGAAGCGTTTTTTGTTTCATAATTACTTCGAAGTAAGGATCTTATTATCAAATAAGATTTAAATCAGCGCCAGCTTGTGTCAAGTAGTCAAACTAAAGTTTATTTTTAAATATTTGTTCGTAACTATTTTCTTGAAACGACGGTAGATGTCGCACGAAAATTTGCACTTGCAAAAGATGTGCGCGATGCGCATGTCAAAAATACAATATGTCATTCAACATTTTATTTTGTGAAATTCTGAAAACGAGTTGATTTTGTGAAAATACATTTACGTTGTGGCCACGGGCATGTGCGCGTCTTTACCTCGGACCGTTGTGTTGTTTGTACAGGGATAAGGTGGTTACTGTTGTGTTTATATGGTTTTAGAAATAAACATTTAGCAATAATAATTTTAAGGTTTTCGTTAGTTTTCCCTAATCAAGTGTTCAAAATACCTGGACTTCTTCATATACACACACATTATGGACATAATGTGACCAGTAGTCTTGTAGTGTTAGTGTTCATTTATCTATTTTGGACACGAATTTGATCTAAATTTACATCAGTGTGCTTCATGTATATCGAAAAGAACTCGCAGAAATTGCGTAAGTACTAAATTATTTTTAATTTTTATTATGGCGCTCTTGCTAGGATCAAAATGTCCCTAACTTCAATAAGATCAATTTAATAAAGTACAATTTTAACTGACACTTCTTTAATCACCGATATAATTTACGCGAAATTAAATAATTAAATATTTTGCCACATTGTAGAATTTCAATTTTATATCAATTGTTCCGTGTGGTTTGTATTAAATACCGTTAATTGCAACTTATTTTGGTTCTGCTCATTAAGATAAGACTTTTTTATCTACATTAATTTTAATAATAATTGCTATACTGTAGACTTGTCTAGTAAAACCATTTTGTCTTAAATGAAATACAATGTCTTACAAAGTATGATTTATTTTTAGAATTAAACAACAAATTCATTTCTATGCCATACAGTTTAAATCAAATCAAATAAATGGTCTCAATCCATAAAAAATGTTGTTCTATCTGTAAAATTATCATTAAATCAATTTGGTAGATTTCAAGATTACCCCCCTGTAACTCCTTAAAATCTCCCAACCTCTATAATGCTAGTAAAGATATGTGGCAATTAATTTATAGGAAACAATATTTTAAGAAAAATAGTTATCGGCCATTTTTTTTACTAGATGCCTAACACAACTTTGTTTGTACCTGCCATTATTTTTGCTAAATAACCATTATCATTCTGGAACATTCATAATCTTCATTGTAGATGAAGATTTTTTCTTTTTTTAAATAATTAAATCAATTGATATTTTCATTTTAACTGACTTTACTGTGAATGAAGAAAGATATTTGGAATTTGTCTATAGTCCATTCTAAAGCCTACATTCTCTTATGGTTTTCGACAATGTGAAAAGATGCTTTTAAATGCTGAAGCTCGTTGTGAAGTTCCCATTTTAATTTGTTATAAGTCTTATTTTTAATATGAAATTGATTCCATTTTGCCGATCATTAGTGTAAAAAATTATTACATGGTTAATTCATATATCGTTATTGAGAAAAGTTATTTCTGATAGTAGTATCTTCGTAGTAGTATATAAAAAAAATAATAGACAGGGAGTACATTCTCATGTACTAAAATCTCTGATAGGAAAAGTGTATTCAGTATTTTGTTACTCCTGTGCCTTATGACAAAAAAATAAATTATTTTATATGATAATAACGGTTAACATTTAACTTTTTGCATATGCATCCTTCCCAAAATGTAATTTAATACATATATTATGTAAAATTTCTCAGGTCATCTATATTCCATAGATCTATTTTTTGCAATGGTTTTAATGATTTATAATATAAATCTGTGTTTATATTATAAATTACTTTTGGAACATGATTTATAGAAATATTCTTTAAATGATGACAACTTATTACACATCTGTTAGGATTGGTAAATTAAAATGATGCTAAAAATAATAATAATAATTCCATAAAATGGTACAATACATTTTTAATAATTTTGTATAACAATTTAGTAGGCTGGCTTGCTGATTTTTCTGTGTTAGTTATATAGTATAGTTCTTTCTAATTATTATATGTTCTTCCTGAAATGGCAGTGCTGTGTTACCACCATTTTGCTAATGTCTTGCTAGGAGTAGATAAAATAAGTTTCAGGGTCGAGGTTTAGTTGTGGCAATCAGCAACACATGCTTTTTGTACTACAACCAAATATCATCTTATCATAATATGTTGCACTATATGTAATATTTAGTTTAAGTGAATTACAAATTAAGGTAATTCTAATATTGAAGTAGGTAGTAGTAGTAATCAGATATATATCTTAAGTCATAAAGGAAAAAAAGAATCCTTACCAAGTCAGAGTTGCCCTCAAGTTTTCAGGATTATTCTTATCAAAATAATAATGTAAATAGCCTTTGTACCCAATGATATTATATTAAATAAATATGTTATAGGGACAATATTTTGAATACGCAAAACCATCCTAATTGTGACGTATCAACTTTAGGTAATTGGTTATTAGTGCATTCAGGCATAACTGAAAAAACTAACTATATCTTTTTTTCTTGTTGGTTTTATCATTTATCTCTTTTCTATCGCTTCGACTTGTATGTATGTGTGCTGTTGCTGCTGTGCCGAACACTTTTTTCAGTTTATTTGTAGGGGTATAACATATCTATTAACTATCACTATCTATAACTATATGTATATCATTGCTTGGTACCTTAATTTTATTGCATTCTTTTTTATTCATTTTAAATAGTTTTGTTATATATGTATAAGGTAATTTTTTAACATTTATGGATATTGGATAGCATTATTAATAACAATTATAACTCTATTAGTAATATAAACTTATTGCTAACTAAGAAGTACATATTAAATAAAAAGAATCGGAAAAACGGTACCTATATTTGTGATACTAGTATCACAAATATTTAACTATAAAAATTGTTTTTTTTCTTAGTTGAGAAGTTCGCAACGCTAAACGTCATCAAATTAATGGCTAGCTAATGATGCGACCACGGGATCTCATTAATGTTATTAGCGAACTGGCCCGATAAGTGCTGGCTATCAAATTAAATGGCGACTGTATTCATTAATACGAAAGCAATCGTTGTATGAGCGCGGCGTTGCTTGCAATATCATTACATAGTAGGTACAAAATATAGATTCTTTTTTCTATCTGCACCCATAAACGTATAACGTATAGACTGATAGTCCCTTAATAAATAATCAGTCCGCTGTAAGTGAAGCCAAAACTGTGTTATATACCGCACATCTAGTTTTATAAAGTCATAATGTCTATCTAAATTTTTCACTCTAGAGCGTATTAAATATTTTTTTCGTCATAACTTTGCACTAAATGCTATAATGACGTGAAGTGGCACTTTCTAACGTATAGGTGTTGAATTAAAAAAAAGATTTTTATTGATTCATATAAAATATAATTTTGGATTTTTGGAGATTTATGACTTGAGAACTAAATGTGCGATATGTAAAAAGCACGTTCTTGTACTGCACTTATGCATCTTATACTGTACGCACACAAGCCCACTGATAATGTTGCTGCTATAAGAATTTTTCCCTATAAATGTGGAAAAATTTACGAAAAACATACAAACTTTAATGCGATACCCTGCGCCGACGATCTATATAAGTAGACAAAATTGTCTACTTTGAAATGGCTTCACTTTGCGTGCCTATATTGCGCTTCTATGGGTTTTAAAATTAAAAGATGGCCTTTTATGTTACTTCTAATTACGAAACATTAGTAGTTAGATTCAAACAAATACACGCTTACAAACATTAGTCAGTGTTACCTTCCTTTGAATTCCTTGTCGCTCACCAATTTAACGAAAGCGATAAACATCAGTGTTAGGAATGAATTTATTATGTATATAATTTATTTCGATGACTAGAGGGTGTAGTAGGGGTTGAGTGAATCACATCACCACCGTGAGTCAGGTGACCTTGACATTATTGCCAGGGTAGGTTAAGGGTAGACGTATAACGCATAGACTGATAGTCCCTTAATAATCGGTCCGCCGTAAGTGAAGCCAAAACTGTATAGATGTAAGTGTTAACAGCACGTTCTTATACTTAAGCCCCCGATAATGTTGCAGCTATAAGAAATTTACCCTATAGGTATAAGTAGCGTCACGAATCTTTAGCGCTGAACGAAACCTGCGCAGAAGTCAAAAAAAAAGTATCGAGGGGACGGCACGGCGCGCGGGGCGCGTGATCGTCGGGTGCGCGAGCGTTGATTGGTTGTCCCAGTCGTGTTGTCTTTCTCGCACCAATACGTCAATTACGAGCGCGATTCTGCCGATGCGCAGCTATTCTGGTCCAGCGCTAAACATTCGTGACGCGACCTATAAATATGGCAAATACTAAATCTACTGAAAACTTACGAATTTTGATGCTATGCACTGCAGCTACGATCTATGCAAGTAGACAAAATTGTCTACGTTTTAAATGGCTTCACTTTGCGTTCAAACACTGTTTTTTTAATACATTTCATGCCTTAATATTCAATTCGTATCATATATGTAGTAGGTGTGTGATAAAAATGTATAAATTATATTAAATATTATTTATTATAGTGAAAAGATTGATTGTCTTAAAGTCCACACTTGTACAAATAGTTTATTTGCGTACACTAAGCGTTTGTTAAACGTATATGTTCTAAATGTTATGATTAATGGTTTTTCTGTTTCACATACAAGTAGAGAGAAGTACAATTAATGATGACGTATTTGAAATAATAACATTTATTCAAAAAAATATTACATCAATAAAAAGTGTTCCGCACAGCAGCGGCAGCACACATATATACAAGTCAAAACGATAGAAGAGAGACAAATGATGAAACCAACAAGAGAAAAAGAGATAGTTCGTACAAAACTTGTCAGTTGCGCGTTGATGCATAGGCCACCAATCACCTAAATGTAAGACGTCCTAATTAGGATGTTTTTGCATCTTCGAAAATTAATATAATATCATTGTATTAAATACTTTGATATGGTTTTTGTTGCAACCTGTCATATCTAGAAAATTTATTTTAAAGACTTGAATTGATTTTTAGTCAGTTGTTCGCCTGGAAGAATTCTCCCATTGATTGAGAATAAGGTAATATTCCCCTTCTACTACAGTTTTATCCATACTTCCATACTAATATTATAAATGCGAAAGTAACTCTGTCTGCCTTTCCATCACGCCAAAACTACTGAAGCGATAGGAACATAATTTGGTAGAAAGATAGTCTCGAGCCTGGGGAAGGACATAGGATTCTTTTTAACTGGAAAAAGGGTTAAAAGGGGTATCGGAGTTTATATGAAAGTCCACGCGGACGGAGTCGCAGTCAGCAGCTAGTATAGATTATTATTAAAGAGTTTAAAAGCGCATAAAAAATTACTCGTAAGTCGTAACGCATTAAAATAAATACGAAATATTACACCGGTTACATCACAGCGCCGCAGTCACAGTCAATGTCAAGAGAAGACGCAGGCGACGATAGATTGATTTGTGTGTGTGTATTATTAATACATAGAACTAGCTGTGCCCCGCGGTTTTACCCGCGTAGTTCCCGTTCCCGGGGCAGTACAGGGATATAAGGTATCGTATGTGTTAATCGAGGGTATCACCTATGTGCATACTAAATTTCAACTAAATCGGTCAAGATGTTTTTGTGTAGAAGAATAACAAACATAAATAAAAAATGTTTATGGTAATATTTTAGGTGGTATATGTTTTGTAATACCATGACGATTCAAAAGTGTTACTTTATGTAGCCTAATTGAATGAAGATACTTTTGACTTTGTCATACATACATACATTCTCAGAAACTTTCTCATTTATAATATTAGTAGAATAGGATTATATTGGCCCGTTAAATCTATTTTGACTACATTGACGTTATTGTCCGGTGGTAATCATTACATTCGGTACATAAACAGCGAGGTATAGGTGTTATGGTGTAGCCCACACGTTTTTTTACGTATGCGGTTTATTACGATGCGATGCGTCCGCGTCATGAGCTAAAATAGACACTGAAGTTCCTCTGACGTCTAACGTTTGAAGAACGGTTATAGGCACGTATATGTTCTTACTAGCTTTTATATATATCAACTTTGACCCCCATTATAAGCCTCTTTTCCAGTTAAAAAGTAGCCTATGTTTTATCTCAGGCTCTAGACAATCTGTGTACCAAATTTCATTACAATCGGTTTAGCGGTATGGCTGTGAAAACGTAAAATTATAAAAATTATGAACCCCTCGCGCAACCTTTTGGGGGTTGATTAAAAAAAAGTAGCCTATGTCCTTCCCCAGGCTTTAGACAATCTTTGTACAAAATTTCAGTCTTATTGGTTCTGTAGTTTTAGCGTGATTGATGGACAGACAGAGTTACTGTCGCATTTATAATATTAGTATGGATTTTAAAAAGAGCAACTATCAGAGTTTCTTGCCGGTTCTTGTCTGTAGAAACTGCCTTCCGAACATATGGTTATTTTTTTTTTAATATCATGACGATTCAAAAGTGTTACTATATATGTAGCCTAGTTGAATAAAGATACTTTTGACTTTTTACTTTCCCTACTATGTGATTTTAAAACTAATATGTTTATAGCTATACATTTTCGAGTATATTTTTATCTATTATATCTTTGTTAAATAAAATCATCACTCAAAATTAAATCATTTCTATATACTAAATGAAAATGTGTAATAATGTAATACTGTAATAAATGTGCATCATTATGTGGCTAAAATAAAAATTAACCGAGATAGGGTGACTAGAATATGTATCGCTTAATTTTGATTTGACATAGATCAAAAATTCAAGTTTTTATCTGAAGTTCGTATTTAAAGCTCTATTATTTCTTGGACTATAAGAAACATGCTTAAAAGCTTTTTTTAAACAAAGACAAAGAACACTACGCGTGTAAAAGCGCCGGGCGCGGCTAGTGTTATTACAAAAAGCGCGTGGTTTCATTCATTCGAGCCGTGAAGCGTCGACCTTGCGTTCGAGAAATATTTTGGTGTATACGTATGTACTACGGAAGCGTCTATGTGTAGGCGGCGAGAAGTTACTGAAAATTTATTAGTGTAAATCTTTGTTCACTCATAGATCATACTGTGAAAGGTACCTACTGTTCTGAAGAGTTGGATGATATTAGACTGGTTGGTGTATTGAGTTTTCTCTGTGGGGAAATGCTCACGCATGCCTCTACAATCCCGGGGGGAGATTTTTCAGTTTTCAAGTTTCAGTTGATATTTAATAATTAGTTGCAGTAAGTTATTTATGTATTAAGACGTCATGTACACTATTTTGGGTTACTATCTTGTTTAGTAATTAATATTGTGTTCATTACGGGTGCCTAGCGGACTCGTTGGTGCATTGGCAACGCAATTGCCGTCTGGACAAGTTTTATGGGTAAACCAGGCGAACGACATGCTCGATAAGTGGGTCATTCTATCCCTCAGTATATATCCTCCAATAAATTATCGTTCGTCACCATGGCTTCATCAGAAATTGCACCGACAAATTGTCTATTATTATTAGTAAAGTCCATATTTCCACGTGAACGTGTGAAAGAAGGCCAGTGTAACCTTCCTCTGAACCAAAGGGAGGATCCTCGATAAGTCGAACCACTTTCTGACCTAACCGTTAGGTGCGAAGTCGAGAAGTTGTATACAGTGTGTTACAAAACATGTGTCCGATCTTGAAGGGAAATTCACTATCTAAAAACCTTTTCGAATAAAATAAAATAAAATAAAAAAATATATATATAAAAATAACAATGCAATAAAGTTTTAAAGATTATGTTTCTAGTGAGAAATTTACACAAATTTAAGGAAATTCACGAACGCTGGCAACTCAATACGGTTCGTACACCCTCTAGACCCTATAGAGCTAGCAGAGCACTTGCACGCAAGACGGTGTTGCCATTATTAAATTATACTTTTTTTTTTGGAAAACATTATTATGTTATTTTCCAAAACAATAGCAAAATGAGGACCTACTAGCGGTATATAGGATTTCAGATCGGACACTTGTTTTGTAACACTGTACTTAGTCTCGAAAAAATATCATAAGCGCGATTCAGAACCCGGCGCATTAGTAACGGTCGCTACAAACGCATCCGGACCCCCTCTAGCTAGAACGTCGAGGTTATTGGGACATTGCACAGGCGCACCGCACTCGCTCTGAGCACTCATTGTCACCGAGCCAGATCGTTTGCACCCTATCAATTTCGTTACAGTAATTGATTTAAACTCAATCTACTATAATATAAAAGTGAACAGCTTAACTGATTTAGATAGTCAAAGTCAAAGTCAAAAGTATCTTTATTCAACTAGGCTACATAAAGTAACACTTTTGAATCGTCATGGTATGTATTACAAAAGATAGTTATTTTGTTAGAATTTCTGCACATAGCCACAACATTCGGTTAATGATATATTATACATTTAAAACATGCAGTTCCTATAATATTAATAGTTGAAAATGATTTATAATCAAATCAAATTATTATCATTATTTAAACTTAATAACCCAAGCCGGGGCGGGTTACTAATACTATAAAGGTTAACCGAAAAAAAACGACTGGTTGGAATTCAAAATTTCGGGATAGATTCTTATACAATTCGAAATTGATATATTCTTGAGCTACGGGATGAACGTAGGCTTATAGTACATTTTATTGTGGAAATGGCTTGAATAAGTCGAAATAGACAATTTAAGTTTGTAAATCACCACATAATGTACCTAAGACAAAGTCGCTTTCCGAAGTCTGTCCCGATGTCCCGATCTTTATGCGGTTTTTTTAAATAGATAGAGTGATTCAAGAGGAAAGTTTATTATGTATGATACCTGTAGGTATCATATAAAAACGTGCGAAGCCAGGGTGGGTCTCGGTCTAGTCCATACTTATATTATAAATGCGAAAGTAACTCTGTCTGTCTGTCTTTCCATCACGATAAAAGTACTGAACCGATAAGAACGAAATTTGGTACATAGATGGTCTAGAGCCTTGGGAAGGACATAGGCTTTTTAACTAGAAAAAAGGGTTATAAGGGAGGAAGGGGGGGTCAAAGTTTATATGAAAGTCCACGCGGACGGAGTCGCGGGCAACAGCTAGTATTTTATAAATTAACATTTAACTTTCGCTAAAGTAGAACTCAGATGACGTCGTACAAAACTACTGAATAACGGTGATTTACGTGAACTTCGCACTAATACAACCAAATGAGTAGTATTCACGGTGTTACGGAAAAATCTCTTCATTATTTTAGAAACTGAAGTCCCTAATGATACGAATTTGTTTTTAACTCGTATGAACCAAATTATTCAGCGGTTTGGCCGTGAAAGCGTAAAATAAAAAAAAAATTCAATTCCTCGCGTAACCTTTTGGGGGTTGATTTTGAAAACTAGCCCCCAGGCTCTAAACTATTTGTAACAAATTCGGTTCAGTAGTTTTAGCGTGATGGAAAGACAGTAACACAGAGTTACTTTCGTATTTATAATATTAGTATGGATTATTATTTTTTATAATATGAAGAGAGGAGACGAGCTGGACGCACTCCTGATGGTAAGAGTAACGCCAGCCCATAGCCAATGCAGTGCTACCCGGAACTTTGCTATAAAGCCCAACTCCGGGCAGGGGTGCACTGCACCGACGCTCCTGTTCTGAATATTTGTTCATAGTATAAAGTCAAAGTCAAAGTCAAAAGTATCGTTATCACATGAAGTAACACTTTTGAATCGTCATTGTATTACAACATTACATTAACCACCGGTTCGGAAGGCAGTTTCTACAGAGTAGAACCGGCAAGAAACTCTGATAGTCGCTCTAAAAAATAAGAACATACAATTGTATATATAAACAAAAACTCGACTATTATAATATTTACACATGAAAAAGGTCACCGTCCCGCGAGCGTTAAGAAATATCATTCCAAGCGTTTTTGTCTTCAATATATTCATTTAATGTATAGTACGCCTTTTTAATTAGACATTTTTAATGTATCAGCTATCACCGGTATGGATAATTTAAAAATGTCGCTATATACAAGTAGGCTAAGCCTAGTTGTGTGTAGATATATTTGTACACAGTATAAACGCCCCGACATCGTCTCTATTATCGTCGGCTATTAATAGATACATATATAGGTGATATGAGCACTAACAATGCACGGTACCTATCTAGGTATCCACTAGATAGGTCAGATCGATGCTAGGTGAATCGTTACTAGTTCACCGGGTCGCCGGGACGGGACGTCGACCCGGGTATATAGGTCAACCCGGATATAGTCCGATGGAAGGGAACGGATAAAGGATATAGATAGGTACATGCAAGTACTGAAAAAAAATGCAGTCAATTATATATAGAGCCTACTAAATGTGCCTATAAAGCCCACTCTTTTTTTAATTTATTTAAAAGTTGCCTGGAAGAAATCGCTTTTAGTGACAACGCTGCCTGTTACAGTCAGTAGGATAAATTGTAATTGCAATAAAGGACAAATAATAAAATTAAAAAAAAAAACAAATTAAAGTAGCCTAAGTATGTTCGTTCTGATATCTCGAAGAATATGTCTACAAAATTTCACCATGATAGATCCAGTAGTTTTTGCGTGAAAGCGTAACATCCCTACTTTCATGTTTATAGTATTAGCATTAGTAAAGATTAGTAAGGATGGTCGTAATTCATATTTTTGGCTTACATATGTAGGTACATAAGAGTAGGTATAGTAACCGTCAATTACCTTTAGCGCTGAACGAAACTTGCGCAGAAGTCAAAAATAAGGTATCGAGGAAGCGGTGCGGCGCGCGGGGCGCGTGATCGTCGAGTGCGCGAGCGTTGATTGGTTGTCCCAGTCGTGTTGTCTTTCTCGCACTAATACGTCAATTACGAGCGCGATTCTACCGATGCGCAGCTATTCTCGTCAATCGTTAAACATTCGTGACGATTATTATACTCTACGTTGTAGAAGCAACCATTGGTTATATCCTCGTAGTTTCTGTTCCCCTGGTACCGTAGACGGTACCCCTTGTTTAAATCCAGTATATTTTCCAGTATATCCAGTATATTTGGCAAACTTCAGTCACTAAGTTGTTTTTACTTTTACGTTAGGATATTATATGGAATGTCCTCACAAAGTTTTGCGTTTATTAAAGCTCCTTTAACATCAGGAGAGCTGTGGTTAAATGCTTTTAAAACTAAAGACTATCTAGGTAACTAGATAAGCGATTATGTGATTTTTATAAACATTGACAATTATTATTATTTATTTTATATTTTACCTATATTCATAGTACAACATAGTATTAAACAAAGTCGCTTTCTCTGTCCCTATATCCCTATGTATGCTTAAAAACCTTTAAAACTGCGCAACAGATTCTTATGCGGTTATTTTAATAGATAGAGTTATTCAAGAGGAAGTTTTTTATCTATATCTATACATATAATAAAAACGTAACGAGTCGCTGTCTGTACATAGAAGATATATGAGAAAAAATATTATAGGAGACCTTTATTAACGCAATAGAACCAAAAACAATGATTTTTTGAATTTTTGTCTGTTTGTCTGTGTTGTGGCAATTTAAAGAATTACGTTGAACTCGCTGAACGTTTGTTTGCGCGGGTTAGGCATTTTCGAAAATGGTGCCCAAAGCCACTTTTCTACGCGGGTAAAGTCGCGGGCACAGCTAGTTTAACAATACCTAAGCTTTTAAAATAAAATAATATTTTATAAGATATTTAAGCATTTATCTTCCGTTGCTGATATAATACATGCATAAAATATGCTAACGAAGCCGGGGCGGGTCGTTAGTTGCTTATAAGATAGAGATATAGATACATATACAATGGTATAATACTCTATCTAGTAACACCGACATAAAAATTCAAAGTTTTATCATGTCAACGTATAGACTACACAGTCATATTATATGTAACAGAGAAAAATCATTGATAATAACACTTAGAACATTATACGTTTAACAAACGCTTTTTGTACGCAAATAATTATTTGTACAAGTGTGGACCTTGAGACAATCAATTTTTTTCACATTAACAATTAATTAAAACATGCATAACATATGCCGAAGCCGGGGCGGGTCGCTAGTAAAAAATAAAAGCAATGCGTATGTAAAAGCTTTCGTATATAATGAAGCTTTTCTAGTCCATATAATTAACTGAGATTGAGTGACTCAAGAGTCAAGAGCTTTATACCAAGGAAGTTGACACGATCGTACCACCTTATCAACGATCAACGTCTATGCAAACCCATATCAAGGGCAAGGAGGCGGTTCGGTCGCTAATAGCCCTGTGCGCTGCGGGTAGATTCAGATAAACCGAAGGTCGTGAGGTCGAGGTTAGTGATTCACCGCCAGCAGTGGCGGTGACTCAGATCCTGAATCGCGCTGGTGGTTTTTTTTTGGTCGAGTATATATGTGCAAGATTTAAGAGTCGTGGAATAACGTAGATTACAGTCAGTTTAATCGGAAAGTTCTAAACTAATGTAAATGAAAGAGAGCATTAAAAGATTGATCGGACTATAGACCCTTAGTCCACTATAATTTGAAGTTGATTTGATCATTACTAAAACTATGAGTGGACTTACGAAGTCTCTGCATCCGTTCAGAAGCTTTAGCGTGAAAGTACAACTAATATACTCACACATCAGCACAATTTTGCGGTTATAATAATAATAAGATAATGCTAGCCAGTGAAATCACAAAACACCTTTTTCTGCTGACATTTTATTACTCCAACAGAGTATTTAAAATACTATTGACCCGACCAAATATAACCCTATCAGATTGACCCCAAAACAAGGCGTACGGAGTTTTATAGTATTCTATATTTAGCCTTCAGCCCTTTGTAATCAGCTGCCGTGAGACGGAACAATTACACGAGGATATTAAAAGGACGATGTACCAGTTTTGTCGCCCCTATTATATTGCTGAATTCAGTACGGTCAACAACGAAAGCGACCGCTACTAATGCGTGAAGTTCTGAATTGCGCGCATGATATTTATTCTAGATAGTATATATATAATCATTGGTGCCAAACGTCTGACGAGCCAGTCCTCGACTGGTCGAGAATCCTTCCTTTGGTACAGAGGAACGTTACATCCCCCATAGTTAGCAAACACTCAAATTTTCAGATTAAATCATTCATAAATGTCGTGATTAGAGAGATAAAGTAATTTATGTAATATTTATTCAACCAAAGAAATATTCTAGGACTGAGATGTTTTTAATCAGGGTATAATGGCTACAGACTCAGAGAACCAAAACCATGCAGAACTATTAAAACAAATATAGTTCTCCAGACACCAGATCATAATACGATGTTATGTAAATAAAAATGTGTAAAAACAGCTTATAATACAAACAAACAGAGTTTGATGTCTCGTTGGAAATAGACGTTGAGAGCGTGCCAAAATGCCCTCCGTATAGTGGGGAAGTCCTCATAGGATACCCATGGGCCTCGAAGATAAGAAGCATGAGCTATGTCGAAGTTGTACTGTGTTCCACTGATCTTAGTGAGACAGGCAACAACTTTGCTGACTCTTCTGTGACATAGCAAACGCTTCTCCGTTTCTTGAGACTTACAATTAATCGCTTTTGAAAAGGAGAGCGCTCTGTATAGTGGAAATGTCCTCATTGGGTATGAGGACTTTTGGACTTCTTGGGCTTACTTCCACCTATGGAGTGAAGGAAGCGTGTATCGAACCTGTACAAACTAAATCCTCAGTGTGTACCACTTAACGTATCGAGTGAGCGTCACAGGCATCTTTGCTGAATGTTCCGCCACATTTTTAACGTAACTCTTTTTAAGAATTATATTTAATTGGTGTGAAATAGTAGAGGAATCGGTTCTTCTCAGGTCAGCGTGCTTTCAAACCCCATCTCATTTAGCATCAGGGGAGTTATGATCAAACGCGAAAAGTGCTTTAATGAGCTAAATATTGATTCCTTATCGTCCTGGCCGGTCCTTGTACGTAATACGTCGTATATTACACTAGCTGTTGCTCGCGACTTCGTCCCCGTCGGATCTATTTCTATTATTATGTTATAGTGAGTCAATCTTAGAAGACAGACATATACTGTCGCGGACTTTTTTTAGATAATTTAAAGAGGAATAATTATTTCATACATATTATTTTTGTATCTTGAACCGTTTTCGCAGCGCACCCAAAGGAAGCCCTCAAAGATGAATAATTTTCCCCGTTTTTTCCATATTATCCATTATATCTTCGCTCCTATTAGTCGCAGCGTGATGTTATGTAGCCTAAAGCCTTCCTCGATAAATGGTCAATTCAATAAAAAAATAATTTTTCAATTCGAACCAGTAGATCCTGAGATAAGCACGTTCAAACAAACAAACAAACAAACTCTTCAGCTTTATATATTAGTATAGATATAGATATACGGGGATATCTTCTGAGTAAGACTAAGTATAAAATTCAGCATAAACCAAATCCATACATCCTAACATTTCCTTTTTATAATTTAAGAAGAAAAGTAGATATCAAAGCTATTAAAGTTTTATGCACACATAGCCCTATATATATCTACCCCTTATCGAGTTATAATTGCAAGGTCATAAGACACACGTGTATTTAATCCTCTAGAGCGCGGATTCCTGAAAAGTTATGAATTTAATATGATAAGTTAATATTCCTATTTCTAATGTGTATTAAAATTCGATTTTAAAAGACTTTAGAATATTTTTTGGATTTGGGTAAATAGTGGGGTGAACGGTTAAGATATAGCCTAGGACTCTGATGATAACAACTAATATGGATAATAATATGAAAAGCTTCTTTTGGACTCAGAAAATTAAGTAATCTTTTTTATGGTTGGCATCGCTCTACCATCTTGAATGTAGCAAATAGCAAAGGAAACAAACCCTACATATTTTACCTGACTGAGGTGGAGCAATAAGAAAGGGTGCTATTTTTTTCCCCTTTGTGTATGTATGTTTGTATGTTCTATGTAAGCACCTATTTTTTAAGTTTTGTCGAATTAGGTGTCTATAATTAATCTGATAGTCTTAAGACTTATCTACTTTCTTTGAATTTTTTACTTTAAAAGACTGTATTTTAAATAAGTTTATATGGATTTTAATAGAATTAATTCTCATTATAATTATTGACGTTATATCTTATAGCTTCAGTCATGTAAAAAGTATGGAAATTGGAAAGTAGTTTAGTGGTGACGCATACCACGACTGAACTTGACAGTGAAAAGTGATAGGGTCAGGGTTATACGTGCTCATTGTACCACGACACGGCACGGGAATGACGTGACGTGCCGCCTTTAATACGATATGGATGAGAAAAGTTTGGTAAATAGGAAATTTGTTCAGTGGTGACGCATAAAGTAGCTGATATTGACTGTGAAAAGTGGGTTCAGGGTGAGATATGTGCCCGTTGTATCACGGCACGGGAATTACGTGACGTGCGAGCTATTAAACTACTAATTAGACTTTATGTAGTTTAAGTTCTTATTGTATTAAACCACGGCATATATGACGTATTGTCTTTGAATCGGTCGATAGTCTCCATGATTCCTTCCCCAGGCAAATCAGGCTACATATATAGTACATGCCACTATTGTATCGTCATAGTATTATTAAACAACTAGCTGTTGCCCGCGACTCCGTCCGCGTTTACTTTCATAAAAAAATATTCCCCTGGAAACTGGATAAAAAGTATCCTATGTCCTTCTCCTGGTTATAAGCTACATCCCCACCAATTTTCAGCCAAATCAGTTGAGCCGTTATCGAGTTATAAATGGTGTAACTAACACGACTTTCTTTTATAATATATAGATTATGTATGCACTTACCTTATTTCGCCTTACACTTGAATGTTATAAATATATTTGTTTAATTTCTTGCTATCAATGGAAACGTTTAAATTATACCATGCCGTGTCTAGGGTGATAACTGTGATATATCGTTTCCCTAGTGTTTGTTTGTGTCTATTGCAAATATTGCAGACGAACGGCAATGAAATGAAGTAATTCTCCTGGATAAAGGAGTATGGTAGAGACTTGCTGATAGGTCAGGTAAATAGTTTTTCATGGCTAATGAATCAGACTTATACACACACGCATATTACTCTTTCGACTCTCCATACTTGTATTGTGAAAAGTATTCCTGAGCCTTACTAATTTGATAGGTTTGTTAATGTGAAGATCTTGACGACCGATTGGCGCAGTGGTATCACAACTGCTTTCTGTGCGAAGGTTCGATTCCCACACCGGAAAAATATATTTGTAATTTATATTTGTATTTTTCTGGGGTCTGGGTGTTTCTATGTATTGTATGTATTTACAAAAGAAAAAGTATGTATATGTAATTTTTTCCGTTATCTAGTTGCCATAACACAAGCTTCGGCTTAGCTTAGAACTAGATGGCGTTGTGTATAAATGTCCGGAAAATATTTATTATTATTATTATCTTCACGAACGTTTTGCACATCTAGTTCTATAAAGTCTTAAATGTCTATTAATTTTTTCACTAGAGCGTATTAAAGATTTTTTCATCATAACTTTGCACTGAAAACTATAATTACCATGGCGCTCTCTAATGTATAGTTGTTAAATTAAAAAAATATATTTTTAAGCACTCAATGCATTCACATTAAAAGGAAGTTTTGACAGTGTTAACTCAATTTTGGGTTTTTGGACATTTATGACTTTTAAGAACTAGATGTGCGATTTACAGTATCCTTATAGGCCTTAATACTTAAATCGGAGGAAAGGGATATGTAATCCAGCCGCGGACTCCGGTTTTACTAGCGTAGTTTTTATTCCCTAAGTGAATACCGTGATACAAAGTAGCCTATGTAGTATGAATCTAATCTATCTGTATGCCAAACTTCTGCCAAATATATTGAGTAGTTTTCGCGTAAAAAAGTTCTAACATATAGGTCGCGTCACGAATCTTTAGCGCTGAACGAAAGCGAGCGTTGATTGGTTCCCCAGTCGTGTTGTCTTTCTCGCACCAATACGTCAATTACGAGCGCGATTCTACCGATGCGCAGCTATTCCCGTCCAGCGCTAAACATTCGTGACGCGACCTATACCTGTATACGTGCTCACAAATCTGACGTCTTATAATATTTGTAGGAGTAATATCTATCCTGTGTTACTTCAGATTAATGGCGCCGAGCGTCGTCAAGAAGCGCAGACTGAAGAGCGCTTGACGAGCATGCCACCCCGCAGCCCGATGCACTGACTGAGCTTACCTGGCGGGGAACGAAAGTGAAGCTTTAACTAGTCGCGTA
>JADANM010006970.1:2398431-2409818 GCA_026213755.1 Eurema hecabe | reverse complement strand
GAAAGTAAACGCGGATGGAGTCGCGGGCAACAGCTAGTATATATATAATGATTACAAATCGGCAGGTCGATCCTAAAGCGCTGCGGGGGCGGCGCGGGCGCGGCGGACGCGGGCGGGGCCGACGCGCCGCGCAGCAAGTCGCTGGAGCAGCGCGAGCGCGACTACGAGCGCGTCCGCCGACGGATCTTCAGCTCGGTGCGTGCACATGCGTACAGACATGCAATACACACACGCTACTTAAATTTAAGTACAACTCGAATTGAAAAATTTATTTTCTTATTGAATAGACAATTTATCGAGGAAGGCTTTAGATTTAGAAGAACATACAAACACGCACACACAATATTTTTTTTTTTTATAACATGAAGAGGGGAGACGAGCTGGACGCACTCCTGATGGTAAGAGTAACGCCAGCCCATAGCCGATGCAGTGCTACCCGGAACTTTGCTCCGGGCAGAGGTGCACTACACCGACGCTCCCCACTTTGAGTCGTCAGATGTTAACACTCATTAGCCCAGTAATCACGCTGGCTACAGTGCCCTTCAGACCGGAGCACAGTGACATTTTCACGTCACTGTTCAGGCGGTAGAATGTCTGGCACTGTGGCACATTATTTAACTTTTAAATTGTTCACCGTCGCGTTTCTATGTATGTATGTTGTCGATAATGTGTTGCGGGTCTTCTTTCACAGGACAATTGCAGTCAGGACGAGAGTCAATGGCCGTGGTTGCCTTCCGGTCCCGTTAAATTGCTGACTCCCGATGGGGGGAGGAATAAACTTGCTAAGGTGAGTATGACAGTTATTGTGGTGAACGAATTTCTAATTAATTAAGTCTATACTAATATATAAAGCTGAAGAGTTTGTTTGTTTGTTTGTTTGAACGCGCAAATATTCTTTTTTTATTGAATAGACAATTTATCGAGGAAGGCTTTAGGCTAACTTAACATCTTAAACATCGCTACATCACGCTGCGACTAATAGGAACGAAGAAATAATGGAAAAACAAATCAACGGGGACGAAGTCGCGAGCAACAGCTAGTAATAAATAATTAATAGAACAGAGACGCTATACTGTATAATAAGAAAACTAAGATTTATCTTAATAAAATTAAGTGACACGTTGTTATCCGCGATTGACTCCTAAAATACTGAACCGATTTTGAATTAAATTTGCGCACCATTGCCAAGTCACTGTAATAATTATAATATAACTATTGATACAATTACTAAATGATGATTTATAACTACAAAATGATTTGAATAGGACTTGGCTTCTATGAGATCTCAAAACATTACGACTGCATCGAGAGACTTGGCATTTTTTTTACAATTAATGTTTATCTTGGGAACTTTTTATTTTTTTTTTATAACATAGGGGGCAAACGAGCAGGCGAGCCACCTGATGGGGCGTGGTCATTTCCGCCCATCAACACTCGCAGAGCTTGACAGCTCTGGAGTGGGGCCGAGCTTTTTATTTATTTATTTATTGAGTACAACTACATCATACATAATCAAATATACACAAACAATTACTTTAGGTAACAATTGTCTATTATGCATGACAAAAACGGTGTACATTATTTAGGCCGAAAACATTTTTTTAACGCTTGATATAATAATAATTATTAATTAATTGAAAGGATTTTTTTTGAGGCTTAAAAAAATAAGGATTAAGAACCTTTTTATTCTGTGAATTTCGAAGTAGTGTTTGAACTATTTATAAAATATTTTTATATTCTATGGTTAACAGAGATATATGTGTAACGGTTCAGGTGCAATCTCTGGAGAGTCGAGCTGATGAGGGTCAGTCTCGCGGCGCTGTCGCCAAGAGCCACAGCTTCGGTGGCTACGAGCCCTCGCAGCCGCGCCTGCTTAGCAGACAGGGTAATTATATAAGTCAAAGTCAAAGTCAAATATATTATATACATATACACTAGTACCTCATTCATTTATATTTATATCGTTTATAATTTTGTAGCAAACTTTATTTAAATTTATTACACTAATTTGTAGATTAGATAGTGTATTTATACAATAAGTTGAAGCTTAGGTCATTTATTTATGCACTAATTTGTAGCTTAGCTTATTTATGCATTAGCTTGTAGCTTAATTAATTTAATGATTACATTGGTTTGTAATTTGGCTTGTGTATTTATACAATAAACTTACTGTAGAAATACACAAAATAAATGAGAGCTATGTATTTATTTAATTAAACAAGTTTGTAGTTTAGCTTATATATTTATACAGAAATTTGTAGTTTAGATCATTATCACTAGTTTGTAATTTTTTTTTTTGGTTAGGTCATTAAATAGTGTAGCTAGTATTAGAAATAATATATTATATTTATATATAGGGTATATTCACAGGTGACCTAGCGTCGAGCAGTTGGCGCTTGTCCCCTTCTAGTTCCGGCTACAAAACTCTCAGTTTGAGAAGCACTGACTCAGTCACTCCTTCGCCTACTGGTCGGTATATTAATTATTTATTTCAACTATACAAAAAAAACAGGCATATATACGGTAGAATTGAGAAATCCCTTTTTTTGAAGTCGGTTAATAAGTAAATAATTTTATGATAACTGATGAGAAGTGATAAGTTAGCTGTGCAATAGAGTGAGAGATAGAGGCGTGTGCGTGAGAGAGTGACGCCGTAACGCGTTACGTGACGTTTACGTTGGTAGTTATTCTTTCATTATGTTACTTTATCTCAGGTAAAGTTTTTAAAAAAACCCCCGTTTTGCAAATTATGACCGCTTAATTTATTTTTTAAATAGGTGGTGCAAGTCCCGAGCCGGGAGCGGAATCGGCGACCCTCGTGTGGGCGGTCACGGATCTATCCGCTGTGCCGCCCGGCGCTATCGTTATACATCCACAGGTAAACTATACATTTTTGACGACCACTTGGCGCAGTGGTAACACAACTGCTTTCTGCGCGAAGGGTCGTGGGTTCGATTCCCACACCGGAAAATTATATTTGTAATTTACATTTGTATTTTTCTGGGGTCTGGGTGTTGCTATGTATTGTATGTATGTATTTACAAAAGAAAGTTTGTATATGTAATTTATTCCGTTATCTAGTTGCCATAACACAAGCTTTGGCTTAGCTTGGAACTAGATGGCGCTGTGTATAAATTTCCTGAAAATATTTATTATTTATTATAAACCCGTCGTATTGGGTTAAGCTTCGAGCAACGAGCTGGCGGGTCGGTCGCCTGAGTATGTGGTATAGGTTAAATTTAAGTTAGTGCCTAACTTTCAAAGTCTTTTATTCTTATATTTTTTTAAGTTACTAAGCAATTTCTTAGTAATAAGCTCTTAGTGTCATAGGTTTTTTTATTTAATTTTTTCCAAATTCATTATATAATCTTGTTAAGGCAGTAACCAATTTTTTATATGAATAAATCGTTGTAGTGTTTATTATGGGAAATATTTTTTTTTCTATTTTAGCTTTATTATAACAATTATTAAATCTAAGTATTTTAAGTTTAAGTAGTCTAAATAATGGTGAAATTACAGACATGCAAACCGCTGACTAATCCAGATGGCTCCATATACCATTTCGATCCCGCGAATCCGCCCGCCCTGCACAATAGCGCCCACACTGATAAGGTAATATATTTCCATACTAATATTATAAATGCGAAAGTAACTCTGTCCGTCTGTCTGTCCTTCCGTCACGCTAAAACTACTGAACCGATTAGAACGAAATTTGGTACATAAATGGTCTAGACTCTAGACTCTAGAGCCTGGGGAAGGACATAGGGTACTTTTTTTTTAAATCAACCCCCAAAAGGTTGCGGGAGGGGTTGAAAGTTTTTATAATTATACCCTTTCACGGTCAAACCGTTGTACCGATTGTAATGAAATTTGGTACCCAGGTGGTCTATGGTCTGAGATAAAACATAAGCTATTTTTTCACTGGAAAAAAAGGGTTATAAGGGGGTGGGGGTCAAAGTTTATATTAAAGTCCACGCGGACGAAAACGCGGGCAACAGCTAGTATCTATATTCTATACTAATATATCTGAAGTAAATTAGCCTTATCTCGGGAATTACTGGTTCGATGTTGATAGTTCGAAAAAATATGTGTAGTATAGGCAATTTATAAAGGAACAGTGAAAAATGTTGCAAAATCTGAGGAAAATTATTACATTGGTAGGTTTTAGAATGATATATTGACTATTTTTCGTTGTATTAAATTAAAAACAAAATGTTGAATATGTGTGATGTGGCCGTACTATTTTTAAATAAATAAAAAGATTTTGTATACTCTTTATTTACAGAACGATGCAAACGAAAAACGGAGAGGGAAATTGGAGAAACAACACTCGTTTATGGTGACCGGTGAGTATTATATAGTTATTACTAGCATTTATGTTTAGCGCTGGACGAGAATAGCTGCGCATCGGTAGAATCGCGTTCGTAATTGACGTATTGGTGCTCATAGACACCACTATGGGGAACCAATCAACGCTCGCGCACCCGACGATCACGCGCCGTCCCCTCGATACCTAATTTTTGACTTCTGCGCAGGTTTCGTTCAGCACTAAAGATTCCTGACGCGTACTTTAACTAGCATTTATTTTACCCGCGTAGTTCACGCTCCCGGGACAATACCGGGATAAAAGGTATACTATGTTTTAATCCGGGGTATCATCTATCTACACACTAAATTTCGGCTCAATCGTTCCAGCCGTAGTGCCTTGAAAGAAAGACAAAACATACACACAGACAGACAGGCACACTTTCCCATTTATAATATTAGTAGGATTTTACACATAAACCTTCCCCTCGATACTAAATCATCTGATGAAAAAAACGCATGAAACTTAGTTGCGTTGTTTTTAAGATTTAAGCATACATATACATAGGGACAGACAGAAGAAAGCGATTTTCGGCCCAATGCTCATACGCAAATTAAATTTAAGCACGCCTTAAGACTCGTAATTTTGACAGAATCGTATGGGGAACTGTCAAATCGGACCGGTTTAAGTTGTACTTAAATTTAAGTTGCGTTTTAGTATTCCGGCCTTTGTTTTATACTATGTAATGAAGTCCAGCTGTTATTGTTGCAATAATTTTTACATATTGATTGTAGTTTTTTCCTAAGGTAATTATGGAGGATTTATTTATTTATTTATTTATTTATTTATTTATACTTTGTTAGATAAGAATAACATAAAAATAAGAAGACAGTCTTAATCTATTGTTAGTAACTGGCGGCCTTATCACTAGTATGTGATTTCTTCCAGACAACCAATTGGAAAGATATTGAACAGGACAGAAATATAAGTAAAGCGGTTGAAAATGCAACTTATAACTTAAAAAACTGAGGATGATTACTTATAATAAATTTAAAACTGGAGTTTTTTATTTATTTTCAGAATGCGACTGTTCCAACGGCGATTGTAGGAAGTGTTGTTGTGAGTGCAGACAGACGAAATGTTCAACAGATAAGGTAATATTTTTAACCCCATTTGTACCATATTTTTTTTTCCCTTTAAGAATTTCGCTTAAAATTGTTTATTATGCTTCTTTATAAGGGAACATCATGATTATTGGCTGCTTTATTACTACAAAGTGATCTGTTCTAGGTTCTATGTACACTTATATATGATACATTTAATTATGTACCTAATTGTAATAAGCCTGATACTAATTATAAAAAACAATAAAATGTCCTTTTATCTTTTTTGTAAATGAATTTTTATTATTTTATATGTAACCTATTGTAAATCTGAACGAATTGTGTCGGTGCCGTATATGTGTCATGATTGTATGAAACAGGCTTCTGAAAAACAGTATAATTTACTATCTTGGGAGCCTGGGTAAATATTTTGTAAATCACCTTGTTATGGAAATAAATTATTATTATTATTATTTCCCACAGACAACACCACAAGGGTCCAAAAACAATTCCATACAAAACAGCCCGGTAAAGTCCCGGCCCATAGACACCAAAGACATCGCGCCCTCGCCCGAACCGAACCATAAACAAGACACGAAACCGGTGTTCGAAGTGCAACCACAGAGGGTAGAACAATACAATACGAATTACGAGAAACCGTTCGAGAACCAGAAGCAATTCGAACAGAAGGCGCCGTTCGAAAATCGAACGCGTCAGTTTGAAAATAGAACGTCGCCGGCCAATCAGAGACAGGAGTCGCCGGCGCAGAGGTATTCGGCCAATCAGGGCGCGGTGTTTGAAAATAGAAAATTCGATCTGAACAGGCAACCGTCTCAAGAGATTCAGGGGCAGGAGTATCAGAGTTACGGCCAAGGGGTGAGGAATGATGAGGTTATATATATTTCTATATATGTTATATTATATTTCTATTATTTTTTATATAAATTGTTAAGAGTAAGTTCAATTTATCTCTACTAATATTATTAATGCTAATGTAACTCTGTCTGTCCTTAATATTTTACTTTTTTTCTCGGGTCTGGGTGTTGCTACTTGCTATGTATTATATGTATGTATTAACAAAAATAAAATAAACAGTAGTTTATCGGTTATCTAGTTGCCATACATAACACAAGCCTTGCTTAGTGAAGGACTAGGCTATTAACTGGCCGTTAGATCTCAATATTTCGGTGACAAGGTGTTCATAAGTTTCGAATAAATATTATAAGCGCGATTCAAAATTCAACGCATTAGTAGTGGACGCTGTACTATTGTTGTTATTAATTAGTTTTTTTTTCATTTAATAAGTAGCCTTAGATGTCTTTTCTCAGGGTCTAGAGACTAGACTATAGACCATCTGTGTACCAAATTTCATTACAATCGGTTCAGTAGTTTTGCCGTGAAAGCGTCACAGACAGACAGACAGACAGAGTTACTTTCGTATTTATAATGGATGATGACGTGACAGATGACGTCACCGGCGCAGGAGGCGGGCTTCCGGCCGGAAGTGGGTGACGTGCAGCTCGTGATGGCGCAAGCGAAGGTCACCCCCGTGCCAATACAGGACCCCAACATACGTGAGTATACTATACAGACTTATACAGGATGTTAATGAAATATCTGTAAATAATAATGATACAATTTCTCAAGTTTTTATAACTAAATTTAACGCTTTCATTTTGATGGGGTTTGATTTCAAAAGATAATAATAGGATCTCCTTTGAACATAGCGCAATGTACGACCGAATCTTGAAGCAGTTCCAAAAGCTATTTGATGTTTAAAGTTAGGTGTATATTTCCCGACCAGCAGTGGATATCTTCTTGTATTTATACGTCCAAATATTCGTATTTTTTTCGTCAAAATACTTCATAAGACAGTGATATTATATCAAATAGATACGTTATAAGCGCAAGATTATGAATACGCAAAAACATCCTAATTAGAACGTCTTACCTTTAGGCGATTGGTCGGTCGGTCTTATGTTTATTTAATTTCACGCACAACTGACGTAATTATCTCTTTTTTTCTTGCCGATTTTACTATATATGAAAGAAATATGCGTATATGTGCTACCGCTGCTGCACGGAACATTATAAATATAACTATTATAATGTTATTTATTTCCATTATTTACTTCTAATTAACAAAACTTGTATAAACAAATTACTTCTAACATAAGCTAAATGCAGCGCGTGCGATGCGAGTCGGGATTCGGGAAGCGACTGACGCGCCCCCTTGTGGCGTCGAGTGACCTCACCTCTATTACGCGCGCTTTCGAGTGTTTTATATTTATGTGGCGTTATACTATTTATTTATTTCGAAACACCAACAGTTTTACATACAATCATTTCAAAAATGTTCATGAAAAAAAAACACTTGTATGGAGAGCCAGTTATAGGCATATACAAAATTCACAAACTATACAACCACTACATGTCTATGTTTCAACACTTTAGAATTTAACTATAATACTAATTTGAACTAATTTAAAAACATATTAATAATAATAATAAAATCTACAATACTATTAAAACTATTAACCGTATTTTCAATATTTAATCCTAAACAATAAAATATATTACGTACTACAAACAAATCAGATGGCTGACCTGAGCGTTCGCCCCCTATGTTATAAAATATTAAATAATAAAATCTTAAAAGAAAATAAATAGTTTAAATAATATTAAAGATACTATTTATTCCAGGGCCGGTGTCGATAGCGAACGTCATGTATCCCGGGATGCCGCAGCACTATCCGTATGTCAATCCGTGCAGAATCGTAAGTTTAAAAAAAACTTATTATTTTTTTGACAAAATTTAAAACAGCGCCATCTATAGGTCGCGTCACGAATCTTTAGCGCTGAACGAAACCTGCGCAGAAGTCAAAAATAAGGTATCTAGGGGACGGCGCGTGATCGTCGGGTGCGCGAGCGTTGATTGGTTCCCCATAGTGTTGTCTTTCTCGCAGCTATTTTCGTCCAGCGCTAAACATTCGTGACGCTACCTATACTATAAGTTATATCATCTTATGTACCTAAATGTATTTAAACCATCTATGAAGAACTTGTTCTTTAGTATTATACTCATAGTTAAATTGCATTTGAAAATAAAATATCCTTATGATAAATTTATATTTGGCCAAAAAAAATACCTATTTTACATTTATTCGAGACAGCATTGTACCCTTTCGTTCAGAGGAAGGTTTACATGCCCCCTTCCTTCTCAAATATCTTTTAATACCTAATACTACTTAGTATATTTATAATACTTACTAATATCATAAATGCGAAAGTAAATCTGTCTATCTGTCTGTTACATTTTCACGCCAAAACTACTGAACCGATTGTAATGAAATTTGGTACACTGCTGGTCTAGAGCCTGAGATAGTACTTAGGCTATTTAAGTGGAAAAAGGGTTACAAGGGGGGGTCAAAGTTTAATATATTGTATAACTCGCAGGACCAAAGTATGCAGCAAACAGTGTATCAGCCCATGGTCGAAGACCCCAAACACTTGCCGCCCTCGCCACACAACGACAACACCTTCCGAATAGGTAAACTTTAATCTATAATAATCACCCAAATGGGATAGAAGTCTATATATCTCACACTAGGGGAGGCCTGTGTCCAAGGACAACCTGACTAAATGATCATTACTAAGGAACATAGAAATAAGTGCTTGTTTACTAGAAATTTTAAGTTTCATTTATTTTAGTTTATAAGGTTTAAAAATGGTCAGAAAATAAAGGCTTATCTATCTATCTAATCACCCAAACGTAAGACGTCCTAATCAGGATGTTTTAGCGTATCATATCATTGGTCTGTATATATATATCTGTATTAGTCAAGTAATATATTATTTTTTAATATTGATTTCAGACCCCAGTTATCCGTACCCGACCGAGTTTAACACTTATGGTGGTTGCCCGGAACCAATGATGCAACAACGGGGGTGAGTTATGCCAAAGTCAAAGTCAAAAGTATCCTCATTCAACTAGGCTACATATAGTAACACTTTTGAATCGTCACGATATTACAAAACATTTACCACCGGTTTGCAAGGCAGTTTCTACAGAGAAGAACCGGCAAGAAACTCTGATAGTCGCTCTTTAAACATCCGACTATTATAATATCTTTTAGGCCAGGGGGGGGGGGAGCGTTAACTCGTTATATGTCTGATATAAATATCAGGCATGGCGATTATCAAAATCAAAGTGTAGTTGTTCACTTTAACAATGTATTTCCAGTAGTAAATTATAACAGTAAAAGTAAATTAGAATCAATACGATTTAGTTGGTAACGCAGCGAGTTCATCCAACCGACCGTCAGCCCATGCGCTCTCTAACCAAACTGACCGTCCTTGCTTAACATCTGTCAGCTGTCAAACGTCATGCCTACACCGGGGTGACCTCACTCAAGCTACCTGCTTGACGTTGCCAGCTAATTCGTTATAATTAATAAAACGAAATGATAATAAAAAATCACTATTAATTCTGACGCTTCGACATATACATGAAAAAGTCACCGTCCCACGAGCGTTAAGAAATATCATTTCAAGCGTTTTTTTCTTCAATATATTCATTTAATGTATAGCACGCCTTTTTAATTTGACATTTTTAACAAGGCTTCTAAACTTGGAATGAGTCAGATCCTTGACGCTCTTAGGAAGCAAAACCATATTTTAAAGTAATAAATAAAAAATTAAAATACATTAATTTTACTCAAGCTTTTTTCATAAAAAACTAGTCCATAGAAATACTGGTGAATTTGGTGGTATAAGTAGCGTCACGAATCTTTAGCGCTGACGAAACCTGCGCAGAAGTCAAAAATAAGGTATCGAGGGGACGGCGCGTGGTCGTCGGGTGCGCGAGCGTTGATTGGTTGTCCCAGTCTTTGCTGTCTTTCTCGCACCAATACGTCAATTACGAGCGCGATTCTACCGATGCGCAGCTATTCTCGTCCAGCGCTAAACATCCGTGACGCGAGCTATAGTTGGTGGTATAATATTGAATGTTGTGTTTTCAGTTACAACATGGGCTACGGTCAAGTGGAGGTGCCAGCGATGGTACCATCGTACCCCATGCCCAATGTCATACTGCAACAGCCCGTTCAACATTACCCGGTTAGTATTTATATTTATTATATCTAATTATAAAGGGAGGATCAATTTTAAGAATATGGAATAATAAATACGTGTTATTTTAGATAATAAAATATTAGTCCGGGATCCCTGATACATTTTCCAATTGATTACTATCAAGCAATTTTTTCGTGAGTGGCTTTATTTTGATGAGGCGTCTCATCAAAATGAAGCTACTCGCAAATACATAAATTGATAGTAATCAATTGCAAAAATTGACCAGGAATCCCGGACTATTAATTATTATTAAAGCTTTATTTTTCTTAAACAACCATTTTTTGAATAAATTGTAGCATATAATCATTTTGTTATATGACTCCATAATCATTGGTAGTCAATCGGTTTGGTAGTTTTTGCGTGAACGCGAGACAGACAGACAGATAGTTTCTGATTTATATATTAGTATGGATTATCTTTAAATAATATATTACGTCCAACAGTATCAAGAGGCGATGCAATGGCAGAATATTCAACAATCAGTGCCTATACCCAGCCCGGCTGCGCCGAAACTGATGTTACACGAGCTCTATCCGATAGTCTGTCCCGGAGTGTATCAGCCCTATAATGTTATGTATCCTCAGGTAAGATGTTTTTTTTATTATTTCATGGTGAGTGACGATCTCGATGGTAAGTGCCTTAAGAATGCGTTGACGGCCTTTTTAAATAAAGGAAAAGGAAAGGATAGCGGAGGAAAGGGATAAAGGAGGCTGCATTGAAATGTAAAGTTCAAAGTCAAAGTCAAAAGTATATTTATTCAATTAGGCTACATAAAGTAACACTTTTGAATCGTCATGGTATTACAAAACATTTACCACCGGTTCGGAAGGCAGTTTCTACAGTGA
>JADANM010006970.1:2363759-2386189 GCA_026213755.1 Eurema hecabe | reverse complement strand
GATAAATGGTCAATTCAATAAATAAGAATTTTTCAATTCGAACCAGTAGATCCTGAGATTAGCGCGTTCAAACAAACAAACTCTTTTTATATCAGCTTTATATATTAGTATAGATATTAGTATAGATATGTGTGTTTGCATTCCAGGTGTTACCCCAACCGTACCCCGTATGCCAGCCGGTATACCCAATAATAGAGAAGCTACCGGAAACGCAGCGCAAACGCAACTCCCTCCCCAACTCCTCCCGCAACACGCCGCAGGAGAGGAGGGAGGAGGAGGACATAGCTAACAAGATACAACAGATCAAGGAGCAGATGGCGGTGATGAACGTGAAAGATAGGGGGGCGGAGGAGGTGAGGGGGAGTAGGGGGATATTGGGGAGCTATCCGGTGAACGCGTACAGTGGGAGGGTTAATGGGTGAGTATTGGCGTTGGGGTTGGATATTTAAATTTATTGTTGTGTAGAAAAGATGTATGAGCTGATAGATAAATAGATAAATTAAGTATAAAAAATACTTAGCTGGTGTCATATAGTAAAATAGTCTAACGCAAATCAAATTTAAGCACTTGTATGGCGTCCACTGTCAAATTGTTCCAATTTGAGACATACTTAAATTTGAATATAGTCTCAGTATTTCGGCAACAGTCAGGTTGGTGTGCGTGTATTTTATGATATATTTTTTTATTTGTCTAGAGCAGTGATAATAATGTATAGAAAACAACACAAAACGTGACTCTCGCGGCCCTATGCCGTTTCTTCGTGTGCCGCCAAATTTTAAAATTAAATATATGCCGCAACAAAAAAGTTTTAAAATCACTGGTCTAGATAAAAAAGGGAGTAAATGGGGAAAAAATAATATAAATTACCTGGTGTCATAGTCTGGTTGTAGTGTATACTTGTATGTGTGTATGTATTATTATTTTATGATAATTTTTTTTCATTTGTTTTTTTGTTTGTTTGTACCCAGTCGGCCGGCGAACGACGAAGCCCAATTGAGTTCGGCGGCGCGCGCTATAGTCAATTCTATAAGAAACATTCAAGCGAAAAATAATTGTGAGTATATATGTTTATGAGCATGTATATAGAAATACCTTTGCCCAGCGGTTTTACCCGCGTAGTTCACGCTCCCGGGGCAACACCGGGATATACCTATCACCTATCTAAATGCCAAATATTCAACTAAATCTGTCCATCGGTTTTTCCGTAAAAGAATTACAAATATACATCTATCTATACATACATTCTCTCATAAACGTTTACGTTTCGTTCATTAGATTTCACAAAGATAAAATTGTTATGCCTGCCTTCCGACTTAGTAAATCAAAGAACGCTTTCATGGGGCAGAGTATACTATTCTATAATAAGCTTCCTAAGAGCGTCAAGAATCTGACTTATTCCAAGTTTAGAAGCTTTGTTAAAAAATGTCTAATTAAAAAGGCGTACTATACATTAAATGAATATATTGAAGACAAAAACGCTTGGAATGATATTTCTTAACGCTCGCGGGACGGTGACCTCTTTCATGTATAAATATTATAATAGTCGAGTTTTTGTTAATATTTACAGGTGTATGTTCTCATTTTAAAAAGAGCAACTATCAGAGTTTCTTGCCGGTTCTTCTCTGTAGAAACTGCCTTCCGAACCGGTGGTAAATGTTTTGTAATACCATGACGATTCAAAAGTGTTACTTTATGTAGCTTAATTGAATAAAGATACTTTTGACTTTTGACTTAGATGAATTGAGTGAAAAGATTTGTATCCGTTTTTCACAGATAACGAGCGCAGGGTGTACGAGGGGCGCGGGGAAGTGCGGGACGGCAGGGGAGACAGGGGGGACAGGGGAGACAGGGGAGACGTGCGGCGCCGCCCCCCGCACTACCGCCCGCACGCGCCCGTCGCCTTCCGCCCGCCCTACCTGCTGAGACAGGTGAGTGAGAGGGGGGGGGGAGATACTATATTTATTTATTTATCCTTTATTACATTTATAATATCTTAAAGACTAATTGTACAGAGTTAAAATGTAAGTACAGAAATGTAATAGGCGGCCTTATCACCAAAAGGTGATTTCTTCCAGGCAACCTTTAATAAAAATTTGTAAAGAAGAACTGGATTGGTAGGTATATTATTATATTTAAAAAAACCACTACCGACCACCACATTGAAGTGTATTATGTATTTAATATTTACATCATTATAAAGTATAGCATGGGATAGTAATAAGTAGCTAAGCATTTAGTGTACGCTTAAGATAGAACTGATACAGTGAAATTAGTCCTCGAGAAATTTTTGCATATGTAGTTGTGTGTATGCCTAATATTAATATTTAATTTAATACTTATCTCTTACCCTAACAACACTCTGATTTTCGTTTTCAATAAAAACGAGTTTTTATTTTAAAGGTATAAAAAAGGTTTTGACTTTTTTAATAAAAAAAAATTCATTCAATTTCACGTCCTCGAGCAAACGACTAGGCGACTGCCGTGGAACAATAAAATATCGTGTCGTTCTTTAGATGATAGTTATAGATATATAGATGATCGTTTAGCTATAGGTAAAAAGCCTTGACCATAATAATTACGAAAAAAAATAAATAAAGAAATCGTCACTTGATAGTGGAAAGTGGAAACACGCAAAAAACCAGAATAAACCAGTTTACGCTGACCGCAGGTGCCACGTGCAGTACGACGTCAGTCGCACACACATAAATGCTGGGGCCACACTAACGAGTTAACGCGATGATTAACGCGTTAATGGACGTTAACCATAGGTGTGGCCTCTTAACGGAATAAACGGACCACGGCATTAAGAACGCCGTTAAGGCGCTAGGCGATAGCTCAGGTGGCGGTACATCAAAGAGATTAATGCGATGAAGCGGCCACAATTCATGAGCATTCACGTTAACCGTTGAAGTGTAGCCACCAATTTTAATGCGTTAAAATTATTGCGATAATTATCGCGATAATGAGCATTGACGTTAAACGTTAGTGTAGCACCGACAAAACGCAAAAATTTCTCCAAGCTAATTTACCTGTACATTTTTAGATAAATTATACAGAATTTACATATGCACAGCTTCCACAGAAGGTTTCCCTGTGTTGTGGAAGGCAACTATATTTTTTATTAATTTAGTTCTATCGTTTAATATATATGTAGAATCGAGTGAGTTGAAATTTGTCGACAAGTCATTGATAACCGCTTGGAGCAGTGGTAGCTCACTGATCTCTGCGCGAAGGGTTGTGGGCTCGATCCCCACACCGGAAAAATTTGCATATTTCTGGGATCTGAGTGTTGCTATATATTTTATATATGTATTTACAAAAGAAAATAATGTATACGTAATTTGTCCAAATTATCTCTATCTATCATATTAAATAGAGCTATATAGTTATAGAGCGTGTGTAATAAAATATAAATAAATAATTCAGGACACTCTAAATAGTTAGAGTGGGACTGGATGGCGCTGTGTGTCCTGAAATGTTGATTTATTTATTTAAATCAATTAACTTCAAAGATAGGCACAATATGCAAAAAAATACAACTATAAAGCTGTGAAACTCACTTCCTTTGAATGTCAAAAAAGCGCCTTCTCTAAATGTTTTTAAAAAACTATAAGTATTCAATCATTACCTCTGTATGGCATATAGATCGGAACAATAAATTATTATATATATGTATATATTTATGGCATGTATTTATAGTATCCTATATTATATTGTATTTCCTTACCAAAAACCTTGTTTATAAATTGATAGTATATATTTATTATATCTTTATTTAGTGTGTTCAGTTTAAAATATATATTAGTTAAAATATATATATCCAGTTCTTTACAAATTTTTATTAAAGGTTGCCTGGAAGAAATCACTTTTTAATGATAAGGCCGCCATATATTACATTTCTGTACTTACATTTTAACTCTGTACAATTAGTCTACAAGATATTATAAACTAGCTGTTGCTCGCGACTTCGTCCCCATCGGATCCTTTTCTATTGTTATGTTATTGTGAGTCAATCTTAGAAGATAGACATATACTGTCGAGACCTTTTTTTAGATCATATAAAGAGGAATAATTCTTTCATACATATCTTTTGGTATCTTGAACCGATTTCGCAGCGCACGCAAAGGATGGCCTCAAAGATGAAAAAATTTCCCCGTTTTTCCCACATTTTCCATTATATCTTCGCTCCTTTAAGTCGCAGCGTGATGTTATGTACCCTAAAGCCTTCTTTGATAAATGTTGATAAATTCAATAAAAAAAGAATTTTTCAATTCGAACCAGTAGCTCCTGAGATTAGCGCTTTCAAACAAACAAACAAACTCTTCAGCTTTATATATTAGTATAGATGTACTAAAGGATAAATAATAATAATAATAAAATCAGAATCGAAAACTAAAACAAAGAATTGTTTTTTCAGATGTCTCCCGGAACTTGGTGCAGGCGGTCACCGGGACCAGTCCATCCAGGTGAGTTTAGGGTTGAATTAACTAATTTCCATAATTCTTAAAAGATAAGACTTCCCCTATATTTCCACAGAGCACTTTAATTAAGTCCCAATCTGTTGGAACAAATGTTAAGATTTCGAATTGAAATTCTATAAAAGAGTAACTAATGGCGAAATACTCATACTCAAATCAAATTTAAGCACGCCTCAAGTCTATTATAAGTAGCGTCACGAATCTTTATCGCTGAACGAAACCTGCGCAGAAGTGAAAAATAAGATATCGAGGGAACGGCCCGTGATCGTCGGGTGCACGAGCGGTGATTGGTTCCCCATAGTGGTGTCTTTCTCGCACCAATACGTCAATTACGAGCGCGATTCTACCGATGCGCAGCTATTCTCGTCCAGCGCTAAACATCCGTGCCGCGATCTATAATTGCCAACTGTCAAGTCGGAACAGTTTGAGCTGTACTTAAATTTGAATACTGTTTCAGACATGACATAAAAGTTTAGCTTTCCGTACCGGTAGTACATAATCATTACATATGTTAAGTACTAATGACTCAAAGTGAGGAGCGTCGGTGTAGTGCACCCTGCCCGGAGTTGCGCTTTATAGCAAAGTTCCGGGTAGCACTACATTGGCTATGGGCTGGCGTTACTCTTACCATCAGGAGTGCGTCCAGCTCGTCTCACCACTTCGTAGAATAAAAAAAAAAATAGTATAAAACAAAGTAGCTTTCTTCTGTCTGTCCGTATGTATGCTTCAATCTTTAAAAACTTATGAACCGATTTTCATGCGTTTTTGTATCGGATAGGGTGATTCAAGAGGTAGGTTTATGTGTATAGTACATGCATAAGTGCGAGTAAAACTTACAAGTTGTTTTATAATAATTCGGCGATTCTAATGTCATTATATTGTAGAAACGCAACTTAAATTTAAGTACAACTTAAACCGGTCCGATTTGACAGTTCGCCATACAATTCTATCAAAAGCACGCCTTAAGACTAGTAAGTCTTAAGGCGTGCTTAAATTTAATTTGCGTATGAGCAGTTGGCCGTTAGTTGAGTATAGATTTTTTGAAGTCGTGTTTTTTTTTAACTATATAAATGATATGTGTATGTGATTTCAGTTTTAAATCCGCCCCGGCGACCGCACCCGGACAGAAACCAGCGTAGACCGTAGGCGATACACAAAAACACACACAAACATACAAACAAACGAAAAAAAAAAATAACAAAGTGTTACCATATAAAAAAGTCGGAAACGTTCTAACATATCCCTTCGTTGTCTTTGATAGACCATCGCAAGCGCGCATAGATCTTTGTATTGCGTTTAAAAGTCGGTTAAACGACATTTTACTGATTATTTAGTACATTTGCGCGTTTTAACCGACTTCGTGTAAATAAATAGGTGTTAGGTTTTTGGAGTATTTTTTCTATCAAAGAGTATTCTTTTGTTCACAATCGGGGCTGCCTAGATTTTATTATCTGTGTTGAATTGTTGATTTTTAGCTTGAAAAAAATAATTATTAGTAATAGAAAAATGGTATTGATTCTCTTGTGTTTTTTCCATAATTAAAATATTAAAAAGAATATTATTTCCTTTAAAATAAATATAATATCTGATGAAAATTACAAAAAAAATACCAATAATCGCACCGCGTTAAACACCCTGTATAATGTCAATTTAAAGACGCTCAGACTTAGTGCTTCATGTAAGAAATCTCAAACGCGAGATCAGATTTAAGGACGTCTCAAGTCAAAGAACTTCGTATGACAGTTGGTTATAAAATTACTCGTTATAGATGTCAATTTGAGTCGTGCCTAAATTTGATTGACAATTGAGAATTCTTACGTAAGAAGGTTCTAATCTCAAAGTGACAGGCAAAATTTTTTTTTTATAATTGAGCTTACGATCGGTAATAAAAAACATACACGCACACTTAGAAATAAGCAGTGTACGAAATGGAAAAGGGTTGTTTTAAACGTTCGAAATAGGAAAATAAATAAACGTTCAACAAACGCGGCGTTGCGAACGCTACGTTTATAACCGTCATTGAAGATCTCAGGCTGCAAACAACCTAGTCACTACAATTTACATAAAGATTAGTTTAGTTTTAATTATAAATTTTCTGCATATAGTTTGATTAAAAACTTTTAAAAAAACTTCAAAAAATTTACTAAAAAAAATGTTTCATTAATTAAAATCAGTTCTGAAGTTTAGATACATACTCTTCTTATCCTTGTAGTCGAATAAATAAGGCCGATGACACATTGGTGACATCTCTTGCGATGCTTAAGGTCGGTAATGGTTGACTAACAATGCCTTTCTGTATTAAAAACCCCTAAAAAAATTTGCACATATTTCCGACCACTGTAATATGTAACTCTATGGTATATACATCGTTCAAACTCACAATTTAACGATTTCACACCGTAAAATTGTAATCTACACAAATATTAGAAGCGGTATTTACATGTACATTAAGTTACAAATGTACTTAATATTTTAACTTCCGCCCACGTAATTTATATCTATAGATCTATCAAAAAAACCGCATCGAAATAGTTTCTTGAATTCGAAGTGTCGAGAAAGAAATATAAAACAAATTTATATGCAGAAAATTTACAACACACTGTACACGTAAGTGTTTAATTATAACATAATTATTATTATTTAAAATATGTATTTATATATTTCCTCACTTTTGTTGTTGTAGTGTTAATATTTAATTATATTATATGTTATTTCTAAATTATATATTCCATCAAAAGAACACTTAAATAAGAAAAGAATGGTTCTAAAACTCAAACGAAAGTCAAATTTGAGTAGCTCTCAAATCAACTTTAAAAAAAATTATAAAAATAAGTAGTTTTGAGTTGTGCTCAAATTTGATTTCTGTCTGAGTGCTCGCATTCTTCAGCAGTTTTTCGTTTTGAAGAATTAAACATGCTTTGCTCCCAGAACATAAGTTAAACATTAAATATAAATTAACCTTAGTATTCACGAAAGCAAAGAATACTTCGTAATTATTAACACATTACAATATAACTCGCGTTTAAACTGAGATAACTTCATTACAATATTGAAAATTAATATTATGTATCAATATATTATCATAACTGAAGTTTATATGTCAAATTGAAAAATGGACCTTCACAGTCCCGTAATAGGTTACAATCTCGCTAGTTATATTGTAATATGTTCGTATAATGTTGCAAAACAGTAATAAATTAAATATTCCAAAAAGTTTATGGTTATCTTTTTTCTTAAAAAATAGACGATTTTTGTTTTTCATATTTTTTTAAATGCTACTTAAAATTTTGATTCCAAGCTAAATATGATTAATAAGTAGTCAGTCACTACCTTAATAAAGTTGATTTTTTTTTCTACCAATAAAAAAAATACAACAGAAGATGATAATTTTGTAATTTATTAATTAATAAATTGTCTAAAGTTATATCTTATTTATATTAAAATGTGATTTGATTGTATAATCGTTCTGTTTAAAATACATTGGGAAAAGTAAAATGTACATTTTTTTTTTCAACTGAAAAAAAACAACAAAAAAGTCATGTATTTTCCTCTAAAAATGTTTGTTAAAGTACAGCTAAATTGCATAATATGTTTTGTTTTAAAAAACTGTAACTAAATATGTTTTAAAAATTATTGTATTAAGTATGTATAGTACATTTTACTTTTCGTGCACTAAACATTTCTATTTAATTATTGCGTAACTATTTCTTATAAGGCAGTTACATCTATATTGCTTGATGGTAAATAATGTCCAACGACCGTTAGAAAGAGACTTTCGGCTAATTTCGTCTTTATAGAGCGATATCTCTCTTCCACACTATCATGTGTGACGATGGTTAGTTGTCCCGTTCATAATGGAAGTAGGTTGTGCTGGGAAAGAGAACGCTGTATGAAGATTAATTTACAGCTTACGGTCTCTTTCTAAGAGTTGATGGTCAATATTTTTCATCCGATATTGGTCATAACAAAATAGTAACCGTTTTTCAAGTGATTCGATTTTTAATTTTCAAATTTCATTTAGTAGTTGCCATAGAAAATATTATTGCAATACAGTTATAAAAAGAAGAATAGTGATTACCAAAAACAGCAATAAAATATATTCTACACTTTATTAATTTGGCTAAAGTTTACTGTTGTTAAAGTATATATATAGTTACAGCTTCAAAATAGTGTACAGATGTGTCTATATTTATTTTTAATTGTAAAACTTATTCTTCGTAAACCTCTCTGCTGCGGTGCAAAGACAAACTTGCCCCTTAAACTCTCAGTTCCTTAAAAAAAACTGCGTATTTTTTTAAATAAATAATTAATACAGGCAATATATTTTTCATGTCAATAAGTTGTGATGTAACATTGTGTCCTATGTGTACAGATAATTTAATGTAGCTAGTTAGTTTCTGCTAAGGGGTAACAAATTTGTCTGTGCCCCGTGACAGCTGTCAAATACCAAAAATGACATTGACAGTTCTTCGTCTGACGTTAAGGTAATGTCCCGTAGATTGTATTATTTTTAAGAAAGTTTATTGTGACGTGTAGAGTATATAATTGTTAATATTAAAGATTTTAGCGTATATTGTGTATTTTATTTTATTGCAAAATTTCTATACTGGCCAAGTAATACTTATACTTTTTACCAGATATTTTCGCTAGTGTAAATTCGTAATTTGATATTAAAATGGGCGAAAAGTAGTAAGATGGTAATAAATGGTCGAATGGGGTTTATAGACCACTTTACTTACCAACCGATTTGAAATTACATCCATGACGAAAAGGCGACGTCGATTTACTGTGGTAAAATACCATCTCCAATAGTTAACTTGAAAAGTTCTTCTTCCAAGTCGTTGTCGCTCTTGACAGAGCGGACGTGGTCATTATTTAGGTGTTGGTGGCAAGCTTAACAGCACAACGCCACTCCTCTCTCATGGCCGCCTTCCTTGTGCATTCGTGAAGAGATCGATAGTTTACTGCCGTTCTAATCTGGTCTGTCCACCTCATCGGCGACCTTCCTCGCGGCCTGGTACCCTCAACCTTCCCCTGAACTACAAGTCGCTCAATAGCCACCTCTCCTCGGCGGCATACGTGGCCGAAAAAGTTAAAGAAAGTTAAAGAAGTTTAAAGAAAAGAGGATACGAGCTTGCACTATACAAGATAGACGTTGTGTGATGCCGAGCTCTTGAAGTATAGAGTCGTTGGTACGGAACTCAGTCCACGATACTCCGAGCATTTTTCTCCAGCACCACATCTCTAGGGCGTTTATCTTCTTCTCTACTTCTCTCAAGGTCCAAGTTTCCGCAGCGTATAAAAATATGGAGAATACAAGTGCCCGGACTAATCTAACTTTTGTGGCTCTATATATGTTACGGTTCCTCCATATTTTCCTCAGCTTGTCCATTGCAGTTCTGGAAATTGCCATACGCCTCTTAAGTTCGTCAATGCATCCGCCGTTGTTGGTTATTAAGGCTCCCAGGTAAATGTATGATTGCACCACATCACAATTAGCTATCTGTCTTGTTTCTGGAGAATTGTTATTCATGCGGTCCACAATCATCATTTTAGTTTTTTTTTTCAGTTTATCTTAAGCCCGAACTCGAGGCTGACACATTCCATTCTGGCGAGAAGGTCTTCCATGTGTTGTGTACTGGTGGCGAATAAGGTGGTATCGTCTGCATATCGTAAATTTGAGATCTTCAATCCGCCGATCGAGATGCCATCAGTCCAATCTTCGAGTGCAATTCTCATTATAAGTTCTGTGTACACATTGAACAGTAGTGGAGAGATAATACTATCTCTCCACTACTGTTCAATGTGTACAAAGGATGTATATCCTTGACGTACTCCGGCACTTGGGTGGAAATGATTGGACTGAATATCATCCGCGCGTACTGAGGCCGTGCCATCCTCATAGAGTCTTCGCAGGAGGTTCACTAGGTGTTTTGGAACACCCATCGCCATCAGGGTTTCCCAGAGTTTGGGCCACTTGACAGAGTCGAACGCCTTGGAGAAGTCCACAAAACATATTATGTAGGCTGGTTTGTTGAATTCTCTGGCCTTTTCAATAATTTGTCGAACTGTCAAAATTTGCTCTCTGGTTCCTTTGCCTTTAACAAAACCAGCCTGTTCAGGAGCAATTTCTTTGCTTAAGTAGGACTTCAGCCGCTCGTTGAGTACGTGCAATAGAATCTTGCTTGCGTGAGAGATAAGAGCAATAAGTCGATAATTACTGCATTTCTTAGTGGAACCCTTCTTATGCAAGGGGACAAAAATTGTGTGTGCCCATTCTTTCGGCCATTGTCCCGTGAGCCATATCTTGTTGCACAGGGTATGGAAGATTCGGACACCATGTTCACCAGAGGCTTTGATAGTCTCGATCGGTATGGCATCTGCACTTGGGGCTTTACCTTTTTTCAGATGTTTAATAGCAGCTCGTATTTCATCCTTCATTATATCGGGCTCAAGCTCTTTATCTCTGGGTTCTGTGGAAGCATAGGACTCTGATTGCGGATCTTGAAAGAGAGACTGGCAGTACTGTTTCCACGTTTCAGCTATCATCTCTATATTCGTTATTGTTTCTCCAGCCGAGTTATCAATGGCCCAGGTCTTGCAAGACACTTCAACTTGAAAATATCGGAAGTTAAAACCACAGCGTATACAGTAATGGTCATAAAAGTATAGCATAACATAGGTATTGTATTAAATATAGTTACAACCTAATAGGAATCTAGTAGATGCTTCATCATATTATAAAAAAGATGCTTCAGATTTCTCTGTTTTTTGTATTAACTGCCCTCTAGTGGTGATGGGGTAAATCTCTTCTAGCTTTAGTGTAGAGTACTTCAGCTAATCGTCACTAGATGGCATTATACAATAATAAGAAAAAATAGAATAATAAGTGGCTTCAACAATCACAAAAGGTACGCTACTTACTGATCAGTAATTAGCGTACCTTTTGTGATTTATTAAATTTTTTACAAATAACATAATATTTTAACATTCGCAGTAGGTACAATACAGAAGTATACTCACACAATAATTAAATTAAATCAAATCTTTTCATACCTACTATTGATAAATTAATATCAAAAAACATAACTCATATTAAGTAGTAGGCATTCAATTAACCGCCATTTCGGTGTGCCTCTGCACAGATGAAAAATAAAAAAGTTTGCTAACGGAACAATTTGTGTGAAATTCAAATAAAAAGTTTATACCGTCCCCCGGTGTCCGCCGAAACAGCGAAGTTAATTAACGTTTCTATCCCCTTTTAACGTGCTTTTATTTTTGAAAGCTTTTATTTAACTTGCAATGCATGTAAGGACGTTAGGGTGGAATCTTGCGAGCCGATTTTGAAGCAGATACTCAACCGATCAAGCTGAAAATTAGTATGCACGTTCTAAACGTGGATGAAAATAAACGATTAGTTGTGTGACGTCATTCTAAATTCAACGGCGGACGATCAAAGATGGCGGAAAAGTATTTTTTATTGCATTTCTACAATATGGGTCAATGAAAGGATTTGTTGAGACTGTCTTGAAAAGTAATGTGACGTCATTCTAAATCCAATAAAAGTTTTTCTTTTGTTAAATTTATTCATTTACCACCTACCAAAAACTAATAGTTTACAAACTATCATTCTCTATAGCTTTGCAAGTTTTGTTTTTTAAAAAACTACTTCTCATTACAACAGTCCATCTTTATTCAGATTGTTTCTTGAACTAAAGAATGCTCTTTGCTTTAAGTAACATTTCTGTATCTATTAATAAAAATAATCCCATCATTCTTATCACAAAACAAACACAGCCTATTGTTTAAAGTAAGTTAGGTAATAGATTATCATTTCGATTTTATATTAATCAACCTTAAATCTGATTGTTTTAATTTGAAATTTATATGTGTCTTTCATTTAATAAGAACTTATTAAGCTTTGAAAAAAAGTAACAAATATATGTATTATATAATCTGTGGCTCAAACAGCTAGTATGTTTTGTCGCTAGCCCTGCGCAATCAGGTTTTCTTGGCACCTTAATGTTTTAATTTAAGCTCCCCTCATGCCTACCGGGTAGGACGAGAGCGTGGGCAAATATTATCTCTACGTAAAAACTTGATAGTTAGATTTCTTTAATATATAGATTTAACATAAGATATGCTTGATGTATCGGAAAACGTTACGGTAGTAAAATATTGAGTTAAAAATTACTTAATACTTTTGTAAAAATAAAAGCTTTTAAAAATAATATCCATACTTAATATAATAAAAGGGAAAGTCTGTCTGTTTTGAAAATTTTAACTATTTCTTTCTTTATTCATATGTCGAGAGCTCTCAAAATTACTAAGTAGTGCTTTCGCTCGATGCGTTACATGTGCAGTGGCGGAAAATTAACAAAATATGTTTGACATCGATCAAAATGCATATGCGATTCTCTGTAATAAAAAAAACTAGGACAAATACCTATTTAATATATCTGTATCTGTGTTTATTTTTTGTAGATTTTTAAACAACATAACTTTATAAATTCTGAATCTTGAGCTTCTAAGTATTTTGAATTATTTTAGGTTTATTTTTTAACCGCGCAGGGCTTTTTATGCATCCTATTAAATAAAATACATTTATCTCATATTTTCCAATTATTATATGAGTAAAATTGTTTAAAAACTATATTTATATATTATAAATAAGTGAAGCAGCTCCCGCGCTACGCCGACAAACATTGAGCGCACTAATTATGATGATTAGTGAAAATTGCCATTTATTCTGCCGCCGCTGTGTTGCCAGCTACGGACTGACAATTGACATTGTTTTATATGGCAACTCTCCATGCATATATTGCAAGGAGATTGTTCTGATTTTGTAATTAATTATTGAAAAAAAGAAGACTCAAAATTTGATCTTAAAAAATTAAAATTCATATGTATGATGAATAAAAAAAAACAGTAAGGGAATATTAATAAAGAGCCAGATTTTCTTAATTAATATTTATTTATTTGTTTAACAATAAGGCTTTTTTTTTTCTTTTTCTGAGTATGCTTAAATTATTAAAAATTCGCAACTGATTTTCGTGCGGGTTTATGTGTATAACATACATAATGTGTACGTGCGAAGTCGGGGCTGGTCTAGTACATATTTGAATAAAATAAAGATTACTTAATATATTAAGTAATACTCTCACACAATATTATTTCATTACTCTACATTATCGTAAAATACTTAGTAAATTCTTTGAAGATCAAAATAAAGAAAGATATTAAAATAAAAGCGCTCAGAATCCAGCCCTGTCGGCCATCCAATTAGCGAACAGATTAAAGATATACCGGGGGAACCATTACTGAACAAATTACCGCTCCGCTTGGCTCTAGCCGCGCGCGCCGCGAGCCACGAGCGGTAGCGGAATAATAATGCCTTAGCTTTATTTATTTATTTACCTATACAAAAAAGGGCAGATACAAAGTCCTCTCATAGTATAAAACAAAGTCGCTTTCTTCTGTCTCTCCCTATTTAAGCATACTAAAATCTTTGAAACCACGCAACCGATGCACATGCGGTTTTTTTTTTTTATCAGATAGAGTGATTTTAGCGGAAGTTTTATGTGTATAATACAAGCATAATTGCGAGTTAAATCGCAGAGCAGCTAGTTTTTGTATTAAAGTATTATTAGTTTACTAAAACAGATAATCCTTATTTTGCAATCACAGAGCATAGTGGGACTCAGACACATTGCCGAATCATGCTGATGCTAATTGGAACGTGAACTTTGAATGCTCGATTGAGCGACGCGTTGCTGTAATTAAAACATTCAACGTTACGACGACCGCTTGGCGCAGTGGTAGCACTGCTTTCTGCGCGAATGATCGTGGATTCGATCCCCACACCGGTAAAATATAATTGTAATTACATAAGTATTTTTCTGCGGTCTTGGTGTTGCTATGACTTAAATGTAACTATTTACAAAAAAAAGATGTATATGTAATTTATCCGTTGTCCAGTTGACATAACACAAGCTCTGCTTAGCTTGGGACTAGAATCTAGATATCGCTGTGTATAAGTGTCCAAAAAATTGGAAAAAAAGATAATACAGTCGCTCACCGCTTACACCACGCAACAACGCTCCCGTCAGCATCCGAAGTTAATTGTTTTAATCGCGCCTACTTACTCGTTATGTATTGCGCTATGTACCTACTGTATATGTACATCTTGCGGTTCGCTCTCTTATAATATATTGCTTTTGTTTTATAAATTCGTTGAATCGTTTTTAGCATAATTTTTCTAAAATAAATCGGATCGTCAACAACGGATTCAGGGGGTCATGTCATTGAAGTCATGTCTCTTCCATGAGCCGGTTCCTAAAGACTAAAGTAAACTCCTAAATGAACATAATGATTTTCTATATATTTTTTGTCATTAATAAAGGTCGTCAATGCAGTCGTTCATCTCCCGCGCAGTTGTCGATCATCACAAAGAATAAATGAATAAAATACTCTTCTTTATTGTGGGGAAATTCTCATGGAATGGATTTCCGTGGGCTTTGAAGAAGAGCCTGGGTTATATCGGACTTGTACAGAGCAAAAACACGCCGTGTTCCGTCTTAGCATCAGAAGCTTTACTCCGAACACAATCGATGTCGATTTTTATTATTTTCGATACAGTTTTTGAGCAACTTTGAATTAATATGAATTTTTTTTTGTTTCTGTTTCGATAACATTCCGATAAACTGATGTGCGATCCGTTTCTTTATTAGAGTATATTAAATCTCATAGTCCGGTTAGCAGTATCAAAAATTTTCGATATCGACGACGATTGCATTCGGAGTACTAGGTACTACTGTACTCGGGTAGGGGTTACGGACACCTTTGCAAAATTGTAAAAAATATTATTATTTATTAGGAGTGTTATAACGATAACTACATTTAAGAACTATGACACTCCTAAATTCGACAAAAGGTAGGTACTTAAGTAGGCGCGAATTAGGTACACTTCGATAGAAACGACTAGGTACATTAGTAAATTTACGCACAATATTATTTATTTAACACTTTATCGTATACAATTAAACAGAAATAAAACATAGAAGATACATTAAAAATAAATATATATTACAATAAACCTTAACCTTGCTTTGTAAAATAAAATTTAAATAGAATATTTACGTAGCATTGATATGTCATTCTAAATGTCCAACTGTGTGTCTTTATAAGTCCAACGGCCAAATACTCATACGCAGATTAAATTTAAGCACGCCTTAAGATTCGTATTTTTGACAGAATTGTATGGCGAACTATCAAATCGGACCAGTTTAAGTTATACTTAAATTTAAGTTGCGTTTCAGTACTCCGGCACAAGTGAAATATATCTTCAATTAAATAGTCTACACATAGTTACAATAGAATAGTCATATTACGAAACAATTATATATGTATATGTCGCAGGCGGATTGTATAATCCGCTGTATTACATTACGGCTAGCCGTTTTACAAAACAGGGCCGTTTTGCAAAGCGGCTTCACGAAGCACATAAAAAATACAACATTTGCTCCCGATCCTTAATTATTTAATAAGGCGATTAAAATAAAATTAGTTAATTTATTAACTCATACAAAACATAATTAAATTTTTTATTAAGGTAAGTGAGGTGAAGATTATAAAGGGGTAAGATAGAAATGCAGTTTCAGAAAAAAAACTCTGTTAGATGCTCTTTACAATGAGAAGAAACAATTGCCGATACCTTAAAACAATACCCAAAAAACTTTCTTTACAAAAATATAGTACATAAACATCGAAATATACTTCATAGATCGACAGTACTCCATACAATGTCCACTTATAGTATCCATCATTTTACGGGGAGTTGAAGCAATTAATAATAAAGCCAGCTACCTCTTATCAGTGTCCGATAATTGACGGTAAGTGACTATGAGTGATCGCAAACATTGACCACCGGCTATTGCTATATGGATTAGATATTTAAAAGCATTTATCTGTACTGGGGCTGACGTATTACGCATAGACTTCTTATTTAAAAAAAACTTCTGATTTTTATGAGGTAAAAATTCAATCGTAATAGTAATAGTTCAATTATTATTATGAGCACCTAAAGTGAAGATATTTCAAAGACAATTTGTCTACATTACCTACATAGATCGTTGCGCAGTGCATCGCATCGTATATTTTTTTACCCGACTACGGCAAAGCCAAAGGAGGGTTATGATTTTGACAGGCTATGTATGTATGTATGTATGTATGTATGTTCATCTGTTCCCTCGTAACTTCTAAACCACTAATCAGAATTCGACAAATGACATATCATTAGAAGCGTCTTAATTGTCCGCTGGTTATAGGCTATATAGATTTTCACCAAATTCAATGTGGCGCCCTCTAGCGGACAAAATATACAGAGTAAAAAAATAAAGTTAAGCTAGATATGCCGTGTTTGGTATCATTTTAAAGCGCTTCACTTGTACATTTCGAATATATATATATTACTAGCATTTGCTTGTGACTTTACTTGCATTTATGGGCTAATTGCATATAATTCACATCTTTTCGTTCTTAATTTCTTTGGTACTTAGTTATCAGAATAAGACCACTGCAGTGCCATTAGAAGGGTCTTGATCTTGATATTCTGTTGGTTGTGAGCTATAAAGTTTGTCACCAAATTTACTATTATGCCCTCTAGCGGACAAAAAGTATAAAATAAAAATATATGTAATGTGTTTGGTATTACTTGAAAGAGCTTCACCAGTATTTATATGCTTATACATAGTCGTAGTTGGGTTTTAGTTTTTTTACTTTATCTTGTTAGGGTACACACCACATTACTAGGGTAAATTTCTTATAGCAGCAACATTATCGGTATGCTTGTGTAGGTGTCATTGAGTAAAAGAACGTGCTTTTAACACTATTTTTTTTATTAGTCCTTTAAATTTTAGTTAGCGAAGCAAAACTGTATAGATGTAAGTGCTAAATTCTATGCTTTTTATACTCGATGACAGTGTATCCTATAATTTTTTAAAATTAAGTAAGTCACGCAATAACCGCGCTTTGACGTGCTAAAACCATAATACTATAGAAGAAAAGAAATAAAGAAACATGTTTTATAGAGCATACAATAAAAACATATAAACAATAAATAAATAGAGATGGGAAAAGATAAAAAGACATAGTGTTTTGGGGCTGCGAATTGGATATTAACAGAATCACTCTATCCAATAAAAAACCGCATGAATATCGGTTGCGTAGTTTTAAAGATTTAAGCTTATATTGAGACAGGCAGAATAAGGCGACTTTGTTTTTAAATACTATGTAGATTTTGAACTAAAGAGGTATTTATAAGTAATTCTGTCATACATATTTTAAGTAACTTCATCCGTTAAAAATGATCTCGCAATATTTAACGCATTGTCATCGTGATGCGAAAATGATATCATCAGATCTTATCATTAGTTAGGTATCAAATCTTAGCTTTAACGATAATTTAAGATGCTTTGAAAATAACGATATATTTTACGTTTTAAAATTACCTTTATCTGATGGCTTTAAATTCGACTATTACTGTTTTTGCGGTTTCTACAGAGAACAATTACCAAGAAACTCTGTTAGTTGCTGTTTTCAAAATAAAAATGTAGATACTAATTTTAATTTATATACATAACAATAGAATCACGAAAAAAATCATATATAAGGTCAAAATAAAAAACGACTTATACACGTCACATAGACTGTGCGAAAGAGATACCGCTCTATTCAGTCGAAAGTAGCCGCCTGTCTCTTTCTAGCTCTCAATCTATACTAATTTTAAAAAGAAGTAAAGTTTGTGCGTTTATTAAATTGTAATCTCGGTATTAACTAAGACTCAACCGATTTAAAAAATTCTTTCACCAATAGAAAGCCACATTATTGCTGAGAGTCATAGGCTATAATTTTATCCTTTTCGGTTTTTTATAATATAAAAATTAACATTATGCCCAACGAAGTGGACACGGGTCAGCTAGTAGTATATAAACAGGGGGCAGGTTCTCCTAGCAGGAGGCCGACTGGGTGGGTACCCCCACAGTGCCAGACATTCTACCGCCTGAGCAGTGATATGAAAATGTCACTGTGCTCCGGTCTGAAGGGCACTATAGCCAGCGTGACTACTGGGCCAATGAGTCTTAACATCTTGTGACTCAAAGTGGGGAGCGTCGGTGTAGTGCACCTCTATCCGGAGTAGCTGTAGCAAAGTTCCGGGTAGCACTGCACTGGTTATGGGCTGGCGTTTCTCTTAACATCAGGAGTACGTCCAGCTCGTCTCCCTACTTCATTGCATAAAAAAAATATAAAATAGTATGAATGGTTCTTTAACCCTAAAACTGACCCCTTTATACCTTCGCGTATTTAGTGTTTGATTGTACACACAGTAGCACTTTGTGACCATTAGTGATAATACGAATTGTTTGAGATATGGTCACTTTTGTGTTAACTGTTTTATCTGTAATATTAAATTGGTATTTGTTTGCTTGAAAGGGGGAATAGAATGTACATTACTTGTTATTTCAACATTTTAACTCGGTTTATTTATCTATATATACACAGCAGCAAATTTATAAATTTCCTAGGAAATTTATAAACCTTCGTAGTATTCTAAACGAGAGGCAAATTGTATTATTTTAATACAATTTGCCTCTCGTACTCAAACGCCATGTGCGCTCTGATTGGTTGAATAACTGTCAACATCAACCAATCAGAGAGTAGTGTGTTATTTTCCGTATTTTAAAAAATCGTAAAATTAAAAGCTTTTCTGCGATTGGTCGAACCATTTAGAACCTTATGAATGGATATTCGTTAGTTGATTAATTTACCACGAGACGTCGAAATTTATAAATTTGCGAAAATGTGGCCGTAAAATAATACTATTTATCTGTCATTTAGAATCCTACGGAGGTTTATAAATTTTCTAGGATTTTTATAAATTTTATGTTCTTGTTATTGTCCGGTGTCATATATATATAAGGAGAAACTGACTGACTGACTGACATATCAACGCACAACGTAAACGGCTAAACGTAGACACTTGAAATTTGGAAGGGACGTAGCTTAGGTACCATAGTCCATAGATTTGTCCCCGCCCCGAATAGCAGAACACATCTTAAAAATAATGAAAACTTTATCATTTTGAATTGAATTGAATTTGGTTGATTTGGGGGGTTGATCAAAGTTTATATGAAAGTCCACGCGGACGGAGTCGCGGGCAACAGCTAGTTAGTAATAAAAAAATGTATAAGGTCAGAAGCCTACCCCAAATACCGGAAATATAATCCTTATTATATATAATAATTTATCCCAGAAGATAAAATAAAAATCCGTTCCGGATTAAGACCTCATTCTCACAGAATGAACACGTAGACCAATAGAATCTTATCTAAATATGTCGCGGGTCTAATAAACAACAAATCAAAAAGATAACGCGCCTTAAAAGCCAAATAATTCATACTTAGGTGACGTTATCTGACAGCTGTCAATGTGTCAGTTTGACAGGTGACAGGACAAATGAGTAGGAAATTACGTTCTGATTCACAAGTTTATTGAGATGTTGTTATCAAGTGATAAGCTAATCTTGTGATTTCAACATTATTTAACTTCGCATCACGTTGCTTGATAATATTTGATTGACCCTTTACAAGAGTTTTGGTGATCTAAGCGTTTTTTAATACTAGCCGTGGCCCGCGACTTTGTCCGCGTGAAATTTCATATCAACGTTTACCCCTAACCCCCGTTATATCTCTTTTTTGCAGTTAAAAAGTAGCCTATGTTTTATCTGAGGCTCTAGACCGTCTATGTACCAAATTTTATTACAATCGGTTCAGCAATTTTGGCGTAAAAGCGTAACAGACATACAGAGTTACTTTCGCATTTATAACATTAGTATGGATGATATAGATGTCTTTTCTGTGTCTTATACTGTACACATTGTTATAAATTATACAATTAAAGACGTATCAGACGTAGATTATAAACTGAAAGTTTTTACGTCTGAAAACTACTGACAAATTTTGACAATATCCTAAATAAGTAATTACACCACAGATATTGACATACGTGCATGAATTAATTTAAAAACGACTGCTTCCTTAACTTTCTTTACACATTTGAGGGACAACATAATTATTTATTAAATCATAAGAAAGCACACAGCTAGGAGCTCGAAGCGTTTCGCTTCCACTTTTCTTCTGCGCACAGCAAGAGAGTGGAATGAGCTCCCCGAGTGGGTCTTTCGGCTTTCCGTTGGATACAATCCGGAGGTCAAGCTTCGCTTACCACCAGGCGACGCGTGGTCAAGCGCAAGCCCATAGAGTATAAAGAAAAAGTAATAATAAAAAAACTACTTAAAAAGGTTTTAACTTATTTATAAAATTTTAAAATACAAATGTCTCATAAGAAATAGATTAGTCCTTTTTAAATTTAACTGTAACATAAAAATTTCATTCGCTTCAAAAAAATATCTGTTAATTGTGATTATAAATAATATAATTTTTATACAGATAAAAAAGACTACCACAGATATATTCAACGGCGCGGCGCATAATAAATTATGTGCATTATATATTTAGTGTGTCGCCAAAATTGAAAATTCATATCGTGGATATGAGCAATTAGAGGGTTCCCACAGGCTTATCAGTTGTAATGTGTGTTTGTGTGCTTTGGCGATAAACTGTGGTCGTTCACATGCGCCAGGGAGACCATACTATTAGATTTATTTCAATAAATAAATATTTTCAGGACATTTATACACAGCGTCATCTAGTTCCAAGCTAAGCCGAAGCTTGTGTTATGGCAACTAGATAACGGAATAAATTACATATACATACTTTTCTTTTGTAAGTACATACATACAATACATAGCAACACCCAGACCCCAGAAAAATACAAATGTAAATTACAAATATATTTTTCCAGTGTGGGAATCGAACCCACGACCCTTCGCGCAGAAAGCAGTTGTGTTACCACTGCGCCAAGCGGTCGTCAAATCAAAATAATCAATGATATTTTATTAAACAGATATGTCATAAGCGCAAAACATTGAAGACGCAAATACACCCTAATTAAGACGTCTTATCCTTAGGTGATTGGTTGACGGTGCATTCACGTGCAACTGACAAAACTATCTCTTTTCTTGTTGTTTTTAACATTTATATCTTTCTATCGTTTTAACTTGTATGTGTGTGCTGCCGCTGCTGTGAGGAACACTGTTTTTGGTTGATTTGTAGGTGTATAACATTATACTTAAGTACGAAGGCTGATACTGCAAATAGTATCCCATAATAAAAGCACTAAGCATACCTTTTACTTGTTCCTTACTGAGATTTTTGATTTTTTTTTAATGATTTTTGATTTACGTATCTACGTTTAAAGTGCATTTCTGTATTGTATTATCTGTGCTTGTTCAAAAAATAATAAGCTAAAGTGTATTTCATTCTACGCCATACGAGAAACTACGATTTTTACCACATAATAAGCCTTATGACCTATGGCCATATAAACTCCAATCTGTAGTTCCAATTTTAGGGGAGTTTAAAAAACAAACGTGCAGTCTTCACTTTTATAAATAAAAGTAAAATAATTGAAGTCCTCTAAACCTCGAAAGTGTGGTGTTCGAGTCGCGTAAACAAACCAGTAACAGGTTGGCGAAATAAAATCAATATTTAGATCATTACACTGGTAAGAATGACTTCATAAAAGTATTTTGTATAATTTTTAAAAATATGTCTTATTATGACAATATTAAAAAAGCAAATATAGTTGTTTTTTTTTTGGAAGTCAATACGTAAATATGTAGGTATTATAACAGTCAAATACTTATTTTTTTCAAATAGACCTATATTCAAAGCACTTAATTTAAATTTATAATGAATTAGGTAATCAAAATTGGCTATCCCAGAGTAAAGTCGAGAAACTTATTTTTGATTTCGAATAGGAATATATAAAAAA
>JADANM010006970.1:2328184-2345214 GCA_026213755.1 Eurema hecabe | reverse complement strand
AGAAGATTATAGAGAACGACTGATATGTATTCTACCTCCTCCTGTTGATCCTGACTGTCTGACACTGACGAAGATTTGGGTGAAGAAGATAATGTAACTTTGAATAATTTGCCACGAAACATTCTGCTTCAACCGGCTGAAGTAATGATTATTTTACTGGGACGCCCCTGCTGGAAGAGATAACAAAGAAAGGCCTTCGTTGCACTGGTACAGATCGAGAAAACAGGACATCTAGTTGTCCTCTGATTACATCGAAGTTCCTGAAAAAAAGGAACGTGGTGCCGTCGATTACAGAACGACACATGACAACATTATTGCTAAATGGCATGACAATAATACATTCAGTATTGCTTCTAATGCTGTAGGAATAAATCCTAATCAATCTGATAAACGCTTCTCACAAAGTGAAAAGAGAAACATTGTCATAGAAGAACCACATATGGTGTCCATCTATAACAAATATATGGGAGGAGTGGATCGGTCTGATGAAAATATTTCACATCACCGAATTGGTATACGAGGTAAGAAATGGTACATGCCGTTGCTCACACACATGATTGATCTTGCCGAACATAATGCATGGCAGTTATATAAAATAAATCATGGAAAACTGGATCATCTTGGCTTTCGCAGAAGGGTAGCAAGGGTAGCTTTGATTAAATCAAACAGAAAAAATGCCAAAAGAGGGCCTAGCCGACCCTCCCATCATGAACATGCTGATAGTCGTAAAGACCAAATGAATCATCTGGTTATTCCTCAATCGAAGCAAACACACTGTCGTCAATGTCACAAAAAATGTTTGATACGTTGCAAGAAATGTGATGTTGGAGTGTGTGTCAAGTGTTTTGAACCATATCATTCATAAATAGTGTTAATCTAGTAAATTACATATAACAATGGGTAATATAATCAATAGTTATCTAATAAACTACACTTTTTGATTACATTCTGTTTTGTCATAAATTGTCTTTTATTTCCTCTTATTATCCTACTGTCCTACATATAGGACGGCTGTTTCCCTGAAAGCCTTACACTTAATTTTTTTTTCATAATTTTTTTTATGTTGCAAAAGATCTAATAAACTAAATAATGTAACTTTTTTCAAAATTTTCAGAAAATTTTAGTTTCAGGCTTATCTGGGATATAGATTATATATTAGTATAGACATAGATATGCGAGCGAAGCCGGGACGGGTCGCGACGCTAGTAGTCATTATGTAGTGTGAATTCATTAAGTAGAAATTTAAAACATCATGATTCATTGAAAAATCATGATCAATTGTATGATTAAATAAAATAATTTTTAACCAAAAAATAAACGGAATTCGAAAAAAAGCGAAAAATTAATTTACTTCCCAGACACGCATTTTCATTTAGTATATAGAAATGATTTAATAGTTATTTCATAATGTTGAAGTCGGTACCAAGTAGGTTAATGCTACAACAATCTATACAATACCGATTGAACCAAACAAACACTTATTGTTTTACTTGGCACCTCCTTTTTTTTTGAAGTCAGTTAAAAAAGTAAATTTCTCTACGCTACAGAAATATTTAAGCTTTCAAACGTCAATACAACCTGCTTACCGATAGTAAACTATTTTAACTAGAGTCGCGAAAATAAATATTGGTCATCCCCTAAGGGTTGGCTTCAAAAGGTGAAGGGTGTAAATCCGCTGTGCAAATCACACACCTGTTAGTCAATAAAAACTGAGACCCCTCGACAATCTATAAATACCGCTAGTTTGTAGCTACTAATGCGCCGAGTTCTGAATCGCGCTTGTGATATTTGTTCGAGACTAGTATATATCCAACCATTGGGGGCTCACGGTCAGTCAGGGGTTCGACTGGTTAAGGATTCTACCATTGTTTCAGACACCTTCCTCCACAAGACTTCGTCGGCAAAGTATCAAAATCGGGCCAGTAGATTCTCTTATTTCTTACTTTATAGATGTAATAATTCTAAGATCGTAATTGTTGTTACTTTACATACTATATGTTTATTAATCTAACTAAAAAAGCTTATAATTATGAACTAAACGAAAAACTCAATTTTAATGTAAATGCCGTCCTTGTTTAAAAAAGATTTCTTACAGAAAGCCCCATATACCCGAGTTACTCTTTTAAAATCAAAATGTAAATTTTATAATTAGCTGTTAAAATAACAAATCTATAGGTATTTATATTATAAAGAAGTAAAGTTTGTGTGTGTTTTTAAATTGTAAGTGGTAATCTCAGAATCTACTTAACCGATTTTAAAAATTCTTTCACCAATAGGAAGCCACATAATTGCTGAGTGGCATAGAATATATAGAAATCTGAAAAATAAAAAAGGCTTTTACGTGGTAGTTCGTTTTGTAAAGCGAATCGGAGAAAAAACGGTCGAACGTAAGCGTTTCTTAAAAACGCTGCCTTAACTATGGGAGATATATTTTTAAGTTCTCGAGAAAAGATGTGGAAGTTGAAAATGTCTCGAAAAAAGTCAATGACAGCTTATTCTGATCTTTTATATTTAAGTTACAAAAACAAAAAAGGATTATTAACATCATACCCAACGAAGTGGGCACGGGTCAGCTAGTATATTTTAAAAATATGATAAAAGAAGTCTAGTTTCTTTTCATGGAACTGCATTACTCATATATTAAAAAAACAAAGACTAATAGTTCCACGCTACTTAAAAGAAGTGTTTTGTTTCTAAAATATACCTTAATCCTACACATTGTCCGGCTTAATTAAACGTTAAATCAAAATGCAAATTCGATTAAACCTTGTAATTCTGTCCAGTGTCCGACGAAGGGTTTTTGGATAAGAGTCATGAACTAATAGGTTTAATTCAGAACGAAAATTAAATCATTTGTGTATCTTTGAGAATTTTTAGTTGAATAACAAACGTATAGGATTAACATCTATGACGATTGGTTGAATTATTTTAGTAATTGTAGAGAAGAAATTCAACGATAATTAATTATCAATATGATCACTATATATAAAATTATAAACTGTATGTCATTGCTCTTATACTCGTATTTAGGTACTTTTAATTTTAAACGCATTATCTGGTTAATTACAAGAGGATGTTAGGTATTATGCATACAAACCTTCCTTTATAATCACTCTAACTGCTTAAAAAACGCATGAAAATCGGTTAAGTAGTTTTAGAGATCAAGCATACAGAGGGACGGACAGAAAAAAACGGCTTTGTTTTATACTACCTAATGATGACGATTAAAAAAAACTTGTAATATTTATTGCGAAGCAAATGATGTATATTGATTTCTTAGATATAAAATGCTGTGCCACCAAGAAGTACCAATACAAAGCATAAGTAATAGTAGGCCAATTTGTCAACAAACTTAGGGCTGCTAACAAAAAATAATGTATTCCATTTTAAGCAGCCCTACTCCCCAAACTTTTAACTAATAACGGGGTCAAAAGTAAGTATTGGCGATTATTTGAGGGGTGTTAATGCGTTTTATTTATTATATTGTTAAAGCTAATCGCGCACATGTTATTTGTGTAACAATTATCTTGTTTGGGCCAGCCCTAGGATTATAATTAACATTACAATTATAAAATCGATCTAGGGTTGGTGACGTGACATTTGTTACACTATTGTGTTTTGTTTATAAGTTGGTATTTGCTTTTAAATATCAAATGTCCAATATAGATTTTCATACAGAAATACATATAATACAGAAATTAATAATATTTAACGTTTATGAAGATCTTCATACTATTTTTCACTTTACAAAATATATTAATTCCTATAAAAATCTTATAATTAGAATCTTTTCATATATTCTGAGTAATATTATCTGAAACAAATACTACGTGAGTAAAACGGCGGGGTACGGCTAGTCCTACTAATATTATAAATGAGAAACGAGAATGTATGAATGTATCTTTGATATTCTTTCACGTAAAAACTGCTGTACCGATTTAGTTGAAATTTGGTATGATAGATAGGTGATACCCTGGATTAACGCATAGGATACTATTTATCCCGGTATTGTCCCGCGAACGGCAATATCGCGAGTTAAACTGCAAGACACGGCTAGTATACCATATTTCGCACATCAATCAAAAAGTAATAATAATACAAACACCAAATTTAGTGTCAGATCTAATCTCAAAATCTGAAGTTTAAATCCATTTACACTAGATCTCAGGAAAAAATAGGTTATATACGATCAATCAATGTCAGATTTAAGAAAAATAATCGATCATTTAGAAATACCAACGTGTCGATAAGTGTTACGTACCTAAATAAAATCTAAAAATGTTTACGCATTTATTTTATCTTTCTGGATTGTGATGCGTTTCTTTTTCACTATCATTTATATTGGTAATCATATTTATTTCAATTCTCGTAAGTATTGCATTTAACATGTTTGGTATATAATACAAATAGCGACCAGTCCCCGCTTCGAACGCATATATTATGCATTAATTATACTTATAGACAATCATCTTAAATCTCTCTAACAAATAAAAAAGGGCATGGAAATCGTTTACGTAGTTTTAAAGATTTAACTATACATAGGGACAGAAAGAGGAAAGTGACTTTGCTTTTTACTATGTACCTAATGATGATACAATATCAAACGAACTTGTTTACTACTCTTTGATACTCTTTGATACATGAAAGAAAATGTCAGATCTTTCTAGAAGCTTAGCGACCGTTATTAATGCGCCGAGTTCTGAATCGCGCTTACGATATTTGTTCGAGACTTAGCATTTACAGTGTGCTACAAAACATGTGTCGGATCCTGAAGGATAACATGCTCTATCCCAAATACCTTTTCGAATAAAATAAAATAAAAAAATCTTTACCTAAAAATAACAATGCAATAAAGTTATACAGATTACGTACCTATGTTTCTAGTGAAAATTTTACACAAATTCAAGGAAATTCACAAATGCTGGCAGCTCACGTACGGTTCGTAGACCCTATAGAATATAGATCCTTTAGCTAGCAGAGCGCGTGAACGGGAGAAGGTGTTGCCTTGTAATTTTCAATTTTACTTAGTTTAATTTTTTTGTTTGAAAAAAATATTTATGTTATTTTTTTAATACGATAGCAAAATAAGGACCTACTACTTGTATATAGTAAGAGGTTTTCGGATCGGACACTTGTTTTGTTACAGACTGTTAATACAACTTGTCGTAATTGGTCCTAACGGAAAGTCATGGTTCGACTGGTTTAGAAGAAGGTTGCATTCTCCTTCCTTCCACAGCGTTCCTTTTATCTATTTCAATATATAATTAACACGGTTATTCAACAGTGACGCTAATTATAGACATTACATTCATACATCTCTCTCGCAAAACTTCAAGCATATAGCAGACAATATAACCGAACATTTATCCGTAAGCAAATCGTATTCAGGGTATTTAAGGAAGGTAAAGAAAGACCTTTAACATACATACATTTTACATATACATACATTTTACTTAAAAATCATCCGCGGGTCCGTGGCTTGTAGATAAATTAAAATATTGGTAACAGATGGTAGAACCATTAGTAATATCGATGATTTTTATTTGCGTAATTCAAATTGGTAGCATTTTAAATGCTTTGTAACACAGAGAGGACTTTTTATATATTTCATACTAGCTTTGCTCGTGATTTCGTCTTCGTCGATTTATTTTTCGTATGATTATGTTTGGTTTAATATCTTGTACTTTTCTTAATACATATATAAAAATCTCGTGTCACAATGTTTGTCCTCAATGGACTCCTAAACCACTTAACCGATTATAATAAAATCGCACACCATGTGCAGTTCGATCCAACTTGAGAGATATGATAGTTTACATCCCGGTATTGCCCCAGCAACGGGAACTATGGAGGTAAAACCGCGGGGAACGGCCAGTAAATCTATATATATATAAAAGAAAATCGTGTTAGTTACACCATTTATAACTCGATAACGGCTCACTGATTTGGCTGAAAATTGGTGGGGATGTAGCTTAGAACCAGGAGAAGGACATAGGATACTTTATTCAGTTTCCAGGACGGAGTCGCGGGCAACAGCTAGTCTAAATATATATAATTCAAAGGTGACTGACTGACATAGTGATCTATCAACGCACAGCCCAAACCACTGGACGCATCGGGCTGAAATTTGCAGTGCAGGTAGATCTTATGACATAGGCATACGCTAAGAAAGGATTTTGATCAATTCTTCCCTCAAGGGGATATAATAGGGGATGAAAGTTTGTATGAAAATCCACGCGGGCGGAGTCGCGGGCAACAGCTGGTTTGATATAAAAGAGTTTATAGTGAGTCAATCTTAGAATATAGACATGTACTATCCTAGACCATGTTTTAGACCATTTAAAGAGATTGCTCTTTCATACATATTTTTTGGTATATCTTAAACCGTTTACGCGCGCTAAAAAAGTCCACAAACAATAAATATTCTTAATATCACAGCGTGATGTTAAGTAGCCTTATGCCTACTTTGATAAATGGACTATCTACCACGAAAATTATTTTTCAATTCGAACCAGTATTTCCTGATATTTGCGCGTACAAACAAACAAACTCTTCAGCTTCAGCATTGCTATAGATTCTGTTAAATAAGTACGAATAAGTAATCCACTCTCGAATTAATTAGTCTGTTAGTCTGTACTTCAGGAAGTCAAAAATGATTGTTCCGGACAGAGTATCCTGAATACACACGGATCAGGGTATGGTGTCATTGGTAGAGAGTACAATAATTACTTTAAATTCCTTAAGTCAAATATATTTCATTTAGACTATATAGTAACACTTAAATCGTCATGGTGTAATCTAAACTAATATTATAAAGAAGTAAAAGTTGTGTGTTTGTTAAATTGTAAAGGGTAATCTCTGCATCTATTGAACCGATTTTAAAAAATCTTTCACCATTAAATAGCTACATTATTGCTGAGTGTCATAGGCTATATAAAAAACCGAAAAGGATAATTAACATTATGCCCAACGAAGTGGGCACGGGTCAGCTAGTATAAAATATTTTTTAACAAAAATAAACCGACTTCAAACTAAAAAGCAATAACTTACTAAGCACGCAGAATAACGTATTTTCATGTAATATATAGATTTTTATAATTTTGAAATGATCGATCTTACTACCTATACAATATCGAATTATTTAATCAATTTTACTTTGTACAGAATTCTAACTCCGATAATTTCCATTTTTAAAATTAAAAGGTACAATAACTTGTATATAATATACTTACATAAAATAATTTCTGTCACGTGCATGTTTTATATATAAAAAAACATCAAATTTGAGTTAAATCATTTAACGATAGGTATGCCCGAACAAACATAATAATATATACCATCGAATTGAGAAACCTCCTCCTTTTTTTGAAGGTGGTTAAAAACAATTAATTGCAATCGGTTCCGAAAGCAATTTCTACAGAGAACCGGCAAGAAACTCCTGTAGTTGCTCTTTTAACATTAAAAGATAGAAAAACGTTTTTATAATGTTCATAATTTCTATCTATTTGCCGGTTCTTCTCTGTAGAAACTGCCTTCCGAACCGGTGGTAAATGTTTTGTAATACCATGACGATTCAAAAGTGTTACTTTATGTAGCCTAATTGAATAAAGATACTTTTGACTTTGACTTTGACTTTGACTTATCACGTACGTTTTAAGTATGAAGGTACAAAAAACAACTTAATAAGTAAATATATATGAAAACGTCAGCAGTGGGACCTCAGACTAAGCCAATTATCAGGCAGCAATTTGGCGGCAAACAAAGCCTCCAGCCCTTAGCAAATTAGATCGAGTTAGTGATGCGACGATATCGATGAAAAATCGTTGAAATTCGAAACGAAATATCAGCTGATTAGCACGTAGGACCGTTTTTGGAGGCTATAGTTTTATGTAAAACTGACTTGTCATTGAATAACGTTAGTTAATGTGAAAATATGTAATTTTTTTAGTAACCTCTTTCCCATTTAATATTCTTTCTTATGTTAAATTAATTTAATGTCATGTTACCAAATAATATCAAGAAAAACGTTTGATAGTATCTAATGTTTTTTTTTGTATAATTTATGTGAGCCCTTGACGTGAGTTGCGATTAAAACGAATATTTGACTCTACATTCATTAAAATCGTTTCAGTAGTTTAGGTGTTAGAATGAATGATTGTTTTGTTATACTTGACTATTTTAAACTATTACTATATTTATCGTAGTTAAATAAAGATGTCTATGTTAGAGAATCATCAAGTTTAAGTTAATGATCAATATTCCATGTTGCATTGCTAACAATCAGTGCGCACAACTCGCACAGGCGCCGCTCCCGGACGCACTACTGACTGTTTACAACTCATCATATTCGGCATAACTTAACATTGATGTTTATGGTTATAAAGCATTATCTATGACGATTAATATTGCCAATACTAATTAAACAAACACACTTAAATAACCGTGTAATTTTATATTCTCTAACATATATATGACTTTGACTTTTACTTTGAACATATATATGAAGGCTATTGAACATATATATGTATATACGTACTTATAGAGAGTAAGCCAAAAACATTACCCTTTCTTTTGTTTTTAACTTATTCGATTCTTTATAATTAAATTGTAAGCAAGCACATCCCTAGCTCTGTCCCAAAAGGGTGTTACGGTAGATCTATTTATGTGACGCAGTGGCCGCCGGGTGACGTATGGCACCGATTTATTATCTGTGCTTACCGGTTTTAACGGTTTTTACTCTGTACCCGAGTTAATTTGGCGGTATTATTCATTTTCGCTGTGATATTTTTTTATTTTTAAAGTAGCAAACCATGTTAAAAGTTATAAATTGTTTTGTGTTTTATAAATACTTATAAAATTGCTATACATTATCAATAAACACCAGAACCTTGACTGACAGATCGATTAATAGTGAATTTGTTATATTATGTACAGTCACTATAAGTTGGAGTTAAGTGACTAAGGACTAATTTTAAATGAATCATTAAACCTTAAGGAGATACATTAATTTGATTCGTGACGTCACTGCTATACACTTTTTCTACTAAAGTGTGACGTAATCAGCCCCCTATAATGCGCTATATCCAAGGAGTCTCTTGGTATTTTTACTAAGTTATTTTAATACCCTGTTGTCTTGCTATTTATTGTATGTATGTATTTATTAAACAAAAGTATGTATATGTAATTTATTCCGTTATCTAGTTGCCATAACACAAGCTTCTGCCTAGCTTGGAACTAGTTGGCGCTGTGTATAAATGTCCTGAAAATATTATTTTTATTATTATTGGCTATTATTAAAACCATATAAATATTAAGCTTATGGTCCTCGTAGTAGAAAGAAAGTAGACTAGAAAGGAATCATTAAAAATCGATATTAAACTTTATTAGTCCTATCATATTTGTAGGTAATTGTAGCATTCCATTAAAATTCAAAGCATCACTTCTGCTGATTTAAGTGATCAAAGGGGGACAAATAGCTAATTTAATTTCACACTTGCAATAAACAAACAGACTGAACAATAGTTAAATTGTCGACCATTACCGACCCTACAGTTTAGCGCTAAATATTTGGGGTGCTTTCGTTTTGGGGGTGCGCGGGTACAAGCGAAAACGCTCGGCTTACATTCAAAAAATGCAATATCATTATTTTGGTTTTTTTTTGGTTTTAAACTTACATTGTCAATTGAATTATGAAGCAGTATTTATTAATTTAAATAATCTTTTGTCGAAGCAGACAAATTTTATATTTATGTTATAAGTTTCAGACACCATGATTGCTTGGAAGATATCGCTTTTTAGCAATAAGGCGGTCAATTGATGACATATTTTATATCTTTTTTATTATTTATTTATTATATTTTCTTCTTAAATTATTCCGAAAATAGAACTTAAATGATTTAAGCTAGTCAAATACAAAAGATCAATTACAAAAATACAATAAATTAGCTTCATACATGTAAAAATCATTTCTTCAAGCATTGGAAAAAAATAAAAAAAATCTGTCCTCATAATAACCACATATACGGAACCCTCAATCCGCGAATTTAACTCGCACTTGGCTTATTTTTATGTAAGTGAGAACATATGATGAGGTTGTACTAATTTTATTGGTTAGGGACCAATTTTATGGTCCATCGCGTTAAGCAGGGACTTATTATAATTATATATTAAAAAGAAATAACGCGCATATGGTCATATTTGGTTTAATATTTATTTTATTGCCGAGATGAGCATTACACGGTTAACATCTACGAAATTTAAGAGTATAATGACGAATTCTAGAAACTTCCTTTAAGTTCTTTTGTCGCAAAATAAAATAATTAAAAAAAAAATTAACTGATTTCAGACTAAAAAAGGAAAAATTAAATTTGCTTCGCACAAAAGTAATGCGTATTTTTATAGACATGATTAAACAGTTATTTTATAATTTAGTCGGTGCTAAGTAAAGCAGTAACAGTTGTTTGGTTAAATCGATAGTGTATTGACTGTAGGCTGTTGTAGCTTTTACTTAATATCGAATACCGACCGACCTCCTTGACAAATTTTAGAGAAATACATTCAGTACTTTTTGCGTAATAGAGCAACGAACATACACTGTCGTAAACTGTTGCGTTTACTATAATATAATACTAGCTTTTACCCGTTGTATCGCTTGCATTTAAAAATCGTTCCATTCATAAATAAATAAAGAGGCTAAGTTCTTTCTGTTACTTTCAAGAAAATGTGTACAAAATGTCATTATAATCAGTATAGCAGTTTTTGCGTGAAGGCGTAACAAACACCTCTACTTTCAAATGTATATTATTAAGTAAGGATAAGGAATAATATAATACAGAAGACAGTCCTTCTACTCCAATAACGACTGACTCTAAACTCAAACAGTATTGCCGAATATTATTTAACAATAGACAATAGAGTTATAACGCTCCGCCGAGCGCAAGTCTGCAATCAACCTTATTCAATTTGTCTCTGGCCAACTCTACACAAGACAGTATTGTCTTTGGACGAATCCCGTGTAATATATGACGCTGTTATTTCAAAATTCGAATGTTCGTTTAGGAATTTTATATTACAATATTAAAAAAAATAATCATATGTTTATTTTTGATTTTTTAAATAATATTTCTTTGTTGACGCCATCTTGGACAGATGTTCACTATCTGAAGCTAGAGAACGTCCTATCCTACTAATATAATAAATTAGAAAGATTATGAGAATGTACGTATGGATGTATGTTTGTTATTCTTTCACGCAAAAACGGCAGCACCGATTTAGTTGAAATTTGGTATGTACATAGGTGATACCCTGGATTATCTAATAGGATACTTTATATTCCGGTATTGCCCCGGGAACGGGAACTACGCGGGTAAAACCGCGGGGCACAGCAAAATCTATACTAATATATAAAGCTGAAGAGTTTGTTTGAACGCGCTAATCTCAGGAACTACTGGTTCGAATTAAAATATTATTTTTTTATTGAATAGACCATTTATCGAGGAAGGCTTTAGGCAACATAACATCACGCTGCGACTAAAAGGAGCGAAGAAATAATGGAAAAATAAATCTACGAGGACGAAGTCGCGAGCAACAGCTAGTCATTTATAAACTAAATTCAAAACTTGAAAACCTACCACGCGCATTTAAAAACAAATAACGATTAACAATATCAATGGCGACAAATTAAATAAACGAATTATAGCCCAAAGTCACGTTCAGTACATATTAACTATTGATTTTAAAGTCCCACTCTTGAGCACGAAACTTTGTTGGTATTGGAACACGCCTCCTTAATGCTTTTTTAATATTCCTATTTAATCTGGACTTGATGGTTAAACGGCAATTATATTTGAATTTCGAACACGGTTTTTCTGTTTTTTTATATTTGATATACAATTCTATCCAAGGAGTTTTGTTGCTCTTAACAAAAAATTCGTTAACGCTATACTATAATATTAAGTTTATATTTAGTAAGAAATTGTGAATATTTTATTAATTAATTATCTACGCTGATACAATAATAATACAAGTAAGATAAAACTGTGAGCTAAATAATAATTTACATATTTAATATTAAAGTCTGTGATTTACACAGACCATAAAATTTTCTAATCTTCCCTAATTTTCCAAACGGTAAACAGACATTTATTCTGCCGCCAAAAGCGCCGATCAAACGTCACAATGACATTTCGCGAATGACAGATGCGTCGAGGATTTAGGCGGGAATTTATCGGCTTGTGCAAACACGACCAAATGTCGCATCGGGCAATCCTGTTAGGCTAATTGATAATTATCATTTTTATGGGCTTAGGCGTTTGCGATAAATGCAATCCGTAATTTCATTTTCGGTAATTGTATGTAAATGCTATAGTGGTTCCGATGTTTGGTTGTTAATTTGTTTTTGGAGATGTTGATTTATAGTTGATGTTTGTTTTTACCAATATATATACCTAGGCGTCACTTTCGACACAGCGATGACCTTCTCCGCGCACTCCAGTCGCGTCCGACGAAAGGCACTCTTCGTAATGAGTCGCCTCTATTACCTTATAAACAAACGTAGTAAAATGTCACTTCGTAATAAGTTGACACTCTACAAAACGTGCGTCCGCCCGATTTTAACTTACGCAAGCGTCTCGTTCGCTCACCGCGCGCCCGTTATCAATAAATTCCAGGCCATCCAGAACCGGTTCATGCGAATCGCGACTGGAGCCCCCTGGTTCGTACGCAACGTTGACCTGCATAGGGATCTCGAGCTCCCCACCGTGGCCCAATGGACGAAGCTATTGTATAAGTTCTATTCTATTCTATTCTTGGTGAAATGGCAGTGCTGTGGCTATATATTGGTTAGACATATTCAAAGTCAAAGTCAAAATCAAAATTATAATTATTAAACTAGGCTACATATAGTAACACTTCTGAATCTTCACGGTATTACAAAACATTTACCACCGGTTCACTTAAGTTTTTTTATCCTATAATCAACACTATATTATAAAGGTTTGCTGTTTCTTAACGTTTAAACGGCTGGAGCGATTTGAATAAAATCTAGCATGGGCTACGTTTTTCGAACACTCATAAAAGAGAATTAAGAGCTCTTCTTGCTGGTGAAAACATTATCATTCGATAGTGTATACAGTTTTTTATCGCTTTTCAATTAAGCTTGTTAATTTGCTGATTTATCGCTGTCTATGTAATATTTTTTTTGTCTGTATTATTTATATATTTTTGTGTATTCAACTTAGTAATTTTAATGTAATATGCTGTCTGAAGAAATATGTTGAACGCATGCTATATCCTTTTATAAAAAAAAATCATAAAAGCTATTGTCAACGATGTCATATATTTTACTAAGTACAGTGAATTCTTCTTTAAGGATTTTAAATAAATTAATAATTATTTTTTCCCTCATAAACCGTGGGGTACAGCTTCCGAAAAAATAAGGGACATTTATTACTATTCTATCATCCAAATCGTTGTTAAGATATATTGTATTTGGGGTCTACCTACTATGGTTTAGCTGACCGGACAACGGAACCCAAATCAGCTAAAACAATTACAAAAATGCGTCATCAGATTACGAACAAACATTAAGCAATGTTACATTTAATTGGTTGATAACACAATCAGATCTCTGATACGATATTTGTATTCATTAGGAATATTCATAATATGTATTTTCAGTACTAACTTTTGCCCGCGACTCCGTCCGCTTGGACTTTCATATAAACTTTGACCCCCCCTTCCTCCTCTTTTAACCCTTTTTTCCAGTTAAAAAGTAGCCTATGTCCTTCCCAGGCTCTAGATCATCTGTGTACCAAATTACGTAGTAGTTTTTGCGTGATGGAAAGACAGACATACAGAGATACTTACGCATTTATTATATTAGTATGGATAGTATGGATGATTAATTCAATAAACACTATTTAGTTATGGAATAAAAAATATAAACAATTATTAATATTTTGATTACAGTATCGACACGGGGACGAAAACTAAAGTAAAGTCGTTGATCGTGGCTAGTTAATGCAATAGTAAAAATTTGCTTACTGAAAGAGCGATGTCATATTTATTCATCTTCCATTATTTGGCGCCGCAATTTTGTGGGAGGTGGGATACCCTGTTGTTTATGACCCAACGGTCATAAACAACAAACTCTTTTCTGTATAATATATTGACAATTAAGAATTTTTATTAGCATTATTCTGACGACCGCTTGGCGCAGTGGTAGCACAACTGCTTTCTGCGCGAAGGGTCGTGGGTTCCATTCCCACACCGGAAAATATTTGTATTTTTCTGGGGTCTGGGTGTTGCTATGTATTGTATGTATGTATTTACAAAAGAAAAGTATGTATATGTAATTTATTCCGTTATCTAGCTGCCATAACACAAGCTTCGGCTTAGCTTGGAACTAGATGGCGCTGTGTATAAATGTCCTGAAAATATTTATGTATTATATTATTATTAAACTCTACCCCCTAAAAAGGCTACCAATAAATATTAAAATTAGTACTTACAACGGAATCGGTCTCTACGCAGATGAAACTATAACATACCTTTTATTCCAATGAAATTTTAGACCTTTATATTATCTTTTTTTCTCTTTCTCATCTACTTCTGTCTTCCCCAGGAGCTCCTCACGCACTGCTGGGCAAAACGCGGCGGCCTCGAACAGCGTTTACATCGCAACAACTGCTGGAGCTAGAGAAACAGTTCCGAATGAACAAGTACCTGTCTCGGCCGAAGCGGTTCGAAGTAGCTACCAGTTTGATGCTCACTGAGACACAGGTGAGATTTGGAAGCTTCGAATCATATAGCATGTTAAGAATTTTATTTCCTAAATTTTCGAGTAAAATAAATTTAAAAATCAATCAAAATTAACCAAAATCCATAAATGGCATAATATGCTGGCAACATGTTCGCTGTTAGCTACTAATTTTATGTATAAACTAGGCGTTGCTCGCGACTTCGTCCCCGTCGATTTCTTTTTCCATTATTGCTTTGGTCCTATTAGTCGCAGCGTGATGTTATGCAGCCTAAAGCCTTCCTCGATAAATTGTTTATTCAATAAAAAAAAATTTTTCAATTCGAACCAGGGGTTCCTGAAATTAGCGCGTTCAAACAAACAAACAAATATAATCTATAATATAAAAACGAATCGCAAAATGTGTTGGTAAGCGCATAACTCGATAACAGCTGAACCGATTTACATAATTCTTTTTGTAGAATAATCCTGGATGTACCAGGATGGTTTTTAAGCGAAATGGTAAGCATAGGATATAAGGTTTCGGGTCGGATTAGTACAGCATGAACGACGTCGCATTGGGCCGGCTAGTATCATATATTATATAGTATAGATTGTAAAAGGACTTGGCATCACGCGCTGTTTAATGAAATATTTTGATTATTATAATGTATTATATTATGTAAGTACCTACTAGATCATAAATGTATTCTTTTATTCTTTTTCATTATTAACAGAATCTAAAATCTAAAGTTAAAGTTATTATCCATTTAACATTCCACTCGAATCACGGTTGAACCCTTGCAAAGGTTCAACACCTCCCCATAGACAAAAGATAACTTCCCGCCAAAAACGACGTCATTTTGACGTTTGCGAAATGGCGGCGAGCTGTCAAGTGCGGATTTGGTACAAATGCTTACAAGATTAGGGGAACGCCGTAAACGTTATTGTTAGGGCCTTTATGTGGGTTTCAAGATTAATCTCGGCCCGTGATATATGATGCTGCGTTGAGATAAAAAAGATTTCACATAAAAATGATAACTGTTTCGGGTTGTAAAATATTTTGAGTGTTGTGAAACATTAATAGATTTCTTTATTTGTTTCACCTGTGGTTTATTCTATATTGCACATACAGTACAATCAGATGTATGTAGGATTTTTTATTAAATAACTAGCTAGCCCAACGCGTCTTTGTTCACGCTGTACCTAGACACCTTTTTTTACTTTAGAATCATCCTCGTTTACCGTAATTCGGTTCAGCGGTTAAAGAGTTATGCGCTTACCATCGTATTCATCGATTAATTTTTATATTATAGATAGTTTTCAACAGTTAAAGAACTTTACCTAATTATAACACAAATTAAATAACATTTCTTTTACGCCATGCAATATCGACAACATACAAAGAGTCAGATTACCAAAATTTACTATAAAATCTACACAAATTTTGCGATATATGTATATCTATTGTCTATAGTTAGAAAATTATGTTATAAGTTAGAAATACACCATAACATTGACGATGTGTATGACTGATGTGCATGTTAAATTTTAACATAAGGGTCGAATAGTGATCCCTTAAATGTCGTTTTTAACTTGCAAAACTGTTAAAGTCATTGTAAACAACGCAATATCTGCAGAACATTATATTTTCCTTTACTTGCAGGTAAAAATATGGTTCCAAAACCGAAGAATGAAATGGAAACGCTCGAAAAAGGCACAGCAGGACAGCAAAAAGGATTCAAGCGAGGAGAAAAACAAAAACAAAGATCTGCACGAGCACGACAAGCCCCCGCAAATGGCGGGAGATTTGACACCTGTCAAACCGCCATTGCTAGACAGGGACAGAATGATCGCGCTAGAGCGGGAGCGCTCGATGGCGGCGGCCAACTTTAATTCGAATTTGGAAAACAATAGACGTAGCCTTGTTATGAACCAAGATGGCCGACCCGGTGTAAATATGTTCAAGCCGTATGTAGTATGATGAAATTAAAACAATTTTGTTTTTTATTTGTAAATATTATATATGTATGAGTTGTGCAATTTTATTTTAAAGGTAATATAATATATATATTTTATATTTATTAACGTTAAGCTAAGATAGTCATTAATATAATTATGAAAGTAAGGAATTACGTAACGTCCTTAAACTATTAGACAAAAATAAGGTACAAATATGTTTATGGTGTATATAGATAATAAAATGTAGATAAAATATAATTAGTTAGGCATTCAGTATTCCTACAAGTGCACTAGTTCATAATCTAAGACCTAAATTATTAATTAAAATAAA
>JADANM010006970.1:2221739-2261914 GCA_026213755.1 Eurema hecabe | reverse complement strand
ATGCATTGTCATAGGGTCATGCGGTCATTGACACGTAACAGCTGATCGCTCTAAAGTGGTGTCGTAGCGTCGATAAATTTAAATATCGATCGATGACTAGCAAGTCAATAGAAATAAAAAATCAATATCTTGATATATACTAAATAGTTCAAATGAAATGAATTTTTAATACATTCATTCAAAATTAGGTGTTCTTTGCGATCCTTAAATATTACCACGCATTTCTGTTACACGTTGTATATGCAAGTGTAAAAGCAAGTCTACTCGATGACACGCACATAAGCCCACCGATAATGTTGCTGCTATAAGAAATTTACATTATAAATGAGGAATAACCATGTTTCTATGCACTGCAACAAAAAATCTACGTAAGTAGACAAAATTGTCTACTTTAAAATGGCTTCACTTTGCGTTCTCATATTACTGTTCTAGTTGTTAATATTCTATGAGCTGGAAATATTTATTAATAAATCTTTAAATTTTAAATGTATACTCTACACTTTGTTCTAATTCTACTTACATAGTATTCTAAGCTCTTGTTCAGATCATCATCGGTGACGAATTTAGTCTTGGAGAAATCTGGGTTCATACCACCGTTTTCCATAACCAACTGCATTATAGCCAATTTACCGGTCGCCTTGTAGTATACCCGTACGTAGTCGTCCATTCTTTTACCTGCAGACGTTTCACATCTATACTAATATATAAAACTGAAGAGTTTGTTTATTTGTTTGAACGCGCTAATCTCAGGATCTACTAGTTTGAATTGAAAACTTCTTTTTTTATTGAATTGACCATTTATCGAGGAAGGCTTTAAGCTACATAACATCACGCTGCGACTAATAGGAGCGAAGATATAATGGGAAATATGGAAAAAACGGGGAAAATTATTCATCTTTGAGGGCTTCCTTTGCGTGCGCTGCGAAAACGGTTCAAGATACAAAAATAATATGTATGAAAGAATTATTCCTCTTTAAATGATCTAAAAAAAGTCCGCGACAGTATATGTCTATCTTCTAAGATTGACTCACTATACCATAATAATAGAAATAGATCCGACAGGGACGAAGTCGCGAGCAACAGCTAGTATTTTATATAATGACAAAAATATTTAAGGACAAGTTTTACCCCATGACCCCTAGCTATGAACGAACACAGTGGGGTTCCTTCAGATCAATCTTATGAGGTTATTCCCCACCGAAACCGTAAAAAAAGGAAAAATTTTGCTTATTTAATCACAGTGCATACACAATTTAATATGCAAATAGTATTTGGATAATATACAAATATATATTAAAACTTAAAAATTACTTTACTGTGTCAAAGCAAAAGCATATATAGCTATTTAAATACAAACTTAGTAAATGCCTTCCCCTAAATAAACATTTTACTGAATAAGGAAAATACACAAATATTATATGTGTACATTTTACCTCTAAACTAAAAGTGATATTTTAAATTGTACATATTTAAATTTTTATAAGTATATGTTGAATAATACATAGTAAATATTGCTCGTTTAGTAATTATTTAAATTAAGGATAGCGTATACATTATATTTTTGTAACTAGAACCATCGCAGACCTATCTTTGCTTCTAAGTGCTTCTTCACATGTCTACCATGTCTTGAACCATTTAATCATTCAGAACTATTTCCCTTGTTCCCCTCTTTAGTGGTCTTTTTTGTAGAGGATTTAAAAGGAAGAAGGGAAGACCACTGAGAAGATGGGAAGATGATTTTATAAAAATAGCTGGCAAAACATGGCCCAGAGTGGCACGCCAAGAGGGAGAGAGGAGGTACTTGGGGAAGGCCTTTGCCAAGAGGCACACAGGAGCAGATTGACCGCGCTACAATAGATTTGATGTATAAAAAAAAATTAAATATGTAATGTTTCTATCCTGAATAAATCACTTGAAATGAAATGAAGTGGTCTTTTTTAAACAGCTCTTAAATTATAATACAATTTAAATCTCAAAACTGTTAAAGAGACATATTATCCATTATATAGTAAACGCATGTTTGAACTCTTAGGGCTGAGTGCATAAAAAAATGCTGTATTAGTGTAAAAGACTGTCTTTGTAAAAATTATTTTGTATGAATATAAACTTTCAACTTACAAATTCCGTCAATCATCTCAGAGATATAAACAGCTGATCTATGAGCTGGTACTTTCTGTTGCATAGTGTTGCCCTCTGCGTCCATCCTGAAGTTGCCAACCTGAAATATTTTTATTATCCTATGTCAGTTTTATTTTCTTCATACTAAAGAAAGTTTTTTAAATATTAAAGAATTTTTTTTCCTAAGTAATTTAGATATTAAAAAAGTTATAAACTACTCTCTCAGCAACGGCTGACAATTTTTTTTTATTTCGACATTATCAAGACAATTTTTTTAATTTAAACTAATTGTTATTCATGTGATAAAAAAAAGAGTTGTTATCATTCAAACTATGTGTCTGTGGGACATTTAAACTGACACAATTTATGTGAAACTCTATGCTTTGCAAACATATCTATACTAATATATAAAGCTGAAGAGTTTGTTTGTTTGTTTGTTTGAACGCGCTAATCTCAGGATCTACTGGTTCGAATTGAAAAATTCTTTTTTTATTGAATTGACCATTTATCGAGGAAGGCTTTAGGCTACATATCATCACGCTGCGACTAATAGGAGCGAAGATATAATGGAAAATATGGAAAAAACGGGGAAAATTATTCATCTTTGAGGGCTTTCTTTGCGTGCGCTGCGAAAACGGTTCAAGATACAAAAATAATATGTATGAAAGAATTATTCCTCTTTAAATGATCTAAAAAAAAGTCCCCGACAGCATATGTCTATCTTCTAAGGTTGACTCACTATAACATAATATTAAAAATAGATCCGTCATCCGACGGCGACGAAGTCGCGAGCAACAGCTAGTCTTTAATAAATGCTAAAATTTTTGCATGTATAAGTAAATATGTTTGCTGCTCCCTTATTCAAAAACTACTGAATTAACTTGGTTGAACTTGGCCTGCAGATAGATCAGACCCTAAATTAACACATAGGATATTTTTTATCCCAGTATTGAAACAGAAACTGATACGCAAATTAAATTAAAGTACAACTTAAATTACAATTTGACAGTTCACCATACAATTCTGTCTGTCTGTGTATAAAGTATGTACAACTATTTGTAAATTTCATTGAGATTGTACTAGAATTGATTTTACTTAGGATTAGTGATTAAGATAAAGTTGATAAGTAATTTTGTGTGATAATCGCACTATTACCTACTAAAGAAACAGCTTCATTATAAGCTTTACCTATATTAATTATAACAAGTTTATTATTAAATTAAAAGAATTACTATTCTTTCTGAAAAGTAATATACTTTCTAAAATGACTTCAACGTATTTTAATATACGAGAATTCTATAAAATAGAAATAAATGTAACTTTAAATTTAAAAATACATTAAAAATTATTGTAATACTTACATCAACTTTCTTCCATTTGTCCACTTTTTTTATTGCCCTATCAAGTTCTTCAAACGTGGTCCGGCAAACTATAAATATAAGTGAATTATTAAATAAATCTTATTAAAATAGTATTTCTTACAAATAGTTGTTTTATTACAAACCTAGGCATTTCAAATTTCGCGGATCTATCGCGGCTGAAACTATAACTAGAAGAAATGGAAGTACTAATAAAGAACACGTTAAGCGCATTTTTAAGATTTTCAAGTCCTTTTTCAGTTAAATTTTGCAATAAAATGCGGCTGGAATAGGAATTCTACGTGTAAAATTGTTTATCAATTCGTATTTCTCGTAAATACACGAACGCTCTTGTGATTGGTCTGAGGTCTCTCGATATTGTCAAATTTTTGACAACAGACATTGGAATGCGTTATTGCCACAATCACAACTTTATTGTTTTATACAGCCAGCTGAAATATTTTCTAAATTACTGTAGTATTTTTGAATGAAATAATAACGAAATATAAATTTATACAAAATTATATACCAGCTATAATTAGGCTAACTAAAGAACATTTTTAATAAAATGACAGCGTAGTAACGTCACAAGATGTCAATGTGTGAATGTTAAACAGGCAGCCATCACTCAATTATGAACGGATATCATAAAAGAAACTTACATGATATTAGTTATTATTTTGTTAATATTTTCATATAAATACATTTTAAATCGCAATATTTAATTGTGAATTAATTTTTGGACTTTTAAAATGTAGATATAACATACACAAAAGGTAAGAAAAAAACACAACGTTTGTTTCTAGCTCCCTAGTTCACTCGCACTCCGGTTTTCCGCCCGCCTCCTTCCACCATCAACCGACCCAAACTAAACCAACAGAACAGTTCGCATTCGGTCTCTATGCGCGGAAGACGTACGTTTGACGGAATGCATATATTTTTTGTGCACTTTAAATCCTTTCAGAACCTTAAAATACCATAATAAATTTGTTTATTACATCAAGAAGTGAAGTTCCTGTGAAATTTGTTTAGAAAGTAATCGATTTCGACTATAATACAGGTAAGTGGTCAATTGACAGACTGCATCTTTTACCATTATTTGCTTTTTAATTACATAAAAAAACTATTGCAATTGCTTTTTAGTTAAATTTTAGTAGTTTTATGTAAGAAAAACATGTTTTTGGTACCATATTGTAATCTATAAATATCTACCATAACCGATCCTTCCATACGTTAACCATTTTAAAACGCAATTTCAATAAGATTTCGTACCAATGGCTAGTGAATGAGCACAAAATGTTGTTAGCGTTACGAGTTTGGTAAAAAACGTAATTTCATAATGATAGTCCGCGCGCTCTCGTCGACAAGTTGGCAACGCGATGTCTAATTCAATTGTGTAAAAAAGTTCAATCGTCGTAAACAAGCAAGTGTCTAATCCGACCGGCGTTTCCCTTTGTTTTTTGTGTGAAATCGGCTCTTTGTCCTTCGTCGAAGAGCGTTGGGTGCGCCGGGGTATAGGAATTTCGACTCTAGAAATGTGCCATAATACATAATGATATACATTCGTCGCTCGGGCCGCTCGCTGCCGTTCCCCGCGTCGTTTTCATATAGCTGTGTTCGTGTGTAGCTACAGAGAATACGTCAGTGTGGTCGTGCGGTAGTTTGTTTATAGTGCGCGCCGACGTAAACCAGCCTCTAAGGCGAGCGGCGCAAGGCGCGGTATGCTATATAGGTCGGCGTCCTCGTCGCTGTTTGTCTATCGATCTCTGCGGTGGCCAATAGCATATGTCCTGCGCGGCCGTACCTCACCCCGCTCTGGTGAAAGCCGGCGCGATGTATCACGCTCACAACTAACATCTATCTATATTCTATATTACATGTACTATCTTATCATATAAGACGCAACAGCGTCGACCGCTTTGTTCGCCTACGGCCGACTAGATTTCGTATTTATACATCGTATAGGTGGCTCGGAGTAGGAGATAGTTATGAATGTTTTGTATTTGTAGACTCGTCGGTTCTGTTTGCGGAGCGTCACGGTTGCGCGGGGGGGTGGGTATGAACCCGAAATAGACGTGCGGATTGGAAACGCAGCGACGTGGCAACAGCGCCACTGTGCGTTCAGTGTAGGTTCAAAATGGCGCCTGTGCGTGATCGATACCGTGGTACTCTTGCTAAAATGTCCGTATTTGTGAATAATCTGGTTGTTGGTCGGCCCAAATGGTGCTCTGGGAACGCGGGGTGTGTGCCTCGCAAGCCGGTGCCCGACCTCAATGTACGTATCTTGCAGAATATTGCGCCGATACCTAGCTAGCTATGGATATGTAGTGATCGTCAATATGGTCTGTACATATCGCTTGCATAACCATATCTATCCATTAGGACAATGTTCTAAGCTAGTAAACCTATGGTAAATGACACATCGTATGCGAAATTGCTTCCTTTTCAGGTGTTACGTAATACACTTTTTACAAATAAGTGTTTAATCCCGGTATTGAGGACAAATAGTTTTAAAACAACAATTATGGCTATAGTCGTATTTTTTTACATGATACTCGTAACGGAACATAGTAAAATTTATAAATCATGATCATGAGGTTGCATCTGCTAATGAAAACAAAATGGCCGCCGCAATCGTAAAATTAAGACGCAGTAGCGAGTACGTAGCGCTGGCAACGTCGCCTCTCGCCGCGCTGATGTAAACCCAATCACTTGTTCCATCCGATAAGAATTTTTCAAGGCTGACCGATTCGTACACATCTTACAAAGTAAATTAAAGTTAGCAAGATATACTCAAAATAAATGACGATCTAATAATGAGTCTTAGTATTATCTTCGAGAAAATAACAAAAAAGACCATGTTTTGTTTTGCCACGCATACCTACATAACCGAATGGTTATTTGTACACAGTAACGTCAGTGTGGCACATTGTTCGAAATATGACTATTAACTATCGTGAAGAGTTGTAACCAGCTCTCACACACACACATACACTGTATCAACACATAAATATGAGCAAGATTTTAATTGCACTACTTACGTGTAGTATGTTACATTGAATTAGCTTGCGTGCATTATTCTGCTAACTTTTGTACGTGTTTATACATATAAGGATTTTAATGATTACAGCTTTTGAAAAACAGTAAAGCTCTTCGTTTTATATTGGATATAATACTAGCCATTCGGAATCACGTTGTCTTTATCATATTGACCGTTTCTTTTTAATCCTAGTCTTAATCCTAAATTTGATCCTAATTTATTCCATTGTATGTTGATACATTTCGTTATTATTTTTATGTATATAAGAAGTATGTTGTAGTTGATTAGTACGTAGATAATTATCGTTGTAGTTAGCAATGGCTAAAAAATTATGAAGAATATAGCTTAATTAGTTTGGAACAGACAAGTGTTAAGGAAACATCACCTCCCTATTATAAATTAAACTTATTTACCAACAACATTCTTTTATTTTCCTCAAATAATCAATTCTTGATAACACTTATGAAAATTGATTGAATTTGCAATGCAACCTTCAATGGCAAGGTTGTGTGTAAATACGACTTTATAATTATGATCGGGGAGCACAACCTTCGTAACTTATCAAGAGTGTCTGAAAATGGGTTAAGGTCCATGAAAAACGTTTTCTTTGTCAAACTTGATGAAAAAATCGACTGGAATAAAGTCCATTGCTCGCAAATTTATCTGTACGTTCGTTTAGATTCGTCAATTAATAATTATTTAAATATATGTCTCCTTTTATATGATAAAAATTTCTAGAGAAGGAATATGCAAAATCTTTTAAAAATGTAGCCCAATCATTTTTCTTGATTCCCCTTTCTAAAGCTTTCTGTTGTCAAGGCAACCACTCCTGTGCTCATTCACTAGCGCACACTCTAGAAATCTTACTTATCACTACTTTTTAAATCAATATGCACCAGAATACATCATGGACGTTATTTTATTTTGATCTGCGTTTTGGCGGGAAAGCGGCGCCTCGTTCAAGCTTGTGTAATTTTGGATAAGGAGAAAGGAGATTGTTTTGGTCTACCAAGTTCGTGGTGATTCGTCGTTCGTGGCATTTCATATCACGTCCGTTTTGCTCTTTATTATTTTGTGCGACGTTGCCAGCTCGTCCCGAGCTCCAGGTTCGATTACACGGTCGCCTCAGGCCACCACTGGATCGAGTGGAGGCGCTGTCCGCTAAGCTTCGAGTCAGTCGGGCGCGCAGCTTGGTGCGCGACGTTCGTGCGCGGAGGGCTCCGCTCGCTTCCCTGGCTAACCGGTGCACTTCTTACGCGAGTGCGAGCGAGACAGCTTCTTGTTAAACAGAGGAAGTGGAGCACGAGTGAGACGGCAATATGGCAGTGTCGCAACCTCGCCCACCTGACCGTGTTGACGCCGCGCTCGAAAAAGTTGCGCCGTTGCGCTATTTGGAGGCGCACGAATGTGCCCGCACGGAGCGTGTCGTGACGCGTTATTATCACAAATTACTGCCATACAAGAGTTTTTTGAGTTACAAAACAAGATTTAAAGCATCTCTGAAGATTTTACCAGTAGTGCATTCTATTCTAAACGGTACGTGACCCAATGCAATATTTTTAACAGCCTGAAATACAAATAGCCGTTATCTACAGATAAGTACCTTGTACGTGCTCACATCTCATTATCGTCAATAAATATTGTAATCATACTTTAAATAAATAACTATACCTTGCTGTGTTTTGTTCGCGCCGGTATTTAATCGCCATTTTCTACATCGGTGACGAATACCGCCGCGCCGTCCCCGTTTCCTTCGGCCCAATGGAAACCGGACCTTACTGCTTTAATCTGTAAGACAATTACACAAAATCAAAGCCGACGTCAAATGATCATGATTCATTGTAGTTATAAAAATTTTTTTCTTGTGAGACTTGTAGCGCGAAAAAACTTAAAACGTGAACGCCGCAATAGCAAGTTGGAACGCGTCCGTAAAAAAGGCGGGATATGTCATTCTTGTCGTGTCATTTGTTTTGTGCTCAATCGGCCCGCCGTTCACTACTTTGGTATTTTTTCGTGGCCGCGTTGAAAGTTACGTGAGCGGATCGCATTTTGCGTTGCTTTCTGCTGTAATTGTGCATATAGCCGGTGTGATATCGATTTGTATACGTTTTCCGCTATAAATAAGTGTGAGTTTGTGTCATCGCCATCGTTCGAGACCGGTTTCCATTTAAACCTGTGTGAGTCGAGCGAGGCAATTGGAATTTCGAAGTAGCTAGTTGCTGTTTGACTTTCGACAACACGCCTTCATAGATTTTGATACATCGTTGCGTAATTTGTTTGTATTTTGTAAGCTATATAGCTTTCTTGTATGATGATTTGATAAACGTCACATTAATATTTTAAATAGCACGTCGCACGCATTAAGTGGCATGACGTCACCACAGTCGTGTTCACTAAATAATAGCTGTACAGAGTTAAGAAATTGTTTAACAAAAGATTTTAATAAAAGTGAGTGTTGATTTCAGGTTACGTAACGCAATCTACCAAATTCCAAAACTTAATAATTTTGTTCACGTGTATACAGTATATCATTAAACTTAATTAACCAAACGTCGTATTATAAGTAAATATATAATTTAATTGATTTAATAACATCAGTAACGGTTAAACCAAATAAGATAACCTGCTAACCTAAAAATTAGCTAAGTGTCACATGGAGTCTTCACGCTACCGTTACGCGTAGATATTAAGTTAAAATTAAGTTTAACTTCATTTTCATTAAATATTAATTTTAGTAAATTCATACGCAATAGATTGATTTTAAGTTTATTCGATTTTTAAACGATGCCCGATGGTAAGTTGTGACAAAATACCACGTTTTTCAATGATAGAAGAATGAATTAAACATTGTTTTATTGATAAAAATGTTTTATCACAGGCTTGATTACTTTTAAATTTAAATTGTTGTACAACAGAAGCAAAATAAAATGTAACAAAGAAAATCTAACATTGACATCTAATCAACCTTGTAACCTTTTCTTTAGAACTTGACACTGGTTGTTTAATGCTTGATCGGCATTTAAATGAACATTGCAACATATCAGTTTACTTAAAAAATCGAACCATGTTAAGCTATTTCAAATAAGTACCTATTACTGTGGAAATCATCACTTTATTCATTTAATTCTTGTCGCACATATAAAAAAACTTTGTTTGCATTCAAAGTCTAGAAGCTTGTCTTGTTTCTTAACTACAATCAAAATACCTTATACGGAATAAGTAAATAATGTTATTAAAATCAAAATCTTCATTTCTAGTTGTGAAATTTTTTTTTCACATATTAATTAACATATTATTAAGAAAACAAAGTTACTGTTATTCCAAGTATGTACTTTGGAATTTCTGGTTTGGTACTTCATAGTTTTATAGAGTTGAGTTTGTTTTCTTTTTAGTTATTGATCTGACATAAGATCAACCTTTAATACAAATAAAAACTGTTTTTTATTAATAAAGGTATAAAAATCCTTCCCTCAATCCCGTTGCTTGCTTTAAAATAGGCATGACAACTGCGTACAGTGGGATAAATTGATTTAGCATTGGAAGCGTCACACTCCAGTGGGTTATGGCGTGCCGAAAATGCTCATACAGTTTAATTTTAAATATGTACAGCATTCAATGTCCAATATCTTGCGTTAAGTTCAAAGATTTCATAACCTCTGGTGATTTATAGACTTGAAACTCTTCAGGAATGTATGTATGTAGTTACCATATCATATAATAAGGATCATAGAAGTAGGTTGAAGAGTGTGTTAAATTAGTAACAAAACAATTTGATTAATGAAAACCTAATAAATTTCAGGTGAACGTGTGATGGGCGTGTGATCATCACGATAATGAAACGTACCGGTCCCAGGCTAGGGCCTGATGAACCGGCGGCTATGTCGCAGAGTCCTGCTCAGGTAACATTTCTATATGTACATACATATTATAAGCCTAATAATTGCTGAATTCTATGTTCTCTCCATAGAAATCTAGAAATATAGACTGGTGATTGAAATATCTATTGTTGGCAAATTTCTAATATTCTCCGAATTTCATTTTAGTTAGATTAAAAAAGCTCAGTGTAGTAAATTGGTAAATGTCTAGAACATACATTACAATAAGGTAAATAACTTAATGATAGGTAAAATCAATTTTTCTTTAATATCTAAATTCTAAAATATCTTTTTAATATAATAAAACAATCCTGTTTCATCTACCATAACCAAGATGGGTTTAGAAAATTGGTAAAATTCCACCAGTAATTTCCTTATACATCGGAATTGTTAAAATGCAACAATTATGATTCAATCAATACCGTGAAAAACTTTTTTAGAAAATGGTGTTCATTGAAATATATATTGTAATACATTGCAATAATATGCATTATTAATTAATCTTTTACATAGTTATTATGTTATTTAAGAAAAAAAGATAGGCAGAAAAGATAAAAGCACTATCTTTCAGACTTCAGTTGATAAGGAAGTTCAATTTCCTGTTTTATATTGCTTACCAGGTTAGAATGTTGTGGTAATGACTTATAATCTTCATAATAATATAGATATACAAAACTTTTGCTTACAATAATAGTTACACCCAAAAATTTATTTTGTTTGACACAACAGAAAGTGGTTCTTTCATAAGGTATTTTAAATCTTAAAACCTCCGGGACGTTAAATTTATATTTTTACATGGATACTTATCAAAAACCATTATGGTTTTTTTATATACAAAATGCAGGACTGTTTTTCTTAAAGATAATTAAATATCCTTTGTTATATAAATCACTTTAATTTATGCTATAAATGCTGTGAAAAAGCATTTTACACAATGAGATTTTCAAGCATAAGGAACATACAAGTAAGTCAGTTAATTTACAATGTAATCAAAGAGTCCTTTGCCGTGGACCGGAGTCAATGAACGTCTTGATTGCATGCCAAAGGATGCGAATCATTGTCCTAAGTGTTCTTAACAATGTATAGAACATACATTGTTATAGCCACATCTAAGTAATAGTAAAACCTACGGAAAAAATTAATGAATTAAAAAGAATAATGTCTCTTGCAAGCTGGCAACTTCATCTTCGTCACTTCCATCTGGCGGTACACTAACTCTTTCGTATTTTCTCATAGATTTCTTTTTCATTTCGACTTATATGTATATTGGTTGGTTTTATAATAATAATCACAGATGGCAAGTGTAGGTGGAAGGAAACTATTATAAACCTTATTTACACATCAACAAGTATGAAGTTAGCTAGGTCAAGGTGTGAACATGTTAAAAAATATACATGTCAAGATAAAAAATGTGCATAATCATTGTTGGGCATGTATACTTGAGAGTATATGAGTATCACAAATAAATTAGAAATAATGTAAGTAGAATCTAGATATATGCACAAAAAAAATAACAGCTTTTCTATAAAATTATTTGATTTAAGTAATTTCTATATAAAATTATATTGTTCCTAAGTATTTAAGGATTATCTACGTAATTGTTTCATAGCCCTACTTAGAATGGTAATAAATGGCACTGTATTTAAAATAAGCTTCTTGAAATATTACTATTATTATAAAAATAGACATATTAAGTTATTTTAATATTTATAAAACTTTATACACATACAAGTTAGAAGGCAGCAGTGTATTAGCTGTGAATTTGTCACTCAACTCATAATTACCTATGCATATCGCACTGATAAGGCCAGGTTATCACTGTGCTACTCATGTAGACTACATAAACATGTTCAGATGAATCGGGTCATATAACTGCTTGTGTATATGCTAAGTACATATTTCCTATACTAAGAATTACAACTTAGGATGCTTCAAGAAGAGAGTGTACATCTTTTAAAAAGGTCGGAAACCCACTCCAGAGTTGTCAAGCTCTGCGAGTGTTGATGGGCGGCGATGACCACTTTCCATCACGTGGCTCGCCTACAAGTTTGCCCCCTATGTTATTTTTAAAATAAACAAAATATATACTGTATGTAAATGTAGGTATCAGTCTCTTTAGGACTTGTCATTATGAATTAAAAAAATAGGGTAAAAGAAATATCTATTATGGAATAATTATTTAATGAAATACTTAATTATTAATGGAAGACACAAATAAACATTAATAATAACTATCTTTCTTTATTAAACATATCAATATAAATTAAAACTATTTCACTGTAAAAAATATAAGCCTACAGTAACACCATCTTTACTTTTTAACAATGAAAGAGTTATTATCACCAATAATTGTGATTCCAAAGTGTGGAGCATCAATGTAGTGCACCCCTGCTTGGAGCAAAGTTCTGGGTAGCACTACATTGGTTATAGGCTGGCATTGCTCTTACCATCAGGAGGGCGTCAAGCTTGTCTTACCACTTCATAGAATTAAAAAAACAATTATTATTAGGTACTTCATTAACAAAAACAGTTAGGTATGTTTAAATAAGAAGAGGACTTGTTTCAAATGATCTTACAATTATGTGAGGGAGACGTGAGTTGGCATTTTGCGGGCATGAGTTAGCATAATGTATATACCTAAACCAGCTGTGTTCAGAGGTGTCACTAGCGTCACTAACAGCCAACTGCTTTTTCTGTTATTTTCCTGTAAATATAGTATATCCTATAAAACTCGTTGATTAAGTAATTATTTAAAAAAAAATACAAAATCATGTATTGCCCAAGTTAATTTAAACACAAAATATCACAAACCAAGAAAATTGGACGCCTTAAAAAAACAAATAAAAATACTGGGCATTAGGAGACTACTCAGTAATTTAACATCCAATTTTTCAAATTGGTTTCGTACATCCTAAGATTACGTCTAAAATCGCTGAATTTTTTTAACTTTAGCACCTAGTAAAGTGTATAGGCTATATTTATGAATTAACTGACATTTTGAATTAGGCAAAAGCCTAGGTAAAAAATAGTGTTTCAAATTTAATGCTAATTTACAGACAGTGAAACGCACTGAAAATTATACGTAAGTGTTGAATCGACTTTAATTACAGTTGCTTTTGTTACAAAGAACTTTAACTCTAAACTTGTTAACCTAATTTTGAACACAAAAACGCTATGAATAGTTCAATTTTTATATTTAAACCTTTCACAAAACAAATACATATTCAAAATATAATATAAATGTATTTGACATTAGCAAAATAAGGAAGACTTATTTATAAAAATTGTATTCGGTTGGTCTATTTTGAAACGAAAGGTGAATCATAGTTTGGCACGCGATGCTCGGTTCTCTATGGTTTTACGAGAGCAGATCAAAAGATCTGTGCGTTGTTTATTATTTTTGTTTAGTGGTAAAAAGAGTAGGTTCCGTGTCGTTGCTTTTCCATTTTTAGCAGATCCATAGAAATACATTATTTGTCTTTATAATGTACTAGCTGTTGCTCGCGACTTCCCCGTCGGATCTATTTCTATTATTATGTTATAGTGAGTCAATCTTAGAAGATAGACATATACTGTCGCGGACTTTTTTTTAGATCATTTAAAGAGGAATAATTCTTTCATACATATCATTTTTGTATTTTGAACCGTTTTCGCAGCGCACGCAAAGGAAGCCCTCAAAGATGAATAATTTTCCCCGTTTTTTCCATATTTTCCATTATATCTTCGCTCCTATTAGTCGCAGTGTGATATTATGTAGCCTAAAGCCTTCCTCGATATATGGTCAATTCAATAAAAAAAGAATTTTTCAATTCGAACCAGTAGATCCTGAGATTAGCGCGTTCAAACAAACAAACAAACAAACTCTTCAGCTTTATATATTAGTATAGATTTATTTAGTTTCTAGTAGTAGGGTTTTTATACATAGATGTAATAATTAATCAGTCCGCCGTAAGTGAGGCCAAAACTGTATATTAGTTGTGAAAAAGAAAATTCTTATACTAGATGACACGCACACAAGCCCGCCGATAATTTTGCTGATATAAGAAATTTACCCTATAAATGTGGGATTTCTGATGCGATGCACTGCGTTGACGATCTATGCAAGTAGACAACGTAGACAAACTTGTCTACTTTAAATTGTTCGGTTACGGTTCTAGTTGTTACTAATTAATCTATGTATTTTATTTATAATGTAAAAACTATGTTTAGACAGTTACAATTTGGGTTTTATACATCTACGTTGCTATGCGTTGTTTAAAGTGTAATTTAGCTTTCCTGTAGTTTTTTACCGAAGCGGTAATGCTATGGCGCAATACTGAAATGCTATTCAAATACAAGCAAGTCCCAAAAGGTGCAATTTGACTGTTCGTCGCGCGTATCTGTCAAAATAACTAGACTAGAGATGTGCTTAAATTCGATTTGCGTCTGAGTTTGACCGTTATTCAGATAATTAGAGTATGAAAATTGTTTATATCTTACCAACTTCCTCAATAACATAATAAATTCCTAATTACATATAAACGGAGCATAAAAAATTCTTTGATAATGAAACTCTATTTTCTATCCGCGACCTTTTGTAGTCAAACATCAACACAAAGTAAACACTTTGAACCTTTGTTTATTAGAATTAACCTTGAATTTTCTAACGTGATCGTCGTAGTATCGCGAGCGAGACTAGTGCTATGAAATGCGTTTTAACTCCGATGTTGAAGGACGGTTTTTATGGACTGGACCTCAACTGGTTATTTTTACAACGCAAAAAGTCGCTACTTATTGTATAACATTTATAGTTTATCCAAATATACGTCAATTAAATTATCTTTTTAATTAAAGTCTGTGTTTGCTCTGGTTCGGTTGAATTAATGTGCTATGGTTATTAGATTACATTCTTCTTTCGCTGTCCATCCCGTCCAAAAAATAGTATAACGTTCTAGACGTATAAAGCCAGCCTGGATTGTATTATTATTAAAAAATAAAATCACAGTATATACTATATAGATACGTTTTTCTTTTTATAATAAAAATAAGGTTGGGAAATTAAAGTAACATTACTTATAAGTATAAGATCTTTAAAGTTGAACTCCAATCGTAAGCGATTACATATTATGAAACCAGTTTTTCCCTCAATCCCGTTGCATGCTTTAGAATAGGCATGACAACTGCGTACAGAGGGATAGATTAAATTAGCATTGGAAGCGTCACACTCCAGTGGGTTATGGCGTGCCGAAAATGCTCATACAGTTTTATATTGAATATATATTTAATCACGTAACAGTTTTATTGGAAAGTTGGGGGATATTCTGAATTTTAATACACTTTTAGGTTCAATATTTCACAATTATACAGCTATGTATGTACTTAAATCTACTTTACGCAATGTTTCATTCATTTTAAAGAAACAGCTACATACAAAAACTTAATATTTAACTTAGTAAAAAATAAGCTTTCCCTTTTAATTATATAGTAAATTAGTTTTAATGTAAAACGATAACAACTTGCTTCCTAAATTTCCTACCTTATATTACCGTGGAGGTCAAGGAGACTGGTTAATCCCGGAATTTTAATATACTCGTAAGTTATTATGATGACAACTTTAATATGTTATTCTTATAAGATTTGTTTTCTTTGTTCTAGATTCAACAAGCAGGTGCAAGCAATATGCATACTTTGGCTCAATCAGCCCAACCTCAAATTTTAGGTAAGACAACATTTATTTTTTACATAAATTCGGATATTTAATTTTAAATTATTTCTTATATTAAATATCGCGTCGTTCTCTAAATTAGTACATAAATATCTTGAATAAAACAATTTCAAAAACTTGCATAAAAGCGCCGTCCCCTTGATACCTCATTTTTGACTTCTGCGCAGGTTTCATTCAGCGCTAAAGATTCGTGACGCTACTTATATATTATAACTATTCTAGTTTTAATATTGTCGTACCCCTAACGTTAATCTATCTATAAACAGGTGCAACAGCAATGCTATCAGTAGGAGGCGGGTTTGGCAGGGGCCCGCCGCGCGCCGGCGCCCCCCAAGTCATTAACTATCTCAAGGCGAACACCACCGTGCAGTACGCACCGCCTAAACAACCGCAAGTCCCGCCGCGGGTTAAGGTATGTATTACACAGACAAATATATCAACGAGGCTACATATAGTAAGTCGTTTGAATTGTCATGGTGTTATAGAAGGCAGTGTCTTAAGAGAGGAAGCAGGAAGAAAATTTAATAATGGCTTTTTACTTGTAATAGTGACAATTATAACAATATTCATATGTAATAGGATCACTATCCTGCAAGAGCCAAGTAACTAGTGTATTGGAAAATATGTAAATATCTATAGGGTATCACTTCATAATTTCATACTCCAAGTTCAGGAATACATATTTATTATAAATAGCAGAATTTAGTAATATTTGATGATGAACCACTTTTAAAGTCTAAATACAATGACCCCAGATTTTGACAATATTATCTAGTTTTCATCATAGGTAATTATCATCATAATAATCATCATAGTTTTGCATTTGCCCTGTTAAGTGGGTCATTAAACTTCTTAACAAAAATATGCAGTTCTGTTTCCAGTTTATAACTTTTAGAGACGGTTTTATAGATATGTTCAAAAAAAATTGGTAATAATTTAAAAAAAAAAACATGTCAATGAGCCACTATAGCAAACTGTCAACCGAGAATAACCTTCAAAACTTTCCAGCTGGTATCTCAACAAACTGGCATTGGTATCGGAGGAAGACAGTCTCCAGGCGTTCCCAATGTCCCACCGGGCGCTGGCGGCGCCTCCTTCCAACGTCTCAAGGTTGAAGACGCTCTCTCTTACTTGGACCAAGTGAAATACAAGTTTAACACCCAGCCGCAAGTCTATAATGATTTTCTGGACATCATGAAGGAGTTCAAGAGTCAGACGTGAGTAGCTTTTTGTTATAATAATAATATTTCATGATTTGTATATTATAATATTTGTAACTGTTAATTTGTTTATATTACAACAATTACACAATAACTTAGGAAACACTCTTATGATAAAAGATGAATCCCATGTCAATTTAAATGCCCTGTTTTTGAATACTGGAATGCAAATGAAAGTTAAATATAGCATAATAATATTATTGACACTTTGACAGTTAATAAATTTGAATTTATATTCCTGCATTAGACCATTACTTAACATGAAACATGATGAAATTAATTACCGTTTGAAACAAATGAAAAGAACAATTGGCTGCTTTTTTTTATTCTGACCTTTTTATTTATTTTACTCTCTTCAGTAGTATAATTAAAGCGAAATGTGTAAAATAGTTCAACTTACAGTATAGACACACCGGGCGTCATCACCCGGGTCTCGAACCTGTTCAAGGGACACTCGGAGCTGATTGTGGGATTCAATACCTTCCTGCCTCCGGGGTATAAGATCGAAGTTCAGAGTAATGGACAGGTAAGGCAATTATAAAACCTCATCTTAAAATTAAAATGAAATCTGAATCTATTATTTGGTAGAAAGCAACATGTATGAAAGCATATTGAAAACTTTGTGCCTGTGTTATATAGGCTTAAAAACTCAAGATTAGCGACACATATTTTAACACAGCGTCATTCGCCCCACGCTATAAAAAGCTTAGACTCATAAGTATTAAGTATATACCATACAACAAACATGATGAAAAAAATTACCGATTGACCGCAATGATAAAATTATTGGCTGCTTTTTAAGTTCTGACTTTTAACAATATTTTTCATACCTTTTTATAATTTATTTTAAATTTCATGTTACTAATTATATGATTATTACCCAGGTGTCAGTGTCGATGCCGTCACCAACAGGGTTGGGCGTCGGTGTGGTTGGAGTTGGCGGGGTTAGTGGGGTCAGTGGGGTTGGAGTTGGTGGGGTTAGTGGGGTCGTAGCTACCCCTGGAACTGGGCAAGTGCTGCTCGGAGTACATCATGCGCCTGCGCAGCCGCAGTTGGTGCATCTATTGCCGGTCCAACAGTAAGTGTTATTAATCCTATGCTGGATAGTAGAATTTACTTAAATGTAAATTATATTTCCACAATATAATTCCAAATAAAAATAATAATTCAAAGTAAGCTTCGAAATTATTTAAAAAAATATATACCTTATAAAACTCTTCTTAAATAGTATAGCTTTAATGAATTACATGACTTTTGCACATAAGGCTTGTACATTAAAAACATTTTAATAGTTTTAGTTTAATATAAGCTAGTCATATTTTTTTAAATATAGATGAAGAAGTAAAAAGAAGAAGTAAACCATTAATTGTATAATCTATTTTTTGTACATGCATCACATAATTGTTGTGTAAATTAAATTAACGTAAAAACAGGAAAAAAAAATCAAAATGATGAAATTAATTACCGATTGACAGCAATGATAAAAACTAGCGGCTGCTCGAAAGAGTTCTGACTTTCTCTTCTCTCCTCCCAAAATTCTCTATACTTTCAATTTGGTATTAACTATTAATATAAAAATGTTACCAGGTCCGTCAATCAAGTGGTCCACAATCTGTCCGTGAATCCTAGCCCGGCTAACACATTGCATCATATATCGCAAGCTCATCAACAAATCGAAGCAGCAGCGATACATCATACTAGCGGTGAGTTTATTTAAATAATTATATATTATTTGTATAGAAAATTCGTAAAATACAAAAAACAGAGCACTAAAGAGGAAAATATGGTGAAGGAAAGTATATCAATTTACGTATTTTATAAGTAAACAATAGCCTAAAAAAAGGTTCCATGTAGTTACCTACAACTATGATTGACAACTTTAGTAAGATATGATTTTGGATACAAAAAAGCAAGATCTAAAACTGTATTACAATGTTATGGATAGTTAAATCTTACACATACTAATATACGTAATATATGATGAAATATTATGTGTATTTAAAATTAAAATAAAAAAAACTTTATTGATGTATCATGAACAAAACAAACATTAAAATCAAATTTATCAAAAAGCGGCCTCATCGCTAGGAAGCTATATATACAGTGTATTAGTATATTTATACCAAATAATATAATAAATATAAATATGTTACAACAGGTGGGCCGACCAACACAGGAGGCAGCCACGCCACGGCCGCCGGTCAGCCTGTCGAGTTCAATCACGCTATCGAATACGTTAATAAGATTAAGGTAAGAATTTATAATCGTATTATCAAGATATGAGAACATGAGCCCTTGTTTAACCTTAGGGTATGACGTGTGAAACACTAACGGCGAAATACTCAATCGCAAGTCAACTTTAAGCACGCCTCAAGTCTAATAATTTTGACAGATTCCTATAGCGAACTGCTATATCAGACCGTTTTGAGTTGTACTTAAATTTGGATGCCTATGTGTATGTTGCTATAGTATGCTGACATTTGACTATTATAGTCAAATGTCAGTTAATTAAGTGAGTAGTTAATTAAATGAGGATGTGTAACTAGTTCCGCAGTTAAGCAGTCAAAAATTGAAGCATTATTTACTAATAATGAAGTCAATTTCATCCTGTTATATTTTCTACTAACTACTCTAAAGCGACCTCGTTCACGCTGTACCTATCGTACCCTAAATTTTATACCATGCACTTTCCATTTTTTTGCTTAAAAACCATCCGTGTTCATCCACAATGTTTGGTTATGGTTCAGCTGCTATCGAGTTATGCGTTTATCAACACATTTTTTGTTTCATTTTTATCTAATAAATAGATATGTATTTTTCAAGCTGATGTAGTATGTTATTAAACTTATAATTATTATAAAACACATTTGGAAATATATGATCTATCACTTATAAAGTAATATTATAATCAAAAATTAAATTTTAAAGAATAATATAACTAATATACACAATTACTTCCAACAGTCTCGGTTCTCCCGCCAACCGGATAAATATAAGCGTTTCCTGGAAATACTGCACGCGTACCAGCGCGGCCATCGCGATGTCAAAGAGCCCCAGGCGAAACAGCAGACGGAACAAGAGGTGTATTCACAAGTGAGTATAAAATAGTTTATTTTAGCCACAAAAAAATATATATTTTATTATTTATAGCTGAAATAAATTATTTCTAGAAATAAAAGTCAAAACTTGAACCCTATATTGGTTGAACTACCAAATTATGTCAAAATCGGTCTAGTGGATAGACAGATTGTTGTTAAAATATAATTTTCTAGTTAGAATCTGCATAAAAATGTTCTCAAAACATTTTCTTTATATCAAGGGTGAAATGTTTTGAAAACTGTATCTTAAGTTTTTTTGTAGTAAGCAAATCATAATTGCAATGTTTTTCAACACAAACGGTGTGATGACTATACTCATAACTAATATCTAACTACATAAAAAATTATTTTTCGAGTTTATTGTGAACACACCAACATCAATATAATAGTACAAATATAATATTTTTATTTACTTAACTAACTTTACTAATATATTTGTTCAGGTGGCAAAATTGTTTGAAAACCAAGAGGACTTATTAGCCGAGTTTGGACAGTTTCTTCCCGATGCTAAAGCAGTGACAAAACCACCACACTGTCCACCTCATTCAACAAGATCACCGCCGCCACCGGTATGTTCAATAAACTATTAAATTATGAACTCTAATTAACAACCAATGCGCAGAAGTCAAAAATAAGGTATCGAGGGGACGGCGCGTGATCGTCGGGTGCGCGAGCGTTGATTGGTTCCCCATAGTGGTGTCTTTGAGCACCAATACGTCAATTACGAGCGCGATTCTACCGATGCGCAGCTGCTCTCGTCCAGCGCTAAACATAAATGAAGCGTACTATACTAATTATGTAGGTAATTAAATTAACAAGCTGTGCCGAGGTTTTACCTGCGTAGTTCCCGTTCGCGAGGCAATTCTGGGATATAAAGTACCCCATGAGTTAATTAATCCAGGTATCGCCTATCTACATACACAATTTCAACTAAATCACTCCAGCCGTTTTTGCGTGAAAGAATAACAAACATTCTGACAAACATTCACATCTATATATAAAAAACAAAGACTGGTTTGGTACAACACTTATAACTCGAGATCGACTGGACCAATTTAAATGGTTTTTGGTTTGTTGGATTTGTATATATAATCTACAATAACAGAATACATTACAGAATAGAACCGCCCCATATAACAGAATACAGCTTAAATGTACTTACAATTTTATAGGGGGTAGTGAAAGTTTTTATGAAAGTCCACGCAACGGAGTCGCGGGCAATAGCTAGTTTATAATACTAGTAAGATAATTAATTTATCATCACAACCTTGACAAACAGTAATTAAAATATTTACTGAAATTAAGTAATTAATTAATTGATATGTCGTATTTCTATGAGAATTTAATTAAAGTTGTTTTCAATGAGTCAGATGACATATAAGTACATGTATAGTACGCATTGATATTCTGATGTAGTACCTTCAACGTTTGTATGATGACATTACGTTTTTGAACTACTATTATATTTAATATTGTAACAAGTACAAGGTTCAGTTTGTTTGTAACAAATATGTTGGTTAATCAGTTATTTTAATATTTATTATTAATATTTGTATAGATGCGTGTCGAGCCTGAACCAGAGAGATTTACCAGCGCGGCGTCAGTTTCGCCACCATTGCCGCAACATCCTATACACCATCCACAGGTAAATAGGAATTTATTTATTTATTTATGTAAATTTGAAGATAAGTTCATACAACTATAAACTTTAGATTAAATTCAGCCAGAAAATGAAAAGGGTTGTTCACTGATAACAAAAAGGAGGTGAATTGAGGTCTTAGCTCACAAACAATTAGATAACATTCCGTCCTTACATTTTGTATCCCCTCGGGCACCATACGCCATACACAAAAGATTTATATGGTGCCTGTGCGCATCATCCGCACGGAAACGGTTAAGACATGTTAGACAAATTTATTAAAGGCAAAAAAGAAGTGGAATCTAGTCAACTACTAGTAGACTTCAAAAAAAGGAGTCGTTTTCTCAAGTTATTTAATATATTAATAAATAATTTTCTACAGGTACCAAAGCACACGAGTGCAAGCAATGTGAGCGCACCAACGCCACAACATCATCATCTTAAGCGTTCACCCAGCTTCTCATCATCTACACCTATCTGTAAGTATCATTTATATTATTGATTAGTACATTAGTTTAAACAAACATATTGTGTATATGTAGATTTATACTTGTTGTTTACATTCATAAAAAAAATTATAGGCCCAGCACGGCATGATAAATTTAATTTTCTTTAACCTAAATCCAGATGAAACACAAAACTATAAATTCTCGTTGGCAAATAACCAACGTAATGAGATACAGTTTAGCTAGTATTAGGCAAGCGGCATTTATTATTAAACACTATTTAATTTATTAAGAATGAATGTTTTTTTTTTCATATATGTATTGTCATTGTCAAACTGCAAGAAGATGATTTCGAAAACATTTTTTAGGTCTCGCAATTACCTTTTAATTTGTATGATATTATTTTTTTTATCCCCTACAACTTTATTTATCAAATATATCAAGTAATCAACGAACAGCGTCCTCATTTACAACTATACTTATTGATTTACTATACTTTATGATTACATTGTTACAAGACTAATAAACTCCTATTCCAGCGTCCGGCGCCCCGCCAGCTAAGAAGGCGCGCGCGTGCGTCAGCACCACGCACGGCACGCACGCGCACCCGCACACGCACGCCGCGCACGCGCACCCCACGCACACCACGCACGCTGCGCACGCGCTGCGCGACGTGTCGTACGCCGAAGCGGCTAAGCTAGCGACGGCGCACGAGTACAATTTCTTCGATAGGGCGCGCCAGGCGCTGCGCTCGCCGCACGTCTATGAGAACTTCTTGAGGTGAGTCGCGTGTCACACGTGACATATGACATATGTCAGATCGAACATGTCACATGTTACATGGATTAAACCACATGGAACATGTCACACGCCAAATACCGCTAACCAGATTTTAAGATCTACATATGAGTTTTGGCGGGAATCGTGCGGCGTCTATATGTAATCTCGATTGAATATTCCTTTTTTGGTGCATAAAGTGATTTAATGTATGATTGTGATAGTGTATCATGCAGTAAACTAGCTAATAAGTGTCCAAGAAATGAAGAATTCATTTGAGAGCGCTTAGTAGCGCCATTCCGATTGCTCCAAGATTCGTCTAGGTTCTTCGTAAAGCTCACTATCACTTTACGAAGGGCAAAACGAAACGACTGACTGACTCTACTAAAGACGACTTGATAACGATTTTACTTGACATTGGCAAAAAGCTAAACGCTAATGCCATAATATATAAGAAAGAAAGAAGATCTACATATAATAACATATGCCATATTTAAGATCTACGTTATACAATCAAAAGTTAATGGTAGAGTCAAAGTAATCATTTTTGAAAGTTGTGGACAACAAGGATTTGTCTTTTAGGTTTTTACGGTATAATTCTATTTTCGTGAAAAAAAAATACTGTTTTTATGACTGATCATAAAACATCACTTAAAATTAAACATTTTAAACATTTACAAAAAATTAGTTCTTTATTTCAAGTTTCAAATCAACATTAACATTAATATAATATTTCACAGATGCCTGCTTCTCTTCACCAATGAGATTATTTCCTCGTCGGAGCTACTGTGTGTGGTTTCACCATTCTTATGCAGACATCCCGAGCTGCAGAAGTGGTTGCAAGATTTCCTTGGTCCTGTATCACCGCCTCATACACCCACAGCTCCTAATTCAGGTATTTATATAAGGATTTCTGACTAATATCTAAGTAATATCTTAAAGACAATAATTATCTACACGTAATATAAGTCTTTCTCAATCCCTAGGTATGCCGAGAGCTTTAAAACTACACAACCAATTCTCATGCGGTTCTTTTTATAGATAGGGTGGTTTAAGAGGAAGGTTTATATGTCACTAGTTAGTTATCTACAACATATATTATCTACTGTAACAAATATTTTATCATCTTGTAGCTAGCCGCAACTTTTACTAATGATAATATTGCATACGAAAATAAGAATAATAATTAAATATTTCAATATCCTACAGGTTATGCAGCAAGTACTCCTCTGCTCGGTTATGAGAGATCTCGCCTCTCGAGTGAGGGCAAACCATTAGCTCTTCACTCTACACTGCCTCTCGCTGCTCCATTGAGGCATGAACGGGCACCCACGGATACTAACCTTGATTTGGGTAAGAGTTCTTGTAGCTTATATTAGCAATCAAGGCGCGATTTATAACTAAAAGAAATTAACTTTTTTTTGCTATGGATTTTCTTTTGGATCAGAGTTATAAATCCAATTGTTCTACTAATAATATGTTTTGAGTTTTATAAGTACCATGAAATGTTTAAAATTAAAAATATTGATAAAAGCTCTAGCACATATTGTAGTGAATAATTCAATTTAATTGTCTATGGCAACTTTGATAAAGATAACGAAATTGTAAAATAACTAATACATGCAATTCCATAGTAATTACACTTGTTTCATCAATGCAATGTGTTGCTACCCTTAAAAGTATACATAAAATAAGAAATAAATATGTATATTTATTTGCAGACTTATCAACTTGCAAGCGTCTAGGCACGTCCTACTGTGCGCTGCCTAAAGAAGCTGCTTCCAGACGTTGTTCCGGACGAACGGCGTTGTGTAAAGAGGTAAATTAATTATACTAATATACTGTTAACCCCTTTTAATTTGATAGCGTAGTATTGATCTGATTGAAGTATACTCTCCATAGAGGGCTCTGAAATTAGTTATTTTGGTAGGGTATTACAAGTTTTTCTTCTATTTTTATTTGTGATAATGGAAAACAGAGTTGGATGGTCACTTGATAGTGAGCAACCAGGTCAGTTCATAGTCAATCTTTAAGCTTAGAACCTCGCGAATGCGTTACCGGCCTAAAATAGAGGAAAGGATTTGTGACAAAAAGGAATAAAAGATAGCGAAAAAGGAAACATTAGTGTTCGCTTCCCATCTGGATATTCGTCATCCGTTAAAATAAATAAAAAAACTATAATATTAGCCATAAACACTAGTGTTTTGTAAACCTTTTAGATCAGAATAAAGACTATGATGACAAGAATGCGATGTGCTTATCAGATTGTTAGTGTTGATACACGCATGCTGCCTTCCTTCTGATGTCCAAAGACTATAATATATTATCATAATGTCTTATATTTTTTAATAGATTAAAATTTAAATACTAAAAATGTTTTTCTCTATCAGGTATTAAATGACACATGGGTGTCAATACCGACGTGGAGTGAGGATTCAACGTTTGTAACATCGCGGAAAACTCAGTATGAAGAGTATATCTATCGCTGTGAAGACGAGAGATTTGAGGTAAGAACCTTTAAATGTTTAAGATATATAAAACAAAAATATTTTCATATATTTTGTCAAGTTCAAAATGGACAAGACAATTTTCAATGTGTAAATAATATTAATTTAATTGTACTATGAAATTAGGAACTGAATTAAGCGCAAATTGATGTTTCGAATAAATATGCAAAATATCAAATTACATATTATATTTAATTGGTTATTTAATTAGTTATGTTTTATTATTATGATAGCAATATTACATACTGAATAGTTGGTAATATTGTTATCATAATTGTTGTAATAAGGTAAATTCTATAAGACTATTAACACTCAAATGGAACAGGTGGTCTAATTTTAAACTGGCAAGATTCCCACCATGTTCTCTTTCCTTATGTTTTTGTCTTTGCAATAGGTATAATGTGCTTCTTTAATAAAAATGAAATGTGAATATTTATATCTATTTTAATATACTAACCACTTCAACAATAATAACATTGTATCTTATAAAAACAATAGTATTAAAACAATATAACTTTACAGCTGGACGTGGTGATAGAGACGAACGCGGCTACCATCCGCGTTCTGGAAGGTGTCCAAAAGAAGTTATCCCGGATGTCTTCGGAAGAAGCAGCCAAGTATAGACTGGACGACTGTCTCGGAGGGCATTCGCCTACCATCCACCAGCGCGCGCTCAAGAGGATATACGGTGATAAGGTGGTACGAACCGCCCCCGACTGTTGGCATGCTTACACTTGACTTAGTCGACAGAGGACTGTTTGTACTCGACAGAGGACTGTTAGGACTTGACAGATGAGTACTAGGACTCGATAGAGGACTGTTACGACTCGTAAGGTGACTGTTAGAACTCTATAAAGGACTGTTAGGATTTGACAGAGGACTGATAGAACTTAACAGGTTACTACTAGCCCTCGATAGGGGAATGATTGTACTCGACAGGGGACTGTTAGGAGTGTTTGGAGATTAATTAGTACTATAATAGTTACATTATTAACAAGTTGAGTTGAATTTTTGTTTCTATAAAGGCACTTGTAAGTAAAAGAATACGCTAGAACGAGACAGAAAGATGTTAGAGAGGGATCTGACGATATTTGAGACTATTAATACTATTTTACTACTTAATATTATGACCAAAGAGCAACTTTTTCAAAGAAATATATGTAAAATGACAAGACAAGCATGCTTAGATTGAGTACTGCATACTTACAGTAGACATTAGCACAGTTGTTTGCCAACCAACTTATGTAGACTTTAGTTTTATATACTAGATAAATTTGTAATTATTAGAACAACTTTATGGCTTTTTTTAATTTGTTAGAAATACAATACAATCTATTAATTTTAACCTGACTAGGCATTTTTACTTGACAATGGAAGTGAAGTAGGATAATGATATTGGAAAGCTATGTATCTATGTTACACTATACTTAGAGTCTAAATTACTAAACCGTTTTTGTTGAAGTTTCAAAAGATTGTTCTAATTGCCCAGATAGGCAATGTAAATTTTATAAAAAATCAGTTAAACTCAATACTAAAGTCATAGAGTTGTTAGCTATTATCTTATTTTTTTAATTATGTAATTATTTGTAGTTAGTGTAGTCATTATTTGAAAATAGCATGAATTGCACAGTATGAATAGCTATTTATTTCTATTTCATTTATAAGAAAATTACTTTATTTATTTACATATTATTGTTTTTATTATATGCTTGAATAGGCTTTTTGAAAGCTTCACATTTAAAAGTATAATCTAAAATAAAAAGAATTATATACAATTATTTATTATAAAAGTTGCTATCCGTGAATAAAAGGAGTATTATAATATTTTTATTAAAGTGCTAGTAATTTGTATGTTCGTATTGAAATAATAACTTCAAAACTGATTTATAGACAAATCTTTCTAATAATAAGTATCTATACTCATACTATAAAGATAAAATCGTTTATAATTATTTGTTTGTTTGTATTACTTGACTTTTACATATATATAGGTTAATATATAAGACTTATTTAACCATTGAAAAGCTATGGTAACTGACTGAGGCAAGGTACAAATATTCCAACATTTATTTCTTTACGGAACCCGGCACTGAAATGGCTAACCTGGTAATACCAATATAATTTAATAACTCATCGGTTTTGAAGTTATTTTTTCATCTGTATACATATTTATTGCATCCAAGCAGTTTAGTAGTTTTGTATTTACATATTAAATAAAATATTAAACAAATGTTGTAATACAATAATATTTTACAGGCGGTCGATATAATAGCTGGTTTAAAGAAGAACCCCGTTGTGGCCGTCCCCGTAGTACTAAGGAGGCTCAAAGCGAAGGAAGAGGAATGGAGGGAAGCACAAAAGGTTAGTCTATGATAAATTTAATCTAAGAAAAAAGGCTGGTGCGTTTATTTGTTTGTACAAACTCTTCAGCTTTATAATATTTGGTAAATATTTGTATTGCACTAATTAATGGGTAATAACGACTCATTATTTTGTAAAAAAAATCTGGTGAGACAATGATGAAATAAATGCGATGTGTGCTTCAGAATTTCATTGTTGATACACGCATGCTGCCTTCCTTCTGATGTCTTTTACAGAATATTATTTAATAACTTAGAAAAATATTAATTTTAAATGTGTCTTATCCTAATGAGATTTAAACAACTGAAGATTTTTTTTAAACAAATTTGTAGTGTATAATAAATATAATTTGTAAGACTAGATTCAGGTTCTTCTAGTCTTTTCCTTCAAATACCATTCAATATTTACAAAATAATTTCAACTACGAATAATTCCAGGGTTTCAACAAACAATGGCGGGAACAGAACGAGAAGTACTACCTTAAGTCTCTCGACCATCAAGGCATCAACTTCAAGCAGAATGATTTGAAAGCGATGAGGTCGAAATCTCTGTTCAATGAAGTCGAGAGTGTATACTCCACGAGGAGACCCGGGCCGCACTATATAGCTGATTATAATGTTACTAGTCGGCAAGAAGGTGATTATCTATTATATTTATTTTTCAGAACATTACATCATTTACTTTAAGTAATTATTTTTGTTTATATTATAGTTTACAGAAGGTGAACCCTTAAGCCTTTAATAATGCGATTATTATTAGACTATAACAACGATTGTTAATGGAAAATATTTTTCCTGTTTGTTTCTCATATTCATCTTACATTATATATCTAACCATTTGTTGTTAATTGAAATAAAAAAAGGATACGAGTTATCAAGGGTCTAAAGTATCTAATTGCCTCAACTGAATCTATTCAGTAGTTATTTAGTTTCAAACATCTATATTATCTTACAAAACTTTCGAATTTATAATATCAGTACGGATTTTCAATTGTAATGTTCACTACAATAATTATTATAGAAATCGATTACTGGCTGTCCTTATAAATTAATAAATAAATCAAATGTTTTTTTCTTTAAAATTAAAGTCTAATATACATTTATTCAACTAGGCTACATATAGTAACACCTTTAAATAGTAAAAATTTCTAATAAATATAACATTTACAGCTATTAAAATAGTCCGAGATGCCGCCGAGCTCCTAATACACCACGCGCGGCGACAAACTGCAATACAAAAGGCGGAAAAACGACGCATCAAGCAACTGTTGCGACACTTTTTGCCCGATTTGTTCTGCCATCCGAGACAGCCGCTGTCTGACGATGAGAGGGATGATGGTAGGTTTATTTTGAACATTAATTTTAAGACTCTTATAACGAAATACTGAAACGTAACTTAAATTTAAGTACAACTTAAACCGGTCCGATTTGACAGTTAGCCATACAATCTGTCAAAATTACGAGGCTTAAGGCGTGCGTACTCATAATTTGCGTATGAGTATTTGGCCGTTTAACTAGTTTAACCACTGAACCTTGATTCTTATACTAAACTAGCTGTGCCCTGCCGGTTTACAGGCATATTTATTTATTTATTGTATTTTATACATACATAAATGTACCATGATGTGAACCAACCTTAATAATATACAATGTTTAAACTATTGAAAAAAATATATTTTGAGTTATTCTCGTCTTAACATCATTAATAATTTTATATGTGAAAACATAAAATTGTTTTATAAGTGTTTTAACTAAAGCATTTTTACTTTAACAAAACCATAGTATGATGATAAAAATGCGATGTGTGCTACAGAATTTCATTGTTGATACACGCATGCTGCCTTCCTTCTGAACTTAATTGATCTTATTTTCATATTAATATAAATACAAGCAAATATTAATAAATAATTTGTTTCAGAAGAAAAGGAAGAAGCCACAAGTCCAGGCAGCCCTACAGCCGGACAGAATGACGAGAAAAGTGTTAAACAAGAAAAACAAGAGGTGAGTTTATTTATTCAGTTTTTAACTAGCTTTTCTTAAATCTATTAAGAATTATGCTATATTTATATTTTATAGTGAAAAAGTGTGTGATGACGGCTGATAGAGCAGAATGAAAGAACATGTAGTGCCGACCCTAATTAATAGAATAAGGACAGGAATGTTTATGGTGTAGATGTATGCTATATAAAAATTTGGTAAAGTTATGGTAAAGATAATTATGCTTTAAGTTTTCAGGTTATATACTTGCAAATATTATAAAAAATTTACCTAAAAAAATTAATTTTTTAGTTTTGAGTTTTCAAACTAATTGAATTGACTACTTTATATATAAATGCAAATATAATCAATATTAAATATGTTTTATATTCCACAGTCGTCGGAGTCTGACAACGCGTCGGACAAAAGCACACGCAACAACAAGATTGACAAAGAGAACAAACCCAAGAATAATAATAACACAGACACTAAAGGTAAGTTTATTATTCCCATAGTTTTTAATTACTAGTCTAACAATTTTTTTATGAATAAAAGTAATAATTAAATCATAGATTAAACCATCCAAGAAGGGAGCTTAATTGGTCAAATATTTTCAAAAAACCATCCTAAGTTGAAGACACAGCAAAACAAAATATTTATTACAGGTTAATAATAGTTTTGCCTAGTACATCTCATAAATAGTAATTCAACGACTTTGCAATACTGAAACAGACTTGATTAATTAAAAAACAATTAAATTAATTGTTTAATTCTTTATAAACATAATGTAATATACTAGACAATGATGACAAGAGTGCGATGTGCATATCAGATTGTCAGTGTTGATACACGCATGCTGCCTTCCTTCTGATGTTCTATTTTTTAGTTCAACTATCTTATAAATAATTTGTATATATCAGTTATATATGTTTACTGAATGCAATATATATTTCAGACAGCACAAATGCGAGCATAAAACGGAGCAGTAGCAACGAAGATAGCGTTAAGTCTGATGTGAAGAATGAAATGGATATTGAAGATGACTATAGAGATCATCCGCCTAATGTGAGTTTTTAGTTTTTATAACATGATATTATTATACATTATTTTGCATAAAAAGCACTTGCTTATTTTTGTTCGCGATAGTTTATTAATTGTTTAAAATATAGCTTCTTCAACTAGTGACTTTTATCATTTAAAAGTGACTTACACTTCTTGATCCTTAAATTTAAGTTGTTTGCCTATTATTGATTCTTAATTATAGCTTTAATTTACTGTAATTTTTCAATAGAACTGAAAACAATATTCTGTATCCAGGAGGGTCGCTTTGTGTGCACGTCGTCGTGGTACCTGTTCCTGCGGCTGCACGCGATACTGTGCGCGCGGCTGGCGGGCGCGCGGAGGGCGGCGCTGGCGCTGGCGGAGGCGGAGGCGGGAGCGCACCGACCGCCCAGCGTGGCCGCCGCGCTGCGACTGAAGCCGCACAGTACGTTATTTGTTTTATATACCATAGGCTACCAGCCAGTTTTAATGACTTAATATAATCTAGGCTACCAGCCAGTTCTTATAAAAAAAAGAAAAAAACAGTCGCGCTGTGACTGAAGCCGCACAGTTCATCACTTGCTTTATAAACTCTAAGCTACCAGTCAGTTTTTATAAAAAAAAAGAAAAAAAAATAGTGGCGCCGCAACTGAAGCCGTTAGTAGTGCGTCACTTAATATTCTACGCGCTACGCTAGCTAGTTATAATTTACAAAACCCATAAAAGAAGTCTGTCATTGCGTGTCATATATTTGTTTACAAAAAAATTTAAAATTAAAGAATCCATTAAAAATATAAAACGGTCGGCTGTCGCGTATTAAGCTGTAAATCTATTAAATATGAAAAGTATTAAAAAATAATTTATTTAGTATTTATGATCTTATCGATGATATTTTTAAATGCATAATGTTAAAGTGCTAAGCTATGTAGGGTTTAAATTGCTCTTTTTATATTTAATGATGATAAGAATGCGATGTGCATATCAGACTGTCAGTGTTGATACACGCATGCTGCCTTCCTTCTGATGTTCTTTAACTATAACATTTTAATTATTCCATAAAACGATATAAATAACAACAAATTTTCCCCACAGATTTACCAACGGAAGTGTCGTCACCGGCGGAGTATTACAACACGCTGCTGGAGTTAGTCAAAGGCGTTCTAGATGGCAACACTGAAGCGTCTGCGTACGAGGACGCGGCGAGGGAAATGTTCGGGATCAAAGCGTATCCGGCGTACACTTTGGATAAAGTCGTCTCGTCCGCTGTTAGACAGGTATGGTTTTTGATATGATGTATGTTGAGATATTTTTTTTTATTATTTATTCTTCGTCAGATGGTATTTATAGAAAAAGAAAGAAATACATATATAAGTAAAAGAGTAAAATTTAAATGAAAAGTGTATGTAAGTGTGTGGATATAGGGTGCTAGATGCACATCTATTTAATTTATTTAATATAGTGAAAGTTAGTTAGCAAAACTTCTATTAATATGTTAAAAAATTTAGCAAAGGGTTCTAATTGCACTCACTGTACATATAAATAGTTGCAAAATGTATATACCCTATTATAATGTAGGTTTTTATCTCTTCTGTGCAAGATTTTTAACTTAAATATTTAATTTCCAGTTGCAACACTGCGTATCGGAAAGCTGGTCACTCCGGGCGGCGGAGATGGCATCTCGCGGTATGAGAGGGCCCTTAGCATACGTCCACAGAGCTGCTAAATTCCTCCGAGCGGAACATACTACTTTCCTTGTTAAAGTTGTGAGTATTTTTTTGTAATCTTTGACATAATATATCTATTGTCTTAAATAGTTCGAACTAGACTTAAGAACGACACTGAGGTCTATGTTTGTCTGTGGTAGTACACGTGTTGCTGATTGCCATAACCAAATATCGACTTTCAAACTTATTTTATCTACACACAACTCAAAATTGTGGTAACAGCACTGACATTTCGCAAGAAGAAGAAAGACATTGACAAATATAATCATATAATATATATATCATCATATGATATTTGTATAGATAAAAAATAAAATATGTTGGTAAATAAGATAATAGGAAAATTTTAAATTTATTGTGTTACATAGCAAAAGTTCATAAGTGTCGTACTTGTTAGTAAATATTGTAAATTGGCTCAAAAGTTATTATTATGCATTAAAAATGATATTCAGGCTGTAAAATATAATATTAAAATATATAACAATTCCTCCAAAAATAATATACATATTACATATAAACCGTTATTTTGAAGTACTTTAGTTAATAAATATGTATTTATCAACAGTACGGCGGAGACGAATGTAAAGTGACGTTCGAGCTGTTGGAGCCGGCGGGCGAGGGCCGAACTTCACCCTTGAACAACGACGGCTCCAGACTATCGCCTACTAATCAGGTATTATATGACTTTCATTAAACAGTTTATATAAGCATTAAGTCCGAAACTGTAGATATCCCGTAGTATCTCGCATTTTGATAAGGCACTTTCAAATCGTACGTATGGTACGTACGATTTGAAACTGACGCGATCTGGGTTTGTGTTGCTATGTATGTATTTACAGAAGAAAAGTGTGTGAATGTAATTTATCCGTTATCTTGTTGCCCTAACACAAGCTCCTCTTAGTGTGGGACTACTGAGCTAATGAGTCTTAACATCTGACGACTCATAGTGGGGAGCATCGGTGTAGTGCACTGCCCGGAGTTGGGCTTTATAGCAAAGTTCCGGGTAGCACTGCATTGGCCATAGCCAATAGGAAGTGCGTCCAGCTCGTCTCACCACTACATAGTATAAAAAAAGAGCGCTATGTCCTGAAGTATCTATATAAAAAAAAACTCACAATCATATTAAGTGCGAAATATTAAGATTTAGCGATATTGAGTAGGAAAATAACAATAATAATTGTTGTGTTGTACAGACTAACCGCGTGATGTCTGCGGCCGCGTGGTCGCGCTACACGGAGCGGTTCCTGCACCCAGCTACAGATGCGCGCGCGCACCGGCCCGTGTTCCTGCGGCGCAACGCGCGGCGCAACGGCGGCGGGGACGCGCCCGCCGCGTGCAGCTCGTCCCGCGCCGTGCCCCCCGCGGCAAGGAGGAGGAAGCCGCCCCGCGTGCACGACCTGGCCGAGTGCACCGTGGCGCATCCGTTACGGTACGTGTTGGTAGTTGTATTCTTATTTTTTTATATTATGGCATTAGCGTCTAGCTTTTTGCCAATGTCAATGTAATAAGAGGCAACGTGGTCAAGATAAAAGTCGATATGAGTCAAGTAAAATCGTCACCAAGTCGTCTTTAGTCGAGTCAGTCAGTCGTTTCGTTCAGCAGTAAAGTGATAGTGACCTTTACGAAGAACCTCGACGAATCTTGGAGCAATCGAGACGGCGCTACTAAGCGCTCTCATATGAATTCTTCATTTCTTGGACACTTATTAGCTAGTTTACTGCATGATACACTATCACAATCATACATTAAATCACTTTATGCACCAAAAAAGGAATATTCAATCGAGATTACAAATAGACGCCGTTAGATTTTTAGTTTAGTTGTATTAACTACTATTACTCTTACCATCAGGACTGCGTCCAGCTCGTCTCCCCTCTTTGTATTATAAAAAAAAAATATTATGTAGAGTTTATACGTATACAGTGTGTTACAAAACGAGTGTCCGATCCGAAAACCTCATACTATAAATCGGTAGTAGGTATAGGTCGTGTCATTTATGTTTAGCGCTGGACGAGAATAGATGCGAATCGGAAGAATCGCGCTCATAATTGACGTATTGGTGCGAGAAAGACGACACGACTGGGACAACCAATCAACGCTCGCGCACTCGACGATCACGTTTATTTTTAACTTCTGCGCAGGTTTCGTTCTGCGCTAAAGATTCGTGACGCTTATAATACTATCTATATTGCTATCTTTTTGAAAAAATAACAATTAGTTTTTTTCCGAAAAAAAAAAAAAGAAAAATTGCTAAACTAATAATCTCGCGTTCACATGCTGCTATAGGGTCTATTGGGTTTACGAACCGTACGTGTGTTGCCATCGTTTGTGAATTTCCTTGAATTTGTGTAAAATTTTCACTAGAAACATAATCTTTAAAACTTAATTGCATTGTTATTTTTTTATAATAGATTTATTTAATTTTATTCGAAAAGGTTAAGGAATATAACCCTTCAGGATTGGACACATGTTTTGTAATACAATGTATATTAACTACCGGCCCACAACCTATGCGCGTGCGCACCGAACAGTCCGCACCCGTAACACTGTGGAGTTTTTATATATTATATATCGGCACCGCTGTCAAAATTGGTAAACAACACGTACAACACTATGCAAAGTAATCAATCTCTAGCCAATTGGCCTTATTAGTTATTATATTCTTTGTATGTGTAGTTATTTTTATTTTATTTTTTTCATTTATTTTTCCAGGTTCGTAGCATGTCGTCCGCACCAACTGTATCGAGCGGGATGTCTCTCTAGCGCGCGAACTTCTCATCCGCGACTCTCCGCGCTAAGGAAAGAGAGATTCCGCTCCTGGCTAGCTTCCTCACAACGGGCCACCTAACTAACCGACAAGAGACGAAGAAAGAGAAAGAGAAAACGTGATACAAGAAGCAATAGAAAGAGTGAAGTGAAATGAAATTAAGTGAAGTGGAGTTAACAAAGCCTTTATATAAGCTTGGCCAACTACACGACCTACTTAAGTTACAGAAGATAAGAGAAAGAGTGAATATGATGCAAGAAGAGATAGAAAGAGAAGTGAAGTTGAAGTTTTCTGTTGATAGGCAAATTTGAAAGCATTTGCAAAATTAGCTAAAACTTACTAAAAAATTTGTCTCTAAAGTGATCACTGCAAATCAACTAACAGTTTTCACAGAAATTTGTATTCATGGCACATATTGGTCGAAATTAGAAATAAATAATATAAATTAATGTAAATAAATTTCAATATTGAAACAGTTGTAGTATTAATCCAATGTGGTGATCACTGTTCAAGCAATATGCAAGTGTTCTCATTGTTGTTTCTGTAAAAACAATTTTATATGCCCTCGCTTTTTGTAGAAGCATTTTCTACAATTGCCCTAATTTTGTATGCACAGAAGCATACTAATTTTTTTATTTTTTAACAGTTTGTCATTCTTACAAATTGCTTATTTTTCCATTTGCCCAAGTTTTGAAGGCAAGAAACTGCCTATTTAATACAAAACTGCATATAAATTCAAATTTTTTACAATATTTCCTTTTTTAAATCCCTTATTACGCAATATTCTTGCTTAGGTCGTGTAGCCTTTTTTCTAAATGTCTATCTTTATAGGCAAAAATTCTTAACAGCCTAAGTTTTATAGGCAAATTTTCAGTCAAAACAGCCTTTTGAGGCAGAAAAGCTTAAATTTCGTGACGTCAGTCTACATTCCTTCGCTTCTGACAAACTGATTGTATATATATAATTATATATACATGTAAAATGTATGAGTTATTTATTATCGGTGAACGCAAGAAATTGATCCGAGCTAAACAGGGTATTGACTCGAATAATCTGGATCGGTTTCAGAAATCTCATTTGAGTCGCGTTTTAGTGGCTTAAGTTATTCTAAGTTAGGCTAAGTGAGAGTTTAGAACGGCTATGTATATATTGTTCTAAATGTCTTATGTACAGATCTCCAAGTACATTGTATATAGAGTGATTTGTTGAAGAACCAATCTTGTTTATTTGTAATGACGAAGATGAATAAATATTATTATATTTATAGTCTGGTGTTTTATTTATAACCTAGCTTCTTTACTAAATTTTTTGGTTACATAATATATAGTCTGTTAAAATGACTAATAGTTATTTATTTTTATTGTAAATGAAATCAAATAATCTCAATAAAGTATTGAGTTACATTTGTAATTAGATAATTCGTAACAGCGTGTTCTAAATTTGCGCTTTATTATAATTAATAGTAGAAAAAGTAGTTCTCAGATATTAAATTTGTAGCGACCTCTATTAACGCCGAGTTCCGAAATCGTTCTTATATTATTTAACTCCATACTTAGCATATATTTAGACAAGCGGCAGCGTGTCAAGCTAAAATTAAGAAACAGAACTGGCTAGCCGCACCATGTGTGATATTGTGTGATACACGAACGTTTTGGAGCCACTTTTGACCCACTCATAAATGAAAAACTATTTCACATAAAGCTCATATATTGAAACTTGCAAGATACATATGTGTTCTAAATTTCATAAATTTATCTCAAACGGTAATTTAGATATTAATGTCAAAAATCCTTATTTTTATCATTGACTGACTGACTGACCTATAGATCAAAACTAACCCAGTTCCAAATGACCTACGGCCAAATAGTCATACGCAAATTAAATTTAAGCACGCCTTAAGTCTCGTAATTTTGACAGAATTGTATGACTGTCAAATCGGACCGTTTTAAGTTGTACTTAAATTTAAGTTGCGTTTCAGTATTCCGGCACTAGAGTTAAAATTTAATATGCAGATAGGTAGTTCGATGTATACAACGGAATAAATAAAAAATTAATAATTTTTAAATAATAAGGTTCTATAGTGAACCTTTAACCTAAATACCTAGTGCTTGAACCTTAAGTATAGATGTAAGAATCAGTAAGTAATCAAAACTCATGACATCCAGTGTTGTGTGGATTAACTTAACATATCACATAACATAGTCATGCCTATATGCCCTATTCGAGGATATGTACTTACCTACAAAAAGTAATGATATCAAATCAAAAACATAAATGTGAAATGAGAGCCAAGTTCAATATTATGATAAATGCCTTGGTTGATTTCAACGACAATAGAAGTAAGATCTAAATGGGTGCCATGTTCATTGGTCAGTCGTGAAATTTATTTATAAGTAACAGACATATCATATTTTCTTATTATAACATCAGATAATGTATTGAAGCCTAAGGGTCTGTCTTAGCTAGTTTTCATACATGAATTATAAGCCTTCGTAAGTTCTAAACCTACAAGTAATAGTTGGTTCTTAATTTTATCTGGAATGTTGGTAGAATCTAGAAACTAGCGATCGAAAATAATAATTAGGTTTATAAAAGCCAAGACAGACTTAAGGCATATACATTACTACTTACTACTGACACGTTATACTGTTACATATAAATAAATTTCTAAGACTGACCTTTAGAACAACCAAGGCAATCATAATATTGAACTTGGTTCTCATTTCACATATGTTTTAATTGGATACAACTTCTCAATATCGACACTGTAGCCTTACAGTTAGTCAGTTGTTGACTTAAAAGAAAGATTACAAGCCCCTTTTTCCACAAATAAAACAACATAATATTTAAAAAATACTTTTATTTCTTAGTCTTTTTATCAGTTTTTTCCCGTTTCCTCTTATTAATAGGGTTCCTCGGGTCGTATATGTCGAACCAATCGTCCCCTTTAGTCGACGCGTCCTTCGCTAGAACTGCTCCTTTGTCTTCAAAACGTAGCGTGTGACCCATCCTGTGATATTATTTAAATAAAAATATTTTTTTCTTAAACATTATTAGATTGTAAAGGCGTCTTTTAAGTAGCAATATTAATAAACTTAATTTTATTGATAAGTAACAGACAGACGGACAAAGATTAATAATATATTTTTATTGTATCAAATAAATAAAAAATAAAACTGATACTATTAATAAATTGAAATAATATTTTAAATTAGCTCCGTAAAAATTAAGTCTGACGTCATGTACCGACATTTATGGTTTTGCTTTAATAAGTTTTGCTTTAGTAAGCAGGACATAGTTGGACTACTAATAGAACATAATGATTTTATTTATATACTAGCTGTCGCCTGCGACTTCGTCCGCGTTTCCGTCGTGATTTCATAAAAAATCGACTTAGAAACTTGAGTAAAATTTTGTTGTTGCTATACAGATTTCTATGATTCTTAATGGTTAATAATGTTATGCTTATTAATTAGGATAGACTGAGTGTTACAAAAGTAAGAGCAAACAAATATAATCAGAAATCTTCGAATCGACCTTTTGGGAGTTACATTGTGAGTCAACCATAAAAGATAGACATATTATGCTGTCGTAGGATATTTTTTACATAATTTTAAGGAGAACATTTTCGTGATACGTGTTTTCTGTGTAGCTTTAACCATGACGGTTGTACGCGACGGAAGCTTAAAAATTGGAGTAACTTCTCCCGTTTTCCCAACATTTTCCTTCATTGTTCTGATCCTATCGATTGTACCGTGATGAAAAGTATCCTATAACCTGCTCAAAAGTATGAAGAATAATTGTACCAAGTTTCGTTAAAATCCGTCCTGTAGTTTTTGTTTCTATAACGGTGATACAAACAGACAGACAGACAGACAAAAATTTTACTAATTGCATTTTCGGCATCAGTATCGATCCCTTATGACTTTCTGATAGTTATTTTCGAAATATATTTAATGTACAGAATTGACCTCTCTACAGATTTATTATAATTATAGAAAGATTTTGTCATTTTAAAATATAACACATACTTTTTATTTGTATGTACTGTTATCGATATTAAATTTTAAGTTCTTGACTTGACAACAACTATCACTAGGTAAACCTCCTCTGGCGCCAAAGCTGAATCTATGTCATAGAGAGTTAAAAAATAAAAGTTGGTTAATACCAATCGCCATTATTAATATCCTCCTCGTCATTAGGATCTTCTGCCGGCTTCTCCGCTTGACTTTTTTCTTTGATCGCGTGCAATTTGTCTTTGAACTTCGCTAGTAATTTCAATGTAAAGTCCTCTCTGAAACAAAAGTACCTATACATAAATATGTAAATTTAACGTACATTGTTTTCCTTTGAAAATAGTTTTTTTTTTCAACTTAAAGTCTTATTTTTGATTTTATTAAATGTTAAATTAGTAACCCAGTTTTTATATTTGTGTGTATATCAGCGGAAAATAACAAGAACAGCAAATTTATAAATTTCCTAGGAAATTTATTAACCTTCGTAGGATTCTAAATGAGAAAATGT